>CM068368.1:504082733-504580233 GCA_034769895.1 Magicicada septendecula
AGGTTCTCATTGTCCTCTTTGTATACCCTGTCATATTCTCTTTCCACTTCATATTTTTTAGTCTTTACTGTTTCCCTATTTTATTGCGATTTCTCAAGATATTCAGTTCGTTCTGATTCGACCTAATTATCTGACGTTTTTACTTATTGTATATTTTCTAAGATTGCGTCCTTTAAGTCGGATTAGAAACTTCGTTTTCTGTGCGTGTATCATATTTGTTATATCGTTCTTGAAATTCATATTCCCTAGTCCTATCTAAACATTGTCAAGGTAAAAAAAATAATATGTTAAACAAGTTTTTTATTTTGGTTTAACGAGTATTTCACGGATAAAATACTTAAACTTCCACGGCCGCAGTCAATTGAATAAACCTTTTACTAGTTACAGAGCTGTTTTTAACTACACATGCGGGAACGTGCTTCAGGTTTGAAAGTGTCCAGCCTATTTACAATGACTGACAATCTGAGACTCCAGCCATTATTGGAAGATATTTTATAGAAAACTGACAGCCGTTCTTGAGCGGTGGAATGCACGGAGCCAACTAAAGAAGGCATACGGTGACTAGGGAGGAGACTGCTGTCTCACTCATACACAGACTGCTGTCTCTCTTTGTCACATAGTTTCATTTGACACTTGCATGTTTCTAATGTCCTCGCCAGATTTGTTGCAGCCGAGGTTCACACTATGAAACACTATCTAAGACTTCTGTGAACGTGTGTGAAAGGATTGTAAAATTTGTTAGTCTCACAACGAGGCGTTTGTCCACTGAGCATTTGAAAGTAACTGTTTGAAATCTAACATCAGGTCTATACTTTCGAATTTGAAGCATCACGATAGCTGAGAGTAATCAAAACAAATTCCTATTGTCACTTTGTACCACTGCTGTTTACAGCTCGAAATATTTATTCCATTTGAGATGAATTGTACTGAATCGTTATTGCAAATTTCCAAAGTTAAACTAGGCTTTAAGCAGTACACAATTTAAGCAGTGCTTTATCTCTAAATTAAGGCAGCGCATGTATTTTGCGTAGAAGAGTTCATAAAATACCGTGACTAGAAATTCATGTAATTGCCTTCCAAATATAGGTAATACCATATCGCATGGTCTTTGGTTAATTGTGACAGACTAACAGGCACGCCTCACACATAGGCGTGCGCGCGTGAGTGTTAAGTGTCGTGCATACAAGAAGGAAAAATATACACATCTCTACACAATATATTATTTTAAAACACCTTAACCCATATACTGATATAAAGCCACCAAATCCTATCTCAGAAAGAGAAGGGTGAGGGTGAATCTCCTCCGCCCCAAACAGGAGCCTTTCGGCTAAGGTATGGTAACCCTGACAGAAGAGTCTCTGGCCCTCCTAGTAGGGGGTTGTGCAACAGGCCAATAACCTGTTCATGTAAAACTTTGAAATACTTGTAGCATCCAAAGCAGCCTCTGAGTAAGGACTGGAAACTGTGGCAATAGCACCCTAGCAAAGAATAAGGATTTGCATAAGTGGATTGCGGAAAAATTCAAGTTAGCTACATGGAATGTTAGAGGGATCAATGGGGAAGAATTTGAAATAGCCGATGTATTTGAAGAAAAAAATATTAATAAAGCAGTATTAATTGAAACAAAAAAGAAGTTAAGAGGTTCTGCATATGCAGCGAATTATGCAATGTTTTATAGTGGTGTGGACAAAAGATTCAGGGCAAGTAAAGACGTGGCTATATATGTGGATAAAAATGGGAAAGAAGGGTTAAAAACTATGATTTTGTGATTGAAAGAATAATAACTCTGAAGCTTAAGTATAAAAGGTGATACATTATCATAATAGGTGTTTACACTCCAGAAGACTGGAAAGAGGAGGAAACGACTTTATTCCATCAAACGCTACAAAAAATAATTGACGAGTATAATAATAACTATAGTGTAATACTTGTTGGCGACTTAAATGCTAGAGTTGGCAGTAATCCCATTCTAAAACTTATAGGGCCGCATGGAGAGCCAACATTAAACAGAAACTGTGAAAGACTGAGGGAATTTGTGACATACATGATCTAAAGATAACTAATGGATTTTTTTATGAAAAAGAATATTCACAAATATATCTGGTCGGCAAGAGGTACTAGATCAATTATAGATTATTTAGTTAATAAGAAGGTAACATCACAAGTTGAAGATACAAGAGCCTGGAGGGGTATGACATTTTTTAAGATCATTTTCTTTTGACATCAAATACACAGTTACATAAGCGATGGAAAAAAAAATAATTTTGGCCAACAGCAATAAAATAATGAACTAGTCTTTAAAGTTTATGGATTGGAGGATGAAAGTACCAGAAATCATTATCAGAACAGAATAATCAGTGCATTGCGGCAATACCTACTAGTGAAGACAGATGTGGAATGAAGTAATATGAAGGAAATAATAATACAAGCAGCTAAGGAAGCAGTAGGCTCCAAAAGAAGTGTAGACAAAGGAGGGGTCTGATAATTTCAACAGAAGAAACAGATACTGCGTTGAAGAGAAAAAAATTATAGCTTTAGAAGATATATATCACATCCAACAGAAGAGTAAAGAGAAATATACCAGAGAATAAGAAACGAAACAGAGAGAATTATTAAACAAGCCCATCAAGACTCATGGGAACCCTTCATAGCCACTATGGAACACGATTTATATGGTAGACAAGACTATGCCATATAAAGTGATGAAAACATTGAATAGCTATGAACGAGAAAAGATTTGTATCAATATGTTTGGGGAAAATGAATAGACAAATTATTATAAAAAGTTATATTTTGACAGTACAATATAAAATGATAAGGAATATATAAGTACGCCCAGTGGAAACGGTCTAGATAAGTTAACTGTAGAGGAACTCCAACAAGCAATGAATGGAATGAAAAGTAGAAAGGCACCAGGACTTAACGGAATAAATGCTGAGTTAATAAAATATTGTGACACGATGTTGCATTTACGAATTCTCCATTTTATAAATAACATTTAGATGGAAAACAAAATTCCGAAAGAATGGAGGAATAAGCTTGCTAGACTCAACGTTCAAAATATATACAAGAATTTTCAATCAGAGATTAACAATTCACAGATGCATTACTTCTTGAAGAGCAAATGGGTTTTAGAAAGGGTAGGTCGACTGTGGATCCATTGTTTGTTTTACGACAGATACGAGAGAAAAGGCGGGAGTATAACCAGGAAACGCATATCGCTTTTGTTGATCTGGAAAAAGCATTTGATAATGTAGACCGACAAAAGTTATGGAATATTATGGATAGAAAAGGATATCTACAGCATTTAATAAATGCAGTTAAGATCCTTTATAAAAGTACATCTGTTGTCCTGGATCTGAATGGTAGGCTCTCAGGTGACATTCCAATAAATAAGGGAGTTAGGCAGGGATGCTGTGCTTCCCCAACCTTACATTGACGACACGTTGAGAGCATGGAAATCCAGAGTGACTTCGGGAATACAGCTTAACAAATCAATTTGTATGAGTTCCCTGCTAAATGCGAATGGCATAGTTCTTATTCAAGAAAATGAGGAAGATTTGCAAAGAGCTATGTTTCAATTACAAGAAGTGGCAAGAGAGTACTCACTGACAATTTCAGTAAGAAAGACAAAAACCATGGCCTTTAAAGGTAAATATCCAGTGAGGACTAAGATAGTTATAAACAACAGCACTTTTGAACAAGTGAGCCGTTTCAAATATTTCGGCTGTGCAGTAAGCTGTGAATCTGAATATGATATAAGAGAGAAGATAAATAAATTGAGGAATATTTGTGGTACGATTCATAGAAATATTAGAAATAAAACAAGACACAGCACAAGGATTAAATTTTATAAGATAATTGCAATACCCAAGTTGATTTATGCAAGTGAAGCGTGGGTCATGACAAAAAAGGAAAGCGGCAAGATTCAGAGCGCTGAAAAACTGTTTCTTCGAAATACTTTAAATTATACATTGCAAGATAGAATAAGGAATGAAGATATCAGAGCAGAACCAGAAGTAAAGGACATAAATTAAATTATTGCAATTTACAGAAGACAATGGTGGGATCATCTGCAAAGGTTGACAGAGGATCGATTGCCGAAAGCGGCACTGAACTACAAAGTCATTGGTAGAAGACGTGGGTCGTCCGAGGATGAGATGAGTGCCGGAACAGATTTATATAACCTAATCCTTGAAGAGTAGAAGAAGAAGAACTTGATAAGACTTGATTTTTAAGTTGAAGTTGGGTATTTTTTCATTGTTATTAAAACTTTGCTATATACTGAAATGTGCAAAAGTACTCTAATGCGTAACTGGGATGTAAATTTTATTCATCTCGATATAAGTGTACAATCTAAAAAACTTCATATACGATGAGGAACGTGTTCACAGAATTCGTTCTAGGACTCGTCATGACACTATTTTTCATCATCATCATCATCATCTTTAACAAGTATTAAACAAAGTCTCAAGGGTTTTTTCCATTCTCAAGAAGATACACTATAGGCCTAGATGCTCACTCTAGCTCTTCTCCGTCCCTTCGGCTTATAAGTCAATACTTGGGCAGTCATCCATTCGTTTAAGATGTGCCAACTATTTTAGCCGATATTGGGCAGTCCTATCGAGTATACTCAAAATATTCAGTTCCAGACGTATGTCTGCATTTACCATTATTTTAAGAACAAAATGTATGTAAATGCATTCGTTGATTTCTCTCGAAACTATTTAACCTCAAGACAAGCCAACCAACTTATTGTGTCGTTCGTTCATTGTCAACTCTCCCTTATCTCAAAATATACTGATTATTGCAAACTAGTTATTGTATTTAAAAGAAACTACTGGTTGCCGAAACGGGACGCTGAAAGTAGTACATTGGAAAGACCCGAGAATGAACTCGATAAGCAAGTCTCTGACGGTGTAAATTATGTTCATAATACATAAGCCCACGGACTATTTTATTTTATTTTATTTATTGTTTATGAAACATTAAGATTTTGTGTAAAATTATAGGCCAATATATCAAACAATGGTGGAAAGTGATAGGTGTAGGGAAACAGATTGTTAAAACTCCTCTAGCTTCTTATTCTTCCACGAAAAAAGCATTCATCTTCCTTGAAAGTTTGGTACCTTTCCGAGACTAATACTACTATGGTCAGACTGTCCTACCAGCCTCTTGTAGTTTATAAATATTTTAGAGTTCAACTTAGGGAATGTTCTTAAAATGCTATCTCCATATGATATTAAATCTTAATCAATGATTTTTAAAACAGACATTTTTCTCTTTCACCCGATGGTATTCATCAAGGACTGTCACTGTCTCGAGAATCGGTGAAATGAAATAGTTCTGTCTCCCCTACCTTTAATCACGTCACAGTATTACTACTTTGACCTTTACTGAGATGAACTTTCAATTTCCTAGGTTACAAGATTAGAAATTTCTAAGAACATGTTAAGATTCTCTGAATTTCAACTATGGGTAAATTTTCTGAATATAAAAGTAATATTCTCATTAATTTAAAATCCCCTGAAAAGCTCATGCTCTGTTATCATCTTCTCTTTTCTCTGAGCATCTTATGTCTTTAAATGACGTACTGATCCATTGATGCCTGGCATTTGTTTACAAACATTTGTTACCACTCGTTACACGAACGTAATAAGCTATTTCTGCTAGTTCGATGACAGATCAGCGAGAGCAATAATTGCTGGCCTCCACTACGATAGAATATATAGGTGACATATGAAAGGAAGGTCTCATCACCTAAGGAAGGAACTCGAACTTCTAAGTGGAAATCCGAAAATCATGTCGTCTTACAGAATTCTAGAATGTACGAAACTAGAATGTGGAAAGGTCGAGGACGTACTGTATCCTAATAGGCCCGATCATCTTTATATACCGCCTATAGAAATTGTATTTCATTTTCACCTATCTTACAATCATTTACCCTTTTGCCATATTGTATCCTGATGTAACTGTCACCTTATAAAATGTAATTACTGTCTCCTTAATGTTCTTCCTGTTATGCTGGAATCTTACTGAAAAATGTTAATTTTAATGCCACAGACTCGTGTCAGTAGAAGCTACTCAAAAGACATTTCAAATTTATATATTCTGTTTGCTGTGCGTAGGAAAATGGAACGAATAAGTTACAGCCTGCGACCAAGTTTGTGTGTGTGCGAGCGAGCGCGTATGTGTGTTGCGTACTAACTAGTTAAACCACACTGTTTGTGCCACATATTTGTGCACGTGGGCACTCCATGTTAACATCTCCAGTCGCTCTAACTGCCCACGGAATGCAGCAAGTATGAACAAGAGGTGTTAAAAGGTTAAGTGCACAGATACATTCTTCCTCTTCTCAAAGTGTGTCGTCTAAATCACGCACGCGCGGGCGCGCGCTCACACACACACACACACACACAATTAATACAATGTGTTAACTGTTTTCTTCTGTTTCAAGGTACTCAACAATCCCCTTCGTAACCATTTTTACGACTGCTTGTAGCTGCTTCAGTAGTCACTGAGACACTGAGACAGCCACTTAATGTTCAAGTCTACTTTGCTTACTTACTCATTTAATTTGCAAACTCATTTTATTGTGTGTGCGCGTGTAGGTACTACGAACTCTGCTGTGGCAATGTACAGCATAGTCTACAACAGAAAAGCGTTTCTTTCTTACAATATCAGTTAGTTTATTGGCCCACAGGTAGGTAAAGGTTATTGGTTTCACCCTATTAAATTTTTCCCTGACGTTTCGATAGCATTTCTACTATCCTCTTCGTAAATATTCGGGGCGTAGACTTGTATGCAATGCTAAGAGAGATGTGGGTATTACAGGCAGTAGGCCTATTTATTCGCTAGAACCTTTAATAACATAAACTCTCCATCAAAAATATCTTGGCTAAGCTAGACTGTGCGTGTGCGTGTGCGTGTGCGTGTGCGTGTGCGTGCGTGCGTGTGCGTGCGTGCGTGCGTGCGTGCGTGTGTGTGCGTGTGCGTGTGCGTGTGTGTGTGTGTGTGTGTGTGTGTGTGAGAGGGGAGAGAGAGAGAGAGAGAGAGAGAGAGAGAGAGAGAGAGAGAGAGAGAGAGAGAGAGAGAGAGAGAGAGAGAGAGAGTAGTGGCCCCCAATTTTCTCGGCATAGATAGCTTACAATTTCATGTTTTCTCTAGGATGTTCTCATATACGCTTCACTGGCAGTGTTTAAGTATTCAATTACTTCTTTCTGCTCACGATCACTTTTTATATAGAAGAACTAATAAAAAAACTGTGGCTATGAATAGTAGGTGAAATTAGTATGTGACGATGGATTTGTTACGGAAAAATGTTTATTCAAAACTCTACACTTCTTTAGAGATTATTCATTTTTTCGTTAGATAATTGTTTTAGGTTTTACCCATGTTACACAAGCAGACAATGAAAGCAGGTGGTAACAGTGTCAAAATAACACATCCACTGACAGGGTTTACCAGATGGTGGGCACATAATTTTGGGTGGAAAAATCTAAAGAAAATGTGATTATTTTATAAGTTCTTTTAATATTTTGACTAACAGTTGTTTTATTCGCCCCAACTGCGGGAGAAGAAGTAAGCAGCAATTTTCATCAGCTGCAATAAGCCTTCGTGCAGTAAAAATTTAATTTGACAAACGTCTTCTTTGGTCGATGTAAAGAATGATCGATTATAATAGTAAATACCTACAACTAAATGATAACTGTGAATCTGGGAATATAATTTGAATTAAAGTCTGTGTGTGCGTGTGCATGTGTGTGTGTGTGTGTGTGTGTGTGTGTGTGTGTGTGTGTGTGTGTGTGAGAGAGAGAGAGAGAGAGAGAGAGAGAGAGAGAGAGAGAGAGAGAGAGAGAGAAGAAGTACGAGATAAACTTTAAGTAAGCTCGGGTCTTGTTAAAAACCCTTAGCTAGTTCAATTGATAATCGGCTGTAGCTAGATTTGTTCGAAATATTAAAACAAAAAATTTCTACTATGGAATATAAACTTTTTTATGAAATTGCATTTTGCTTTAGTTTACGATCTGCAGTTTTAATCCGCCAATAAACAACTAAATGAAAATAAATTTCGTTAGACACCTTAACTTTTACCAAGTGTAGATAAAATTTGCAGAAACTGGAGTTTTGAAATTTGTTTAAAAACAGAACACAATAAAAAATTGATTGATTACTATTTACTTGCGGGGTCACTGCCGGCACACAGAATCCAAGCAACGCTAGGCGTTTAGAAATTTTAGTTGTTCCTAAGATACGAAATAAACACGTTATGTATTCTTAAGCTTGCATCTTCTCGTATGTGGCCAAAGGCTTTTTAGCTAGGAAACTCAACATGCTGTGCTATTAGAATATGCGACACCACTGGAATTGAAATTACAAACATGTTTTCTTTCCTTACTTAATTAACAATCAGAAGATAGTGACATAATCGTGTGCGCGCATGTGTGTAATTTACGCGATAGCGGTTTACCGTGACGGTTAACATTTTCCACTGTTTATGATGACAGAGTTGATTTGGCTGTTTTTATTGGTCCAGCAGCAAATCGTTTTTGGCACCAGAATGAGGACTTCCTCGGTCAGTATTTACGATCCTCAGGCATTCATGTATCATAACTTATTATAAAATACGAATGTTTCTCTTTGTCTCTATCCCCACTTCTCTCTCTCTCACCGTCTTACTCTTAAGAATATATATACGAAAGTTTCCAACACACCCAACACACACACACACACACACACACACAGATGCTGCTGCTGAAAATCGTTAAATAACCAACCACTGAGTAAGCGTGTTTAATGCGGCATTCTTCACATTCAGGGCTACTTTATGTTCCAAACAAAACAGTAAATTCAGTCAGCCCCACGCTGATCACGACCAGTACCGCGGTGGTGGCAACGTTTAGTTTGTCTCTAAAATAACTTAATTGGAGTTAATTTTGAAACGCTGCCAGCTGAATCAATTTACCAAAGATCCAGGTGGTGGTTCCACTGGAATTCGAACGTCAGCAACAACTTGAAATAGTGGGTGATCAATATTCAGAAGGTTGTGTACCACTAGTTGAAATCAGTCGGACGTTGAATAATAAAATACACTTCATATTATTTTAGTTCCAGTATATAAATTATCACAACAGCAGCTACCTCGATACGAATCTCGAACTGAAATATTTATTTCCTTGCGAGGTACGTATACAAACTCTAAGTACCGGTACTGAAAAATCAGATTAAACACAATCAAACAAATATACTTCGTAGGCTTATCAACAATCAAACTAATTTATACAAACGGACATTCTTGATCTTATCTATGTTACAATCGTGGTGGCAACATTTCTTTTTAAACCAATTATGTATTTTTTGTTTATCAAAATATTTGAGCATAGATTTGTCTCTACTAATGATCATACATCACTACTTAATAAGTTAATTTGTTACATAAAAATGTTAATGGAAACTGTACACGTACGTGTAAAAGTAAGTGCTGTGTTTCAATAAAATATCTAAACAGTTTTAATTTCGAATGCACGGTTTGGAAATCAAACAATAGTTTATACTATGAGACTCCAACATTAAGTTTATCAATAACAAAAAGAATGCAGGAAACATAAATAACCACTGGCTAATTAGTCTATCCAGTTCATTTAATTACGGCTCTGCTCAACACATGAGTTATCGTCAAACTTGTAAAAAAAGGAAAGATTAAAAGAAAACATTCCTTTTATTCTGTAATTGCTCTATTACTGGTGTTTTTCCGAATACTGTTTATCAGATTGATTATCGTTGGCCTCCTTAGATTAGAAATGGGAATTAATAAAGCCAAAGACAACCGTCATCGTCATCTGATGCTCCTCATGCGATCGTCCAGTCTTATGCTTTCCAGGTTTAAACATCAATCCCCATTCGGTTTCGCCTCAGATAGGCACATCCCCTCCCCTTTACTCCATTATTACTTTTGACACCGAATTCAAAGACTGGAATCAGTTTTTCAACCAGAAATTGTGTTTAAATCTATTCAAATTTTAATGCGGCTCGTCTATCACTGTTGTGCTATTCTGTCATGGACTTCCTTACATTTCACTAAGGAATTTCACTAACTTTGCGCCAAACACGTTCTTCGAATTGTTAAATTAACACCATTATTAAAATAATTTTAAGTAAGCAGAGCCATACATATTTCCGTCCTTTTAATGCGGTTTCCATAAGAAACAGTTTACTTCCTGTTCTGACTCTTCTATTCCCATCGGTTCATACTTCTGCTGCCACAATGTTTGTATTTGTGTATGTAGCTTACAACTTGAAGAAGAACTTTTTCTATTCTTTTAAATCACTCCTATCTTACATGTATTTCTTCTCATAATTTTCTTATATTTTTTCTTATAGGGGTAATATTTTTTGATCTTCCCATATTACGTATTTTTACTTCTCCTCTCTGTAGTAGGGCCTATGTGGTATTTACAAAAAAAAAGCGTTCTCACTTTCGTGACCACAGTCTATTGGGTTCAGAATAAAGAACCCTTGTATTGGGTTCCTGCTCAAGGAATGTGAGAAAAGGATCAAAACAGTGTCCTCTTCTTCTTCTATCAGGAGCTAGGCGAATCGCCTGTTCCTAAGGAATATATACGCTATATAACAAGAACAAGAATAGGAACAAGTCGGAGGAGGAGGAGGAGAAGAAGAAGAATAAAGAGATATATGACATCACGTAAAGCTTAACTAGTCAGAGACCTCAATTAAATATATACACAATATATACACTTCACCAGGGCTTCCTAGGTCTTGCTATAATTTGTTGCCCAACGGGCTTGTATTGCCAAACTTCCTTAGGCAACCTGCCATTTGACATCCTATTCATCTATCTTTGTTCACTGCAGTACCATCTTGTGTTCAGAGTATAAGAAGTAAATTTCGAAATTGTCTTCGTTCATGTCACGTCGGTATCTGCTCAACCTTCTTTCAACTGTAAATGGCGAATAAGTACATAAGATGCTCTCCGTCACAAATATGTTGACATGATTATCTATTCGCAATTCTCAAGAACGTTCAGCTTTAATCCTAAGGCAACGATAAATAAGAACAAAAGTGGCCGAATTACATGACGGTTGCGTATTGTAAATCCGTATTTACCGAACAGCATTCACAAAGTTGCTTTAAGTTTAGATACAATACATTACGTCTGGAGTTTGCGAACGTACGTAAGTCGTACACGTTAGACACGTGATTTGGTCTAATTACGCTGGAACTTTATTACATTCTCCAGGGAGAGACTCACTGACAAACCAAATCCAAATTCAAATCAGGTGGTGTAAGAAACCGTTTCATCAGTGACCGTCTCATTAATATCAGTCCTGATATTATATTCTAAATAGTCAACAAACCAACAAAGAACTACGATAAATTTCGATGTTGTGAGCCTCGTTATTTTTCTATTATACTTTACATTTTCCAGCTTGTCAACGCACGGAAGTCTTTTTTCCTTTTAAAAAATTAAGTTTTGTCCGAATGCATTTGCATTGGTTATGGGGTACTAACCCCACGAACGCGATAGGTAACTAGATAATATCCCACAACACCAGTAATTCCGTATTCGTCATTCGATATGCACATATTCATATATGAACAAACATACCTACCTTCGTTATATGTAAATAAGTTATGTATGATTTACATATATGGAAATTATTGTGCATATATTTGATCTTGGATATTCCGTTGTTTTATGAATGCTTAGTAAACAAGCTTAGCAGAAACTAGATTAAGCCCTCACTGAGAGTGTAAATCAATTATTATAGTAGGCATTATTCATACATGCACGTATACAACCAACCACCCACCTGTCCACCAACACACGCACACACACACACATACACACAGATTTTAATAATAATACAGTTTTCTTTTTTTATACATTTATTAATAAACTAGTGAGACCCATGTGAATAACATTTGTTAATTACTTTTGTGAATAACTTTTAACAACTCCTAAAAAAATGAAATGGGAAACGGCAATTAATAAAAAATAAAAATTAATATTTATTCAAGTGTTTCAAATCGGGGAATGTTTCAAAACGTATGAAAGTAACAGACTCATTTATAAAACATAAATTGCTATCAATTTCATGAAATATTTTTAGAAAATTAAAAACTTCCTTAAATAAAATATGTCATTTAATGTACAGTCTTCGGACATATCTCATATTCATTTTTGCGTATACATCCAAATGTTTATAAGGTTTTCATGTTTTAAAATGCTTAAAATATATTGTGTTGTAATTATTTGTTAAAATAATAAGTTATATAATAAATTATATGTTGTAATAATAAGTTTACTTTGCGAGATAACTAATCAACAACAATAGCTACATGCATCTTTTAAGAATTTTGCTGAATACATTCGTTCTTATTTAGAATTTTCATACGGGGAGGAATCGCAACTATATTTTACAATCCCCTTTCATTATGTTTTCAAAATGTGTTCGTCAAGATCTGAAGTTTTCAATTGTTTCACTATCCGCGCTCAATCAAACTTTTAAGTTCATCACATATTTCATGTCAGTAATTTCACCTTTTGCTTAAGGCTGTAAATAAATGACGAAATTGTCAATGACTTCACCATGGAACAGTTTAGCTCTGCAGTATAGGTAAATATATTTGTATATTCATCATTACTAACCTTAACTTTAGAATCCTCTTGCATAAGTCTCGCACAACTGTATACTGAGGGAAGTTTATTTTTCATGCATCGTATCGTTGATTAATTGCCATGAACCTTTAATATTTCCATTGCCATGTGGGAATTGTGAAAGTCTACACGTTGTATCCCGGGTGTTATTGATATGTACGTAACAGACAATTCCGTAAAGTGTCAGTCATCGGGGAATTCGCTCTGCTATGCCCCGTCTTTTCCGTGATCGGGCTTACTGTAGTTAGGGTTGGAACTCTTCCTCGGGAGTGACATTTGCCTGGAGTGACACGTGCTCGGAATGTACGTGTGTTATCAGCGAGATGATAAAAACGCGCGCGAGAACACTCACACACACTAGCGCTAGCAACACACGTGTATTCCAAATAAACAAGAACTTTGTCTACTTTATTCTTGAAGTCGTATTTAATTAATATATCGAGAAAATTCAAATCTTACTGGCCGAACAAGGGGAATTCTGATTTTTCCACAATTGTGTGTATAATGCTAAATTCTACTCTAGGTGTGCGTGCTTCTTCGTCTGGGATGTTCTAGTATAAAAAGGTCTGAATAATCATTTTAAATTATAATAATTTAAATTTTTTTAAGGCGAAACTATAAGAATAAATAGTGGAGAAAGATGTGTGCTAGATTTTCATTTTAATTATTTATTATTTTATTATTTTTTTTAAGGAGGTATTTAGCTGCAGTGTAAGGTTTACAGAGAACACCGTAAAAGAAATATCTTTTGCGTTTTTTAATTCTTTTTTTTTTCAATAGCCTACAATGCTAAGAGTCATTTATAAAATATTTACAATTTGTTTTCTGTACAATACTTATAATTTATATAAATTTTTCACTGATTGTTTTTTACTAAAATTGTGGATAAAAGATAAATTTGGAAGTTCTCAAAACCTCAAATTTTTAAAGCTTTAGAAATGAATTAATTATCTTCACCACAGAGGTTCTTCTCTTCTTTTCTTGAAGGTTGAGGGATATTCTGTCAAATGTGTGACCGTAGTACTCAATTTGTTTCGGAGGGCGTTGATCAAGAAGTAAAATGAAAGAGAATGAATGAAAAATAGTGAAAAGTACATCAATAAACAACAATTTTACGATGTCACATGGAAAGAATATTCCTTTGTAAATTCAGTGGTGTGATGGGAGAAGCAGGCTAGAAGTTAACATATTGTTTAGAATTCGTCGAGTTTTCAGTTTTCAAATCGGCTGGTAGTACTTTATAGGAATGTTTATGAAAAGAAAAAAATTTTTTTTTAAACTGGTACAAATGAAAAATACTCAATGACGAAGCCTTCAATATCAGAAGCATCAAAATTATACTAATACCGTGTGTGTGCCTGCGTGTGTAATATACTTAATAACAACAAAATAATGTCAGCAATAAATAATAATAATAATAATAATAATATAACGTTGCGTTTAATTTCGTTAGTAATAGTTCTAATAAAATAATGCATATAATTAACTAAATATACAATTATAATGTAATATGATACAATAATTATAATTAGTTGTATTTTATTTTAATATTTATAATTAATAATGCGCATAAAAATATATGGAATTTAGGCGCAAAGAATTTGCTAAGGCTAACTAAAAGAACTCCAAACATAAGTTGTTTTCAAATGATTAGTTGAATTTTCTCAATATGAATGTTCTTTCGTTTCTGTTTTTCATTAACTATTAAAAAACTTATTGTTGGGTTTACGTAGATAGGTTGCCCACGTAACAGTTTTTAAAACTCATCGTTGGCTTCTGTGCAAATGTAACTGCTTATACTATACTACACTTCCTGGAATCATAATAATGAATTTTCTAGAACCATTGTTTCCCCGAGAAAATTTCATTACGTTCGGTCTCCGAGCAAATGTCACTCCGTGCAAGCGTCACAACTTTACTACAGTTTTCCGTTATATCTTAAAAAATGTGAACAAAAACCACGTTTAGTATAAAACACAGCAAAAATTGAGTTAAAAGTCAAGAAGACAGAATTAATATTAATTCTGATGTTTTCAAATGAATTTATTTCAACTATTGTTTGCTGTGTTTTATAAATCTGAGGTTACGATTATGCTGTTTTTGATTAGTTCATTTACATCATGTTAGCCATTGGAAACTCTGGAAAATTTGAAGTACGTAAAAGGAGCACAAGTATTAAAATTCTCTATCGATTTTAAAATAAATGATGCATTCTCATCCTCTATATGTTAAGTGCAGTTCAAACAGAACTACTTTGCCACACGAAATCACACAAAACAGAGAAAACCTAAAACAGACAGGGCGCCATGTTTTTCTGACATTTCCACTTATTCCTATGCTCGATTTTGAATTCTTCTTCTTATGTGTTTTTATCAAATAAAATTAATATTTGTCAAGACTCAATAAAAATATTTTCTGACAGTAATTTTTATCAGGTTTAATTGCGTAAATAAAGTGAAAAAGGAACTTCAATATAGAAATAGTATGTATGAAATAACAGCATTTTTTAACAACAAAAACTTATTTTTTCTAATTTAATTATACATTACGTATTTGAATAATCAGTATGCACTGCAATCATAAATGCTTGTGTTTTATTTTACATAGTCTATATGTTTGTATAATAGTGTATACTTATTACATAGCTCAGATTGTCATATATACCTTTTTATATAAGAAAAAAGTTTTCACACACTCACACACACTTTAAAACTACAAATAAAAGAAAGGTTGATATTTACTAAGCTTAATAATTATAGATAGGACCTGTTTCCGGATGGTATATGATAGATGCCATTGATGAGAAATAAGTCATATGTAAATGTATATATAAAAAAGATGTGGTTTTAAGGGAAGAGCTCTACATCTTGTTGTATCTGAAATTGTGAGTTCGACCGCGTGGGTGTGTGAGTGTAGACTGGATTTTCGATTAAATTCACCTCCAGCTGCCCTTGCCAATCGTTGCAGAGAAGAAGACTTTAGATGACTATAAATAAAAGAACGAATTATCAGCACGTTCACATTTGCAAATATTATAGCTCTTTTGACTAAAAGTGAGTGTAATCTATAGGACAATCTCCTTATTAGGGGAAGGAGACTTTGCCATTTTTCCATAAAGGTAAATGGAGTACAGATAGAACTGGCGGTATAATCATCCCCAAATGATCACTATTCAATTGGGAGGGACGAAGACTTACTACTTTTGAATAGTAGGGTCTACTGAATGGAAGATTCTCTGAAGACATTAAATCTACGATTGGGCAGGTAAAAGTAGATGTTATGAAGGAAAGCTGCTCAGATCAAAGGAAAAAAGTGAAAATTTTCGGCAAATGTTTTCAAGTAAGCAAGATTGTGTGACGGACGACAGATAACCGGCACAAAGAACGCTAGGTTTTTACGGATGTAGTGCTGGAGAAGAACATTGCAGGTCCGATCATTCAGCAATCAGGTAACTTAAAAGGTGTAACATTTTGCACTTCACAACGTGTCAGTTGTTTACCAATGTAAGGAAAACGTTTGTCGTATATGTAAACGTAAAACGTAATGTGTGCATGTACGTTTGAAGTAATGTAAACACAAAATTCCCACATGCTTGTACACGTTTATAATAAAAATTCATAATTAACTATTAAATATTGAAACATATTTTACAATATTAAATTACAACCTATATAACATTGTTGTAGGTATGAAAAGAATGAAGTGAATCTCAAAACGACGTAAGGCTGTGTTTTATCGAATACTGAATCTCGAGAACCATACAGATACTAAATACAGAGAAGCGTGCGCGGGCGTGTGTGTGTGTACGTGTATAAAATTATTTATACTTAATTACAAGTAAAATTTATAATATTTAATTAAAACATCTGAATCCGCTATACTGGAGCTTGTCTAGAATCGTCAGCTCCATCAGATGAGATTAACAGATACTAGACAAGCTCTGGTCTACCACATGCGTCAACCACTTACAAGATATATACCTATAAATTTGTAGGATACGGCTGTTGATTTATGGGCCCATAAATAAATATACGTACATAACCTATATGTGTTTCTATGGAGAGTATACCTACTGTATATGCGCACACACTAACTAGAGCGCTACGTCTTCATGTCAAGGATCACAACTTTGGGAAAAACAGAATACAGTGTTCTGAGGTGAACCATCTGGAAGGTAAAAATGAAGCTATTAAAAAAAAGATAAAGCGTTACAGTTTTTTTTACTCAGTACTGACGATCAAGCATAAACCGGAAGAAATGAGGAGTCAGAATAAATTCCTCAAAAGTTTTAAAGTTTTCAGTAGACGCGAAAAGATCAGGAATCGACGTGATAACTGGACATCGAGATTATTATGGCTAGCGTAACAAAATACCAAATGTGATGAAAGAATGAATTTGCGAAGAGAATATCAGAACAGCGAATTTCATAGGGCGAAGATATTTTGCCAGAATTTCATAGCAGGCAATTAAGTAGCCTATGTGACTGCAAGGGTAAGATATGTAGGGAAATACAAATAACATTATAACATCCAAAGTGCCTACATCTTGGAGAAAAAGATAATATTTCTACGATTAGCGAAATTTTCTGTACCCTTAAACGTTAGTTGAGCACATAAACAAGTTACTAGTCAACCGTAAGATTACAAAAGTAAATAAGAAAAATAGTTTATCATGAACAGACGCTTTGAGTCGGGTTTTCGAAAAGAGTTCCTCATCTGAAAATTGTGTGATCGTGCTATACTTTATATGTACGTGTGTGAGCATGTAATTACACGTTACAAAGACGAGGCAGATAAAGTCGTGTAAGCATTTAAATCCAGCCCATTTTACATTTAACTCATTATACGGTCCACTGGAAACCTTTTAGGGCGCACACATTCTTTGTACAACGTTATTACATACGGATGAGTTACTGTGGTCTACTATACACCAACATCTCATCCCCCATACTACATGGATCGTTAATCCTCGTCTGGTCTCATCTTTGCTCTTTTCCATAACGATTGTAACATTATTCGCATACATCTCTTAACGTCTGGTTAGACAATATTAGAGATGTCAATGCCTTCTTAACCTACTCTTCTTTCTTCTTTTTCTTATTCATCTCCCCTTCCTTCATCATTATATTCATCATCATCTTCGTAATCGTCATCATCATCGTCGTCGTCTTCTTCTTCTTCTTCTTCTTCTTCTTCTTCTTCTTCTTCTTCTTCTTCTTCTTCTTCTTCTTCTTCTTCTTCTTCTTCTTCTTCATTTGCTGTCATACTCTAACAGTAACTGAAGTTTTCAGCATGAACGAGCATTACAGCATTCGTTAGATATTTACGTCTTTGTCCTTCTTTGTTAATATAAAAACGATCTTTGTAGTTGCCCGAATATCTTTGTAAGGAAAAGGACTTTGCAATGTGGAAACAGGAAAATAAATAAATATATGTGTACAGGTGAAATACCGTACATCTCTTGGAGAAAATTCAGAGTACAATGTAGATAAATCTTACTCTTTTAGTCCACGGACTGTTACTAATAGATTTTTAAAAATATTTTAAAGTAAATCACCACTTGTTCCTAACCACTAGTGTGATGAAATGACTTTATCGGAGTACAGATAACACTCACCAAACTAGTGTCATCACTCGAGTGGTGGATAGAAACACGCGGCGTTACACATAAAGCTATTTTCTGTAAAGATGAATGCGTACAGAGAAGTTGTGATAGTCGGAGATGAATACCAACGACCAGAGACGATCTCCCATCAATGCACGTACAGCTACGCTACTGCTGTCTCTCGCAAAGGCTACAGTCGTTCCAGTCTCGCTGTAAGTCTCTTCCCTCCATGTCCTCATTACACGGTATACTGGGTCTACTACTCATAACCCATTTTAACAACAGTTTTAGCCAACGATTATTATCCATTCGTTTCACGATTCGTACGATGTGAGGCGCTTCATATTTGTAGTGTCTAATATTGTTTTGTTCATACAATACATATTTGCCTCTGATGGTTTTATTTCTAACGCACTGGAGGCTGTACACTCCACAAGAAGTTCATCTCTATTGCTTATACCTTTCGGCAGTTTCTTTTATTTATCTCCCGAAGTTATGAACCATTGACGACTACGCTTTATAATAAAATGACAGTAAAGACGACAAGTTTAAACAACGGTTTTAGATGAACATTAAACTCAAAAGGTATAAAATTGATTTAATACAATAATTTTAAACATTACTTACCATAAACCTTTAGGATATAGAAATATCGTAAGCGAGAATGAATTACTATACTCTGTACGAGTAGGAACAGTCTCTTAGTAGATTGAAATTCCAACAAAGACCCCAGGAATATAATGCCAAAAATAACATAATAACAAACAGATTTATTGAAAAACAATAGACAGAAATTTTAAGATTCGTTTCGATTAACACGAAGACAAATTTTAAGCAAAATATTTGGTGAGTTTAGGCTCACTATATCTCTGAAGTTTCTATCACACACACGAGTGCAGACAAATTCAGAGGTTTCTAAACAGGGATAAAACAGGCTTGTTTTATCAAAAATTTACCAAATTTACATCTTTACCAAGTGTTTCGTCGTCAAATAGACCCATAAGACTATACTAGAAGTGACTAATAAATTTTCTTAACAGATACTATTCAAAGAATATTACGCCCTTTACGCATATGATGTGTGGAACCGCGTTGCGAGTGAAAAGATATCATTGCCCCATTGTGAATAACATCAGATGTTTTCCTTGAGTTTAAAATAATTATAATTTTATTTATTTAATAAGACGTTGTCGTATTCTAGAGATATATAACAATCTTGTACAGTGAGCTGGGACAACGTAAGCTGTGTTATTTTGTGATAATAACAATTAACCGTCTACAGCGACTCCCCTTAGAGACAGCTTATGTTAGAGACATTTAATAGTCTGAGCTATTACAGAAACCCAACTGAGATGTGAATAAAATATGCTGACACCGTAATTACAGTGTGTCACATTGCTTGTGTACCCTAGTCTACTATACAGCTCCTATATTTCAAAGGCAGATACGCTACATTCTTTGAGGAACTGTATAACTTTTATTATAGGAACTTGTCTGTATGAGACAGCGAAAGTACGTCAAATCACATGCGTGCGCGGACGTGCACAAAACACAAAACACATTGTATTTGCAATCTTCCGTTAGTCAAAAGTTCCTCTCAGGCAATCGCAGTATACACTGAAGTAACGCTATCGTTTGTCGTTTAGAAAAATTCATGGGACAAAAATTACTCTTATACAAGTTCTTAATTTTAAAAATGTATAATTTTTTGCAGTCACTCTTATTATTATAGCTTCTCTCTTAATATGCCTGATTTTAATTCTATAAAATTACATAGGTGTGTTTACGCAGCCTATTTATTGTAATCTACATGCAAGCAATGAGTAGAATGTCGAAGCATATTTTCTAATAAAATATATAAAACCTGTATTTTTTAAATCGTCTTTGAAAGTGTACTTCTAATCTCTTAACTTCTGCAAACGTTCCTTGCTATTAATCTATATAGACTACAACCTATAGGTTTCGATGTCACTCAGCTTAGAAATCTGATCACACACAACACAACTATGTAACACATAGAATACGACAGCCACAAAGAACATCATTAGATGGAGATGTACCAGTAACACGTCAATCTGTCTTGAAAGCAGAGTCGGTCCATGCAAGCCAAAAGTCACTTTTGTCGCAACTGAAACATCTCTTGAGTCGACTCTCTACCGAAGAAGAGGAGCCTCTGCAAGGAGCTAATCTACATTTGGCTCAACAACTTCGCAGAACTTGTGGTAACAATCACCGGCTTGAGGTGGTTACCGTCTCTGTTAAGATCGAAGAGAAAGTATCATTTGACTGTATGTTAGTTCATTCCGTTTCGTCTGTAGTCTCCACTATCTTCTCGGATAGTTATTTACCACTGCCCAGATTAGTATTTGGGGTCCCCGACTAAGACAGATCTAAGAGAGATTAAAAATCGCTGGGGCAAAGAAACCAGATGAACTCCTGTCTCCTGCTAAGCTGAAGTGTATATATATATATATATATATATATATATATATATATATATTTTCGGAGGCAGATATCACCAGCGGTATACATCGGTGTACGCCCAAATCACCACCGAAGACCCTTGCTTGCCCCATGTTTCTAAAATACTTTTGGCACACCACATTAGTTTACCACGGCAGGGTATGAAAAGTCCTTGCTCTCTATCCACTGACTAAGAGGGATAGGCGCACTACTTCGCTACGGCATATAAAGCGACCAAACTCCTCGGAGAGGTTACCTAGACACGAGGGCAGGGGAACCAACCTCCTGAACAAGAGCCGGGTTACACAGTGTCTGTGCCACCGAGCACTGAACGCAGCTTTATACCATTTATCTGTCCTGTTACGGACGAAAACGGGTTAACGCTGGGAATCACAAGGCTACGTGCTCCAACGTAAGTATTTCGGAGAGAAAAAAGGGCCACCGATGCAGTGATGTCAGTAGTTTATGAGCCACATTCAGATCGGATTGTTGAATGTTCTTTTTTATAAAGTTTTAGCAGTTCAACTAGTTAGCTTCACGGAATCTAAGTTGTTTTCATCCTGTGAACTGACCTACTCTCCAAGAATTCTTCATGTGTTCTGTAACTGATACTGACGATGTGTGACATATTGCTTCATTCACGTCTTATTGTTGTGACTCAGTTACAAACAAGACTATTGTGTTTCATGAAGTAGAATATTTAGAAAAAAATAGTATTTTACTGAACTGAAGCGTTCCACACTGACAAATATGCAAAGTAATTATTATTTTGAGGAATATTCGAATCTGATTCTTAATCTTCGTGTAGCACCAAGTGCCATGTAACTGTTACATGAAAGGTGGTTAACAGAAAATGCTTCTTCATTGTTGCAACACATCACATGAATAATATAAAAATAAAAGCTGTCGCAGCAGCTGTTACTTTTATATGCACAAAGAAAATTCAAGTTAATGGATACGAGAGATAAACACAATTACCTCATTGTAGCCAAGTGCACAGTTTAGATTACGTTTAATAGAGCTCTGCTGTTTAGCTATAAAAGTTTATGTAGTCTCTCTCGCAGCTAAAAACGCTGGCAATGTTTTTTTTCCCAATAAAAGTAAAGTGTCACCAGTGACTCTGCGTAGAGTCAGTCAGCTCTACTACAGTGACAGAGATATAATTGGCTGGTTGCTCTTTTGTATAATGGCAGCATGTCTCATTTACTTTGTCAGTGTATTGTGACATGGAATCCACCAACGTCGACGTTGTAAGTGACACGATTGTCCTCAGGATTAAATTTAAATTGAGTCAACTTAAATGAATATCTATATGGTTATTATACTGGTGCTACACCTACAGTTAGTATAATACGGTCTCAAGTCGCACAATACGGTATTATCTATACAAAGTTCGCAATTCTGCGCTATCACCAATTTCAAAACTCAAGAATCCCTAAAAAACATAGCACGTCCCTCGAGCACACTGTCTCACTCATCTAGCACTCATGACAGCTTTGTCTTTCAAGCAGAAATAAATTAATACTGTTATTTATTTCGGCTGTTGATAAGGCGAAACTGTAGAAGTTTTGATCGTATTACTTGAAAAACTTACCATTTTGTTTCTACCTTCGACGTTTTCCTTAATATCGTAAAATGGGATAGATATGCTTCTTCTAAAATAATTCACTTAGCTGCATCACAGAAAGATGAACTGCATTTATTTCAGGAAACAAACACTTTTTATTAATATATTCTATTGACTTCTTAGTTTCTTTCGTTTCCATTACAATTCGTAATAACACTGGTTTTCGGCCTCATTATTTTTAGCCATATTCTTGAAAAGGAAACACAATAACACAATCTCTTGAAAAAGGTAAAAGTTTGTTTATGTAGGCTACTTCTCCGTCTTATATGTAGTCCCGGGTTCATACAAGGGACAAGCCATCGATGGTTAGGGTAACAGAAACCACAAAAAGAAGATAAGATGTGATTAATTTTTTTACCGGCTGTGGCCCTATCTGTCGACGAGTGATTATGGGTGAGGACGGTAATGACGTTTGAGTAACTCCAGCAAATGAGAAAGATGGAAAGCATAGTGTATCTGGTTGGATGGTTTATAGACGAAGCCAAAAATAGGAGTGAGGAACGGAGTTAATGCCTTCAAGGCATACCTGTAGTTATGTTCATGGAGAAAAGAGTCAAGATCATAAAAGGTTCTGTTTAGGGAATATAGGACAACGTTGCTGGTACGGGTTATAGGTGGGCGCCGGTAATTCGTGATTCTGTAAGGCTCTAGTCGGATAGGAGCGACAGTCAAGTGTATAATGTGGGCGAAGGGGTATTGCGAAAATTCTCCTGAGTGTCTGAACGTCATTTTGCGAAAGACTTCCCACCATCTCTTAAACCTACTTAAACTTAAGTACGTTGTGTCAGGTAGAGTAAAAAGCATTTCGGGTTTTGAGTAGGGACAAGATGATAGAGTGCTTTTTAGAGGAGTTATCTTGGATGGTGCTGATAACCCTAACGAAAATAACCAGGGAGAAAGCCGCCTGATCGGATAAGACGTTGTGTGTCTTTAGGTGGGGATGAATCCTGGTAATTTTTTCTGTCAAGAATTTCCAAATTTTTAAGGTTTCAGGACAGTCTGTTGCAAGGAAATTCCCAATTCCCAACATACGGGTTTCTTCTTCTTCTTCTTCTTCTTCTTCTTCTTCTTCTTCTTCTTCTTCTTCTTCTTCTTCTTCTTCTTCTTCTCCTTCTTCTTCACTTCATGTTTTAGGCATTCTGCCTGTTACTGTTCCCACATTTTCATTGGTCTACCTAAATTTCTTCTTCCTCGGGATTTGTATTTTCTAGCTATTACTGGAATCCTGTATTGTTGCATTCTTTCTAAATTTTCTTGCCACTTGTTTCTATTAAATTTTATCTTTTCATTTAAGTTGAATACCTGAAGTTCTTGTCTAGTCGTTTCATTTCTTATTCTGTCTATTCAACTACAGCCCTTAACTCCCTTAAGTCGTCTTAAGAATCTCATTTCCTGTGCCTGAATTCGATTTTCTTGTGCCTTTGTCGTTACCCATGTGTCGCTGCTATATATAAGTGCGGGGACAGCCATTGTTGTATAAAATTTCAACATTGTTTATTTCCTGGCTTTATTTTTCAGGCATCGACTGATATTCCGCAAATACGGTTAAAAGTACTAATTTGTTGGTCAATATCTTTACTGTGATCGAAGAAATATCACAACCTAGGTGTTTAAAACATACGGTTTTTGAGCCCTCGAATTTCACCACTCCTCATACATCTGGCATCTCTGCCTCGTGTAGGGGTCAGAGAGGTCACAGAAACAAATAAGTCAAATTTATCTCACTGTATCCGTCACGTGACCGTCCTTTTGTGCTAAACGTCATGTGGCATTTGTCAGTAGCCTGTAACGTAGTGTGTGTGAAGTGCTGGTCTGATTGCACAACCGTATTCACAAAGTCTCGTGATATTATCAGACTGCCCTCTTTCGTTATAGGCCTACATGGTGGAAGTATTGATTCATATCTATAAGTGATACTTCCCCAACGTAAATCGTTAATAATAAATTGTAAATCATAATTCCTTTAAACAAATCCATGTTACAAACATCTACTGAGTCGGATATTTATATGAAAATTTATGGCATTCAAAAATATCTGTCCAGTAAAATCTAAGATTCTTATTGAAATAATTGTATTTACTCTTAACTATTAATATTGTGTTTGGATTTTTAGAAAGTTAAAAAATGGCAGCAAAAATAAATAATGTGAAACATTCAGCCGCACAATTTCAGGATGATTCGAAATGCTGAGTAGCTTGCCGAGACAGTAGGATTTCGTATGCGCATTGCAAAAGAAGGGATTGGGATTGCACAACAGTGATGTAGCGACGTTATACTTTGTAATCCATACAAAACAGACATCTATATAACAGACTTGATGTATAATACGCCCATGCCTATAATAGTCTATCAATCAGTTTCCTTCTAAAGGAAGCACTTCGGATCTGCCATGGCTCTATAATGAAGTTAGGAACCTGTAATGATTCTTAAAACCGGAAAACCAGATAACAATGAATCAAAAACCGCAAACCCCATTAAGTAATTTCAAAGATAATTCCCCCTGCTTTATCTGAATTTTACTCTGGAGACTCAGTAAATACTACACTTCACGTTCAAAGACAAAAACAAACTTCTATTCACATCGTGTTACGTATACAAAGTGAGGAATCGATTCTATGTAATTTTGCTACATTGACGTTATTGTAATTTTACATCTTTTTCGTTCTATTGTTTACAATTATTAATACCTGATATTACTAAAATTAACAAAACGCTGACTCTATGAGGTAGGTGGCTGACCGCGAAAGTAAATGGTTACAACTCTGCTGCTGCTAAGGCATATAGCCCCACGAGGGTTAAATGACAATAGATAAAATATTAGGTTGATATACGGAAACAATTGGCAAGCAAAAGCAATGAAAACAGACAGAAATATAATAAGATATTATAAAAACAAATAAGATATTATGATGAAGTAAGTACGATGGCGGAGCTAGGGTGAAGTAGGGTGAAGGAACACAAAACCGGCAGAATCCGGCATCCAAAATTTTCCTTTTATATTGTAACATCTTTATTTGGACTAATAAACTTTTGTAATACGCTGCAAAAACTAAATCATTAGTTACAAATACAAATCGCGGAGACACACATGAGAAGAATTTGTAATTTAACATGACAAACGATAAAAATACAAGTTTCTCACAATAAAAACAAGAAAGATTATACCCTGTTACAAATATGAGTAATATTATGAAGACTAACAATCATTCTTTATATTGAAAATTGAATGTTTTTAATGAATACGTGCTTCTTGCACATGACATACGGATCAAAAACATAAACAGTGATACAAAGTCAAGGATAGTCTAAAATTATACAATGAATGCGGTCGACATGGTGATCTGTGGATTGATCTAATAGTAGAGTTATAAAGAAGGAGAAAAGTAAACAAATAGTATAACGCCAACCTTCACAGAACAAAGTTGAAATAATATATGGCTAGGGAAGAAGATGACAGATGATCACGAAGAATCCAAGACTTTGCTTTTCTGTATATTAAAGAACGAGAATGACCTGGTGGATTATAATTATTGCAGAAGTTTCTGCACTGAAGACATCATAAAAGTATGAGTGAGATGTACTCATACTCAGGGGACAGAAGCGATGCTGTTAGTGATGATATGATAATACGAAGTTTCACTGAACCTGTAAAATGAATGTACGTAAAGAGTTTTATAAATGTTGCGGAACAACAAATTACGACTACCAACTGTAATGTAATGTAGTGTACGTATTGTATTGTATAGGTATGCGTATTAATTATGTACTCAAATTTTTAAATTATTATATTTATTACAAGGCTACTCTAATACTTGCGGTTGTTTTCATAATACATTTCTTCTCATTCCAACACGAACGTCGTCGGAGTGTCACGTCTGTACATACACATACACGTTCACCGTCTTTGTCTAGATCTATATTAAATAATCATAAGTTGAGGAGCAGTAGCAAAAAAACACTTAGTTGAATGAGTAGTGTGTGTGTGTGTGTGTGTGTGTGTGTGTGTGTGTGTGGGCGCGCGCGTACACCCTTGAAGACAAATTGTTAGTGTAATACACGACAACGATACTACACGGAGTACAGAGTCTATAAACAGGATATTGAAATTAACCACCACCAGTAAGGTAACGTAAGCCAGAGAAGTCGCACGAACAAGGAGCAATGTCAAGTGTGTGTGTGTGTGTGTGTGTGTGTGTGTGTGTGTGTGTGTGTGTGTGTGTGTGTGTGTGTGTGTGTGTGTGTGTGTGTGTGTGTGTGTGTGTGTGTGTGTGTGTGTGTGTGTGTGTGTGTGTGTGTGTGTTGTAAATTAATCCAACCAAAGTCGTGAGCAAACACTTGCCACCCAATGTCAATGCAGCAAGTTCAAGAAGACCTTGTCTGGCGACAATTCTACTGGAGGGTTAGGCCACGTAGAGTTCTCTATAAACTAGTCAATCAGCTACCTCACCTACCTGTTGGAACGTTAAACAAACATACTCACCACATCGCTTCTACTTGTTCATTCCTACACATACCTATAGTTTTCCATTACTTACTTCTTCTAACCATTTGAGTTTGTCTGCTTTTTTCTGAGAGCGTAATATGCTTTAAATCTTCTTATTTTATTATTAATCTGCGCATAAAGTTATAAAATAAATTGAGGGTTCATAATGGAATTCATGAGGACAGATTAAACGTTGTAGTACATTTTATATGTGAGTAGGTTAGATACTTGATCTCAAGCAGAAGTCGACGAGACGAAATGTAACAAAAATGCCACGGGGCTAATTCGAAAATATTTGACAAGGACGAATTTCCTATTTGTAAAATTGTTTCATTGCTTGAATCATTCACTTTTAAACATGCCCTAAGCGTTTTGTTATTCTTTATGACAACATTCCCAGTTTCGTGAATAAGTTATAATCTTTCAATCACCTAACGATTAATGTCGCGTATACTGTATTTTTCAACACATCTCTTGATATCTCTTTTACATCAACTACTTCCATGTCCCTTATAAGGGACTCTGGTAGTTTTCCATGTGATTACATTTATCTCGATACTTACAATATTTGGGCATTACATAGGCATCTATTATTTTACCGCCTTTTACACTTTTATCCGTTACAACTCCATATAGCTATTTGAAGTTTCTTTGTGATATATAACACTTTGATTTTCTATATTTTAATTTCTTCCATCATTTGTAAAACGTTAGCATAGATTTTACATTAGCAAAGTCAGTTTAGGAAATCAATGTACGACCAGTCAATTGACAGTAACCTCTCTAAACGTATAGGACTATATCCTAAATTTGATTTTCACCGATTCCACTAATTCTGACACAAGCTGTACATTTATTTTACTTACTACAAAATCGACACAAGAGTTAGTATAATCGCAAGTTTTATTTATAATTTTTTACCAAATCACAGTTTATTTAAAAATTCACACACAATCTACAGAAATACAATAATTCATTTGTACACACTATCACTCCCCACTAATTACAACGAACAAAAATCGTCATAAAAGAATTCGCTCTCTGTTCGGGCCTACGGTCACCAACATTTTTATGAGTCGCAATTGAAATCATACGCGAAAGATTTCGACGCCACCATATTTTGGAGTTCAGAAATGTTCTGCAGTGTTCCAAAGTACCTTACGTCACATCAAATCATTCATTCATGACTCATCACTTCCGGTAAGCTACCAATAAACAGGCTCGACAGACTTGAGGTCGCACTTCATTTCCTCCCTAAGTTATGACATACCTTTCGCATGAATCTGCAGTAAACATATGTGGTCATGGAAAGTTTCTTTTTATTTATTAGATTGGAATGTGAGCTATGGGATGTAGGCTACATCCAGTAATATATCCTATTCATATGCAACATCGTTTACAGTTGGTAAAACATGTTCGTGCAATAGACCGAGTGATTCCTGGTATTCAAACAATCTTCCAAGGGAAAAGCAATGGCCTCTGGCCTCTATGAAAGGCAGACGAATTTGTATAGAATGAGAAAATACCTCAAACACGGTATAGGATGCAGTTTGCAAGGCGAAAAAACTGTGTTAAAGATCCCAAAGATGTTCTTATAACTAAGGAAATTATGAAGATGAAGTAATGGTTAGAAAAAATGTTTTGTCTTATAAACACACACACACACACACATTTATATTTACTGACATTATTCTTGTTCTTTTAATTTAAATAAACAACAATACTTTCTATTTTGAAACAGGAATATATTTTATTGTTTCAAATGATGACAGTACGTCATACAACTGGTGAAACATTGAAATCCTAATACATTAGATTATAGAAGATGTGTGTAAAATTATATTGCCACACAATCTTGTTCATATGTGAGCAAGCTTCATATACAAGAAAAAATAAATACGAAAACATTTACTAGTTTCGATATTTCAGTATTTTCAGTATTTGAAAAATGTATTCAATGCTACACCTTATGAACAGAAGTATTAGTTTTTATACATAGGCTGTGTAAATATCTTCTCTTTTACATTGGTTATGTTATAAACTCTGTTATTACCGAGAGGCACATGCAGTAAGCTTATATGAAACAACACATGGACATTTTCGAATATAAACGGAGCCGAAGCGTAGAAAAATCTTCCATAGTCGCTCATTATTTTTTTGTGTCCGGAAAAAGTAAATACAGTTGTGCTGTTTATACAGAATCCGGCCGCCGCGCCGTGGGCTACATCAATGGTAGTTGGCCCGGCCAAGCTTAGCAACAGCTGTTACATTTTCCACTGTCCCCTCAGCGCGACCCTTACATTCGCCTCGTATGCACTGTCATCTAAAATTTTAAATATGTTTCTTCTAGCATTTTCACTTCTTATTTTCTGTCGTTTCATTATCTGACGATTACGAAAAAAAATATAAGACAGCAAAGTAAGATGCGGCAAATCCGTGCTGGTTACGACGATCTACACAGTTGAAAAAAAAAAAAAAAAAACAGACACTATCTAACAATTACATATACTTTATTGGACACGTATGTCCTTAATGCAACAACTATTTTTTTTCAAATACAAGAATTCAAAACTCAAGGTATAGACTTACAGCCTGTTCCGCCTTCACTCAAGCCATCTTTTCCTTGGTCTACCTATATCTCGTCTTCCTTGAGGTCTCTATAGTATTACTTGTTTAGGTAGTCTCATATCTTCCATTCCCTCGATATGCTGCCTCCATTTTATTTGTCTTTCCCCTATTCTGCTGGCCATAGAATATACATTTAACTCAGTTCTTATATCTTCATTTCATATTTGATCTCTAAGGGTGCAACCTTTGGTTTTCCTCAAGTACTTCAATTCACTTGTTTGTATTCTTCGTTCATCGTTGCTCGTCATCGTCGAAGTTTCACTTCAATAAGTTAAAACAGGTTTAACTTATAAGTTCTACTTTATAGAATTTTATTTTGGTGTCTTTCCTTGTCTTATTTTCTAGTGTTCTGTGTATAGTACCACATATCATTTGAAATATATTTATTTTTATATCGATGTTGCTGTCGATACATAACTTTTATAAATTACATCGCACCCTAGAAAAATGAAATGAGATACACCCGTTCTACAGCCTGATCGTTTATAATTATCTTGGAACGTATCGGATTCTTTCCTTTAAAGGCCATAACTTTTGTTTTCTTGGTTAGCCTTGTGTTAATATTTGGCTCAAGTGGAAAACTGCTAACTGGAGATATTTTTCTGTTTTTAGCATAACAACCTGATGATCCGCAAATAACAATGTGTTGATACACTGATGGCATGGTGTTAGTTTAATTCCGGGGTTTACTTTTTCCTTCCATTGTCGCACAACATCGTCTATATTATTAAATAAAGTGGGAGATAAGCTACACCATTGTCGAAACCCCTCTATTAATTGTTATAGGTGCAGTTTTACCTTCTCCAGTATTTATTACAATTCTAGTATGTTGGTATAGCCCTTGAATAACTCATATCAAGTGTTTAGGATAGCCTCATATGTCCGTAATTTCCTATAGCTTTGTTCTTTTAACCCGATCGAAGGCTTTCTCGTAATCAATTAAACCAATTTGAGTTTTCAGATTATATTCCTTCCTCTTTTCTATTATCTGTCGTATAATTGTGACATTGTCCATACAAGCTCTTCCCTTCCTGAATCCGTTCTGTTCTTCTAGTAATAGGGTGTCAGCTATCTTCTTTAGTCTATTATTCACTACTCGGGCATATACTTTAAACGCAACATTAAGTAAACTAATTCCTGTGTAATTCTCACATTGGTTTCTGTCTCCCTTTTTATAGAGTGATATTACCTCTGCTGTATTCCATGTAGTTAGTATTTCTTCCCTATCCCAGCATTGATTTAAGAGATGCAACATTCTGAGTTCCAACATAACGCCACCATATTTGATCAGTTCTACAGTTATTTACATCTTGACCTGCAGCTTTTATAGTTTTCATTTGCTCCAAAGCTTTCTTTAATTCATCTAGTGTAATTTCTCCTTCCTTGTACACATTTCTATTTGTATGTAAACGTGGTTGTTCTTCATCATCTTTCCCTTCTCCATTTTCTTTAGTCCATAATGCTTAGTTCAATTTAGTTTATAATGCTTTATCCACATACTTTTATGTATTATATGCAATCGTGGCGTACCTTTTTGTTGTTGATTAAGTTGTTTCATTAATTTGTATACTAATTCCTGTCTGCCGTAGATATCTATCTCTATATTGGATATTAATCTATCCCAAGATTCTTGGTGATCTCTCCTTTCCACATCCTTCGAATAGTTACGTGCCTCTATATATTTTGACCGTTTTTTTTTCTGAATTACATTGTAGATAAGCTATGTAAGTGTTGTGTTTTTGTTTAATAGCTTTTCCTATTTCATCGTTCTATATTCTGAGACTGCGTTTCTTCCTATATTTTTTCTTCTTTCCTATTGCCTCTGTTGCAGCTTGTTTTATGCAGTTTTCTATACTGCTTCATTCTGTATTTATATTGTCATGAGGTGGTCGCTTTCCTAAATATTCTGATAGTCTCCGTTGATAAAGATATCTTATACTGTCATCTTGTAATAAATATATTTTAAACATTTCATCGATTGGTTTATTTTTATTATTTTTTATATTTTTCCATCTTATTAACAATGATATTTTAGCTATAAACAGGAAATGACCGGAGCTGATATCACTCCCTCGATGAACTCTGACATCCTGTACAAGAGATGTAAGTTTGATATTTATAATTACATAATCAATTATTCTGAGTCCTCTTGGACACCAAGTGTACTTGTGGATGTCTTTTTTCTGAAAAAGCTGTTTGTAATTTTCAGTTCGTTATATGCAGCAAATTGTTTTAATGCATGGCCATTAACATTTAAAGTACTTTCCGCGAATATTCCTACTACTTCTGGTATCGGTCTCTGTCCTATTCTCGCATTTAGATCTCCACTTATGATTAGGTGGTCACTAGAGTGACAAACTCTATCTACGTGTTTCTGGAGTTCTTCATAAAATAATTCGGTTTCTTTTGCTTTTCCTTCCTCGGGTGCATATACTCCCTTGATTGTCAGATATCCTCTGTATATTTTTATTCGTACTGTTATTATTCTCTCACTAACATATGCTATGTATTTTATTTTTCCACTTACTGTCAATCAATATTGCAACAACACACTGAGCTCTGGTTGTTAAATCTACTCCGCTATATACCATTACGTAATCTAGTTCTTTTGTGTCTTTTAATTTCTTTTTTGTTTCTGTTATAACAGCTATATTTATATTTTAGCTTTAAGTTCTCTTTTTTCTGTTTCTCGTTTTGTCCTAATCCTTGTACGTTCCAAATCGCCATTTTTAATCTTTAATACCAAATAGTTTATCCTTATTGCGCAAGAGTTGTTTCCGTTGAGATCCGTCCGGCTTTTCGTGAAGATTTTGAGTATGTTTTAGTTTCCTTAGTAGACGTTACCAAACCTCTAGCTAAGTAGTTAGGTGGTGTCTTCTGTTGGGTTGTCTCCCCTAACCAAAGGCTCTAGTTTTCAGGTGCTAGAAACTCGCCTTTCAGCCTCTTCCGACAGTTACATAACACACATGCATTGTACGCCATGCTCTCCAGTGGCCACGTGGCTTTCCACGCGGTGGAAGTATGCTTTGCTGGCAGAGCTGATTTCCAACTTTTGTTGGAAACAGTGGGCATTAACCGAAATTTATTGATCCATTTCCTTTCGGCAAAGAAACAGCTCTTCGGTACCCTTTACCAGCCTTTGACCCCTCAGTCTTTATATTTAACATCAATTGTTATTATTCAACAGATAGCCTCTGATGCGCATGAATTTTGTTTCACAGTCTTTCAGATTATACGGACTGTACTTCGGTTCTGCGTATTCTACATTCAATCGATGCGAGAGGAATTCTTCTTAATATCATCCGTTCAACTCAGTTTTTCTGACTTCATATCTTTAGTGGCAGTGGAGAACCTCACGATTCCCCTCTCTTGACAGACCCTGCTCATATCTTCAGTGGCGGTGGAGAACCATTCACCTCACGATTCCTCTCTCTTCACAGACCCTGCTTGTTACGTCCGCTGTTCTCCTCCTTTATTTCCGATGTTTCGTTTTCCCTCTGAACATCATCACCCGCATAGTTTTATGACCTCTTATTTCCATGTTGTCCTCGGTCTTCTCATAGTCCACTACTCCTGTGGCTTCGCTTCCATTCCTTGATCTTTTTTGTATTGATCTATTTCTTTCATTACTCGTCATTACCACCTCATACTCTTTACCTTAAATTAAAATAACTTCCAATATTATTATTAGTAATAGTATTATTATTATTATTATTATTAGTAGTTGTAGTAGTAGTAGTAGTAGTAGTAGTAGTAGTAGTAGTAGTAGTAGTAGTAATTGTGTTGTTGTTGCCCTCTTATTCCTTTTTTTCTTATTATTAATAGTTGTAGCAGTGATAAGACCACTACTGTTACTACTGCTACTACTATTACTGCTGCTGCTGCTGCTGCTACTACTACTACTACTACTACTACTACTACTACTACTACTACTACTACTACTACTACTACTACTGTGCCGATGTAATTTAAGCATTAAATTATTCGGCGTGCGTCGCGGCCACAGTGCCGTCTGTATAGCGGGTTCAAGGGTCGCGTGAGCGGCCGCGCCACTGCTTGACTATATCGCTTAACCTTGACTGTGACGGGGCGATAATTGTGTGTGTGTGTGTGCGTAATCAAGTCTGCCGTTTCGATCAGCAGATTTGTTCATTTCTCTGTTCGCTTGGGTCGGCAGGCATCGACATTCGGTCTCATTTCTGGTTCTGCACTCAAGGGAAACACTGGTCTGGTGCGTCACCTGTTGTTTTATCATCTTTGAAATGAGTTGCTGAGTTACTAGAGAGCTTCAGGGTTCCCGGATAGCCGGGAGGTGAAAGGGGAGACGAGGATGGAGACAGACCATCAGTCTTCATAGGCCGAAGATCTAAGCAACACCCCAACGCCGCAGACCTCTAGAGATCCCCATACTGCCAGCCTGAACCACTGCCCGGAGGAGGAAATGAATTCCTGGAATTTCGGACTCACCAGTTGCGTCACCATGTTCTATATCATCGTGCATCCTGAGTAAAGTAATCTTCTATACACAGGTGGGACTATTCCTTATATTTTACTACACGAACACAGCAACTTACGGGATTTAAAGCATGACCTTAAAGACATCTTCATAAACAGTAACTTCACATATTCTATGACCAACGGTCCGTTGTAAGATGTCCTGTGGACATATAGTGAATTGTGTAATTAACTGAGTTAAAGAATCTGCCTGTTTAAATATGTCCATTACTGTGCTGTATTTTAGAGGACGCCATTTGCCTTTTAGCTGTGGGTAATTAGCAAGGAAAATTTAAATCTGTTATTTGGTCAGTTTTATTAACTTTCTTATAAAGATCAAATCTCATGAACAAGCTTATACTGAATGCATTGACAAATAACTATGGGGGGGGGGGGTAGTTCTTTCTGAACATTCTTGTGTGAACAGGTTCTTTATTATGGGCTGTTACAGCATTGTGCCAGAATAAGTATCAAGTTTTAGTACTCAATTTGTATGGGTAACTGGTGTTTATAAGAATATGGGAATAGTGTTAAGATGTATCTATATGAATTTATATTACTCCTGTAATGAACAATTTCAAAAAAATTTTTTTATTAGTTGGCAAATATTAAACATTACCTGTCTCTTGGCAGTGATCATTATTCGAGGGTAAATTTAATTCATACTGTATCTAAATTCTAATATAATTGTTATTGAGACTGTGATCTATAAATGTTATTTGAGTAAATGTCAATGCATAGCAATGTTGATTTATATCGAAACAATGCACGAAAAGATGTTTGAAAAAATTGTTGTTGTTAATTATGTAATGGTTCAAAATTAATTCTTGTTACTAATGCCAATGGTCATTATTATGAATATTGAGAATTTAAACGTGCATATTGTATTAAAATGTTATCATCATAAAAGGAAAGAACACTAATAAAAGCTGTTATCCTTACGCAAGTGTTTAATGCAAGTCCTGTCACGGTGGGCTCAGCGCACCTTTTCCATCTAGACAATGAGAGTCTAGTTTTAAGAATTAAATAACGACCTCTGATATAAAAAAAGAAATTAAACCAAAAACTTAACAAAAATTTTATAACAAATTCAGGGGGACGTTTCACTACTACTATACTACTACCACCATAATTATAATCTGATCATTGTTTGCAGTGAAGCATTCAACTGGCTCAGTTCCTTGATACTTACACAAAAAAAGTTGTTTAAGTGGTGTAATAATACCGGTAATAAAATATCTCATATCATTGCCAATACACACACATGACTTAAATTATAAAATAACGTTCAAGTGTCCCTTACTGCTTAAGCAGCCACATGTTTTTGAATTACCAAATTTTAAACATTGTTGTATTTAATTAAAGTAATATTTTCTGTTTCAATAAAGACATAAAAAGATATTTTCAAATGCGTAGAGTAAAACATGTTCTTTACACGTGTATTAACATGACATGACAGATACAAGCTAATAATAAAGTCTCAAACTTCTGGTTACATCTTTGCTACTTTCATTATACCTAAATTTTCCAGTTCTCTTCCTCAAAGTGATTACCTTTGAAAAGAACAGCTGCAACCCCTGTAACATTTAATTCAGTATAAAAACCAACAAAGCAATTTCTAAAATGGTTTAGTGGAATTTTCTTGTGAACCTCTATCGTGATGTTATCATTAAAAGTTTCTTTTACCTCTAGGAACAGAAAATTATCAATCGGGACTACACTCCAAGGTTTTCAATGAGTTTCCACCTTAGTTATATTTTTCTAGCCAAAAAATTGTTCACAGTTCTCTACTAGCAAACTAAGACAGTATTTTGCTTACAATTACGCTCCATTGCTTTGTTTCGTGTTTTGTTTTCATGTATACATTATTATAAAGAGACTATCCACGCTATCGTATATTCATATCCATTCCACTATCATATCCATATTTTAGTAAAAAGCGTAAATATGGAAGAAAGTACAGCAAGCAAACATTTCATCATCATCATCATCATCATCATCTTCACAGCACTGCATAGGCAATGTGCTGCCTGTTCCGCCTTCAAAAATCCTCTAGCCATCTCTTCCTGGGTCTAGCAATACACCTGTCTCACATAGGTTTGTATTTCCAGACTTGTCTGCAATCTGACATTCTTTATAACTGTTCTTTCCACCTTTATTTGTAATCTTTTAACTTTTCATTCCAGTTAAATACTTGTAACCCTTCACTTATAGCCTCATTTCTTATACGGTCAAGTTTAGAACACCTTTTATCTCCTCTTAAGAATGCCGTTTCTGAGGCCTGTTTGTACTGTCTTGTTTTCTGTTGGTGTCCATAGGACAGTACAGGGACTGCTATAACTTTGTATCTCGACGTACCTTCTTTCTAAAAATACGGTTCATTGTTCCACAGATCGTCTGGAACTTACCTAACTTAACATCATTGTCATAATTTCTATCATAGCCAACATCATTTCCGAAATAATTAAAGACTATTAGGCTAGTACCCTACAATGAAAATTAATTTAATTTACTCGCAGTTTTCAAAGAACACAGGCGGACGGAGATAATGGCAAGCAAACATTTAATTGAATAAATACGTTTATTATAGCCAATAGTTGCTGTAAATCATGCATAGATATTTACCTTCTTTGTTGAAATAAAAAATCTTATATCTTTATGAAAAAGCGAAATGCAATAACGTATATATTCTGACTTATACAAAATGCATACATTTATATTTTTATCTAAATGTGGGTATCTAAATAAAATTTGAATCCAGGTCACTGCGGATGTCGATGAAATCGGAAAGAGATTATTGCCAAGGGGTAAATACTTATATTGCACTCTGCAGTCGGCATTGAGAAAACCAAGTATATTGCGCACGATAGAGACCTGTATTTGTGTATTTGAAAATATGCCCAACGTAGAAACTAAGAGAAATAAAAGACATTATAAATGTACTACTAATAATAAAATTATAAAATTTCATAATTAGCAGTTACAATATTTCAAGCATTAATTACCTATAATAAGTTAAATAATTATATAAATTAGTAAAAAATTGTTATTTTCTTTACGTTTTGTATTTGAATTCATGAATATTACCATATTAACTAAGAATTCATTGATCTTTAACTCAACTGAAAAACATAATAATTTGTGAGTTTACAGTCAGTGTTCTGTAACATTACAATGCATTATGAATTAATTGTTGCTTTATTACGTCGTAAGAGCATATAATGAACCAGCATGTAAGAGTACTTGTTAAGATTCAGTAATCTTGCATGACAATAACAGGAACAGCTGTGTCCTTGCTGCGAGTTTATAACGCGTTGAAGAACAACAATAAACATCTAGGAATAAAACAACATAAGACACATTACCCTCCAACAAAAATATTTAGTTAACACAATACTTTACTATAGGCGTGCTGTGTTCATACACAGATCTACATAGCAAATTTAATGTGTGTGTGTGGGGGGGGGGGGGGTTCTTGTAGATTTCCGCAATCCGTTGTATTTTTGATGATGTTTTTCTGGTTAGACTGCGTCCTTTCTCTTCATTACTGTCTCTTTCTACATTTCGTTATTTGCTCTGAGATCGTCTTCATACGCTTCACGTGTTTATATGCGTTTCATGTTTTGTAGTGTAGTAATATCTAGAACCACGCGCAACAGAGTAAACGTTCTGCTCTCGACAAAACAAATAATTGCTTTATCTTAATTTCATTGTTTTTAATTCTGCTACTATTGTAGTTCGGTTAAATACATTCAACTGTTTTCCGTCTTTCTTTTGCTATTCCTATCACAATACTATTGCTATATGTTTCTACAACGTGCAGATTTTCTGTTATTCTTGCGTTCAAGGACTATGATCCATTAGTAATCGCAAAAAAAAAAAATTAAAAATAATTAACAATCTTCCTCTTATAATATAAAGACTGTTTGTATTATTCATCATATTGCATAGATGGTCCATGCTAAACTTATTTAATTGATAATTTTTGGCACTGTACCTACAGTGTCATGTACCTATAAATATTTAATACTACTTAATGCACTATTTCGACTTCTGAAACTTGATTTCCCGATCGAAATAGTGCATTAAGTGGTACTCGATGTACAGCCACATCTTAGACAAAATAAACTCAAGAACCAGACATTTATATTCATACATGGTCGCAGTCACATAGCTACGTGTGGTTTACTATTACTGGCAATTATTTACTATAGCAATTGTTTTGTTTATAATTATACTTTTTTCCTCAATACAGACCGTAATACGCCTACTATTTTCACTGTTTGCATCATTACCGCGGAAGCAATAAATGTGGCAGACAATAATCCTGCTAGTACACGTTATCATACGTTGACAGAATAAGCGACAGTGTTTAATACGTTGACAATATTGTTGGCAGTGAATAATGAAGTGACCAATTATATGATTCTAACCGGGATGAGTCGCTGTATATGCATGCTTAACGTTTACTTGCAACAAAGCCAGCTGTTAGCTTTACTGGGTAAGACTACGTAAACAACGCACCCTGTTTCACAGCCTTATTAAACTGTGCACTCTGATACAATGAGGTAATTATACCGTACATCCTTACGTTGACTCTTTTCTGTGTTCATAATATGAATTGCTAATGAAACCTGACTTTTCGTAGCTAAAGACTAATATACAGCTTACGCATCTATTAAAATAGATGCTTTTATAACGTTATGTAGGATTCATCTAATCGGAACCAAAATGAGTTCATTAAGACTCTACAATCTGTTAATGAAAGTTGTTAAATAATATGTTTTTGTAATACAAATCTCTTGCTTTGGTATTTTACTTCAGCGGTACGCTAGTACATTTTACTGTATTCAATTTATCATTTATACATATTTTATTTGTTGCGATACAGCAAATATATTATTTTAGGTATGTTTTAGAATACAGCGTAAAGCTATCGTACATATTAATGACAACGAAATGTCATTCTTAGGTTATATGTGATACCGCACGTTTACTTAGTAGTTAATACCACACCATTTAGCAGATCACTTTCCAAAGCACAGCGTTCATTCGAAAACGTGCCGGCAGTTCAAAAACCTATTAAGACGAAACGTGGCTTGACCACGTTTATTTTGGATTATTGTAGCTGTCCACGTATATTTACATTGAATTCAGTTATCACATTATTAAATATTTCGTTTTATAATTTTACAACTTTTGAATACACAAGTATTTAAATACTCATTCTCAAAAAACTGCGTCTCTTGTAAGCATTAAATAGCTTATATTTCCAATTTTTGTATGAACTTCAAAAACTTTGGAGTTTGTATTCTATAACGTTATATAAAAAACTGGATTGTAAAACCATTGTCATTGTATGACAACCCGTATTTTCTGATCTAATTGAGTATATATTTGTCAGCGAGTTCTTGTTCGCTGAAAGAGTACAGAACGATTATGTTAATAATCGTTTCATTGTTTTCGCAGTTATTTTTAGAAAAAACTAGATTGTCCCTATAATCTAGGGACAGAAAACATTGGACCACGCCAAACAGCCCCGGAAGGAATTTTAACAACAAACTACTTCTTTGTTGCCGATAACGTATCACACATGACATATAAATAAAAATTATCCCCTCCCCATTAAACTGTCATTTTCATTTATAGAAAATTACCCCCATCCCCTTCAACTAGCTTCTACATTTATAGATATTTCATCTACGTTTCTACAGTGGATTATTATGATCTTCTTTTCAGGATACTTTATTTATCAAAATTAAGTACTTTGCTCTAGTTAAAATATAAAACGTTGCAGGTAAACCGCCCTTTCCCCGCAACCGATCTTCACCAAAATCAATAGGCTTTGAGTACACTACAAATCAGGTATATATGCAAAACATTATTTTATTCTGTTTGAATGTGCGGCAGTTATCGTTCGTCATAGAAAAAATTACCCTTGTTAAAACATAAAACGTTGCAGGTAAACTACCCCTTTCCCATTAACCGATCTTCACCAAAATCTACAGACCTTGAGTCCTCTACAATTCAGAGATGTGCAATAAATTATTTGATTCTGTTCGAATTTGCAGCTGTTATCGTTTTCCAAAAAAAAAATTCTACACACAGACACACACACACACACACACACACACACACACACACACTTTTGGAAAAATTACTTTTCTTCATGTTTTGAGGGTAGTATAATCAGAATTAGCCTTTATCTCGAACACGATTTTTTTCGCCATCACCATACTTCCATTTCCTTATGGAACATGGAATTAATAAGTGATTTTACTTTACTTCATTTGATGATTTTTTTTCAGGAAATTTACCATATCCTTGGTGTAAGGTAATTATTATCTGGAAAAGAATTTTACTACTAAAAGGTTTTGTTTACTGAATGGAGTGAAATTTACAATGGGAGGTCTCGAACAAACGAAAATTTGTCAGGTATTTCAATAAAATACTAGGTGATTAATAATGCATCAGATTTTAGTGTAATTCATATAAGTGACATTTATTAATGTAGAATTTCATATATGTGGCTGTTTTGGACAGTGTTTATCTAAAGACATGGAGTGTACCCAAGAATGTACTCATGTGGATTCGTTGGTGGAATGTAACGCTTTTATGTGTTCAATGCACCTTTGTTTGAAGTTGTGTCCTGTCTAGCCTATGTATAATTTGTTACATTCTGAGTAGTTTAATTTGTAAATGTTAAATAAAGTGGTTAATAAAACATGTTGACCTGTTTGTGTCGGCTCTGTTTTGTTTGTGGTCCTGTATACAATGTTGTGCATGCAGAGCCTCAAACAAAACAGAACAGACAATACGTTTCTCTTACTGCTAAAGTCAGCTGCATGGAACTAGTATCGTCAAGGTCACACCGCTTACTTACAGCGTTGCCACTAAGCAACAGTTTCCCTTTCTTCCGAAAAATGCTACACTAGTAAGTAAGCCTACTTAATTTAAGAATATAACAAAGTGAGAAAGTTTGTAATACATGCATTAGAGTACATTGTTACATTGTCAATAATTCTTAATACTAATTACATCACAATTAATATATTGTTAATAATTAATTAACAATTAATTTCCGTATCTTATACATAACATTCAATTCGACGCGTCAGCTATAGTTTGTTTGAACGAATTTTATACGCATCCTGTGTCTTAAGCTTGCCCCATTTAATTATTGAAGACACCGCACTATTCGTGACTCAGAAAAATATTCTATTTTTATTTCCTGCGCTGCTTATTAATTAAGTAAAAAAATTAGAACTATACTATAAGATGTTACATGCACAAGTAGCATAAAAATAATGGTATGTATAAACGTGAAACGAATTGGATTTCTTAAGAAAATAAGGATAATTTTATAAACAACAAATACAAATGTCTCATGAAATAAATTTAAAATTCCTTATTTATTTATATATATATATATATATATATATATTTTAACTTAAATCTTTAAATATAGAATTTAAATTTATAATTCTATATTTTATGCATTGTCCTTACTAATTTTATAATTAAAATTTTCCTTATTTTATGAACTATAGAATTCCTTATGACTATTATAAATAAGCAGTATGTTGAAAAACTCACCTTAAATAGGGTTAGTCACACAATTATCACTTTGCAAAGTGATAGCACAGAGCACATTCATAACACTCCTGAAGAAAACACGCACATACGGTTTTTTATGTTTCAATAAAAATAGAAAATACTACGCTTCGCTATAGACACGTTTACCACCTATATACACTTTTTAACACTCCTGCCTTATTCGTCTTCGGATTCACTGGACTCAGGTTCGCTGTCACTACTCACACGTAAGTGTATGATGAAGGGCTCCACTGTGGTGTCTCTCGTGCACTGCTTTGAGTAATCGGCTTCTTGTAGTGCCTCCGCAATGTCTTACGCACTTCTCCCAGTCTTCCTGAGTTATCCTGTCCAAAGCTTCGTGTGCAAGTTGTTCAATATCGGCCAATCTGAAAGTCGTATTCTTGTTTGCAACATACCGTTTAACTTGGGCCCATATCAGCTCGATCGGATTATACTGACAATGATATGGTGGCAGGCGCACTACTGTATGTCCCATTTCATTTGCCAGTTGAGCCAATTCGTACCTCTTCTTGGCCGTTCGGATCTCTTCTTTAGAAAGAAGTTCATCCCTGGTTTCAGCTGTGGAAAATGAAATTCTCTTCTTACGCAGCCACTCCATGATATCCGCTTTACGCCAGTTTGAACATGGTGGTTTATCTATTTGTACAGAATGATAGCTGGCATTATCCATCACGATGACAGAGCCTTCTTCCAAGGAGCGCAACATACCAACAAACCAGGTCTTAAAAACTTCAGCATTCATTTCTGTGTGGTAGTCAGATGCAGCTGAATGCTTACTGCCACGAAAGACAAGTTTGGCACCTGCTATGAAACCTGTACTTGCGGATCCAGCATGTGCAATAATCAGCCGGCCACCTCTACCAGTAGGTACTTTCAGCCCACCGTTCCCTCTGGAGTCTTGCCAGATGTATTTATTCGTATGATTCTGTGATATCCAGGTTTCATCCAAATAAATTATAGGCCTGTTGTCCTCCGTACGATGTATATGCATGGTTCTCAAAAACTTCGCTCTCAAGGCAGCAATGTCTCTGCGCTCCATTAAAAATTTTCGTCCATCGTTGCACTTCTTAAATTTAAAACCAAGCACTTTCAGAAGGCGAAGTACGGAGGCTTCTGAACCAGAATAATTGATTTTCTGACAGAGATCAGCTCGAATTTTGCTTGCAGTGGGGTATTCCCCTCGGTCGTAATATTCTAGTACGGTCCTGCGGACTATTTGTTTATTAAAATCGTCCAGTTCAGTGTTTTTGTGTTCCCGTTTATACCCTTTCCTTGGAGAACTGAACACAACACTCACGCCTTGATCATCTGCCGAAGCAACGGTATTGCTAATACGTTGCACCGACTGTTCAGAAATGCCACAAGCTTCCGCTGTCAATTTTCGAACTTGTGCAAAGTTTATGTTCCTCCTGGCTTCTTCATTATACGCAAGATTTTTAAAAAACTTGTAAACGTTTGCTATGATGACTTTACTTTGTTTTCTAATGTCCTCTCGGCCCGCACGTACACCACCGCTGCTTGTACTCGAACTAAATGTAGGATACTGTTCCTCAATATCACTCATAATAAATACAAATTATTGAAATAAACTAATACACACACTGTCTACAATAAAGACGTCAACCGTTCACATGAAACGCACAAAATGTCTGTCAACAATACTAAGGACGATAAATATTTTGGATGTTCGTCTCTTCCTCACCTCGTCCACCCAACCTACTTGGAATGGGGTACTGTAACTGAAATGGGATTGGCTTTTGTCACAACAGCGACAATTTTGTTTACAGAAATTGCTCAGTCCTATTTATCTTTGTGCAACGGAAGAAAGGTAGTAGCGCGGGCAGTAAACATACACATTTTTGAGGGGATTATAAAATGACAAAGGCATTCATAAAAGTGTCAGACAGCAATATTTACCGAAAAGACATGCCGACAGGGTATACGCAATGTGCATACCAAATGTGTACATATACCTAACAGAACTTCCGAACCATATGGCTCAGGAATGACCGTGTAGAGAACAAAAACAGATTCATTTACAAAAGAGAAAAGACCGTGAGTATGAAAAAATTAAAGTGACAACAGCAGGCAAGGTCAGTGTTCTCAGACAACTGTCAGTCTGTAGGATAACCGCCCATGAAGAAAACAGTAAAACTTTAATAAGTAAGTGCACTGTACGGAAATCACAAAATAACTGACCTAATGGTACTTCGTAAAGTTAGGGTGTGTATTGCTAAAAGGTTTAGATTCTAACATAAGAAAAACCAGCGCAGTATAAATAGTAGTTTCAGAGAACTGCAAATCGTAACAAAAAAAAGCCAAAGAAACAGAAGAAACGCAAAGATAGAAATTCTGTAGATATTTACGCGACAACAAAAAATATGTTGCCGACTCACACAAATTTTTAGAGCTCAAATACTGGCGCCCAGAATTTAACTGAGTAGTGTTACCCACAACTAATTATTCCTGATAAAACAAATTCATTTACGCGATACGCATAAATAAATTTGAAACGAAGAATATAATGTGGATGTATGAAATTTGTTTTCGTAACACTGCTAAAACGCTACACACTGTACTAGCCGGCAACAACGCTGGGCGAGGGGCGTGGAGGTGACAGGGAGAAGCAGTGAAAGTGAGTGATCTTGACGATACTACTTCCATGCAGCTGACTCTAGCACTTTTTTGTTCTTCATCCTTGTTATTGCCATATTCTGTTTCTGATACACTCCCCGTGCAGTCTGCTGAACGTCGTGGTCTCTATATTATAATTCAACTCCAATTTTCTAATTTTCTCCTACTTCCTTTCTTATAGATTGTAATGTAACCTACTTTTCATTCTCTTGAGAATGGTTATCTGTTTATCTGTTGTTTATCTTTCCTTAAATTTCCTCAGATTTGTTATCCACAACTTTTGAAATCTTTTCTAACCTCTAATAAATTTTCATTCGTTTGATGTTTCATAGCATGTAGCATTATGCATAGATAAAAGTCATATTTCATTGGCTATGACCTCAATACACGCAAGGATACTTAGAAGTAATCTAAGCACCTAACAGGAGAATTATCGTATTAAAGCACAGAGGATAGTTTATATTAGATTTTATAGGATGTTATTGTATAGTATAGAGAATATACTATATATATACGGCTTCATACGATAAAAGATTACAGCTGGCTTTGATGCCAGTAAACAAAACTTTTCCATGGATGTTACTGTGTCTGGTGTATGTATAGGCCTACTTCCTTGCTTGCTACAGGAAAGGTAACAAACATTGGACTGTTTGAGGTTTACATTTTTTATTGTACTTTTGTTTAAAAACACACTGCCGTGGTTTAGTTCGGCACTTTGTTAACATTGAATTCTTCATAATAAAACATAAAACATAATAAGACAAATAAAAAATATCGGTATGGAGAACCATACATGACTTCCATGTTCTAAGATTTGTATTTAAAATCGGGCATATATGCATAAAATTATTTCATTCTGTTTGAATGTGCGACAGTTGTTGTTCACCATAGAAAACAAGACATGACAGGTGCAGAATTTTACGTTTGTGTCTGTAATATATATTTGACAAGAAGCAGAGCTACATATGGTGACAAAACATCAAATAAGTGGATGCTCAAGTTCTGAAGAAATGATGTATCAGCTAAAATGGTACCCCCATGTCAGGTGGGTGAAGACTATCCTCAACCTTCGTGAGGAAGGACTGTACTTTTGGATAAAATGTTTGTAGGTCGACCGAATAGCTGGCCAAAAGGAGCTGTGATCTGATTCCTGTAATGAAATTGGACCCTGCGAGTTATCGGCCGAGGGTGAATGATGTCTATAATGTTACCAAATTCTTTCCTGTCAATACTATATTAGTCATTTTTCTTTTTTAAAATCGAGTCTTTCTTTCTTTCCATCGTCTTCTAATCTCCTGAACGACGATTCTGTTCACACGTATAATTATAAATTTCTCAGCAAAACATTTCTTCCTTAATACATTTGTGTCTTCTGTTTAACAAACACCATTCTGATCCATGTCATAACGCTACATTCCACATAGGCTAGTAAATAACCAGCCATCAGGGAGTGAAAATATTTTCCAGGAGGGGCAAACAATTTTCTAGAGGAGAAAATTATTGATATATTTTTCATACATACACACATGCATACATTAGTTTGTAATTCTTATATCATAATATAAATAAGTACAAAGATTGTATTAATTTATTAAAACATTTATTGCTTCAAAATATGCACAAAATTAATGTTTGATCTTCATTAAGTAGTGCTCAAGTTTCCAAAGTTTTAATATTATGATGTCCATAATCAAAACATCAGAGCAGGTTTTAGTGTGTATGAGGGTACATCATGGACAAAAATTTTCAACATGCCCTACGGAGTGTTGCTCAGATTAAAGCTGCGAATCTACAGTGTACGTTTCACAGAACAAACACGCGGAAAAGGAGCGCTCCGAAGTCTCTCATGGACAGTGAGGATCTTGCAGAAGGTTCATTCAATAAAGACGAAAAGTCTGTCTATGAACCGTTCCTCTGTAAACACGTGCAGTTACACTGGCCAGCGATCCACAGGAAGCAAATCGCTGTCCACGCTGGACACCTTTTCGGCTTGCACGCATCGTGTTGGTGTGGGTTTCGGCACGTTAAATTTAAAAAGCGTGCAAACGTAAGAATATCGGTATGGAGAACCATACATGACTTCCATGTTCTAAGATTTATATTTAAATTCATTTTCGAAATGAAATATTTCCATAGAAACTACTTCTTTCTACTTACTACTTCAGCCCTAACCACAGTATTGTGGTCACTAACGTATACCACCTCACGTTATCGCACTCGATTTTCACACTGATGATGGAAGTCGATGGCATTGCCGAAACGTCTGGTTCTGCAGAAAACATTGGAATACGGCCAAACAGCCCGGGAACGAATTTTAACAACAAACTACTTCTTTGTTGCCGATAACGTAGTACACATATAAAAAATTATTCCCTCTCCCTTCAACTATCATTTTCATTTATAGAAAATTATCACCACCCCGTTCAATTAGCCTCTTCATTTATAGCTATTTCATCTACGTTTCTACAGTGGATTATTATGCTTTTCTTATCAGGATACTTTATTTATCAAAATTAAGTACTTTACTCTGGTTAAAACACAAAACGTTACCGGTAAACTACCCCTTTCCCTTAACCGATCTTCAAAATCAACAGGCCTTGCGTCTTTTACAATTCAGGAAAGTATGCAAAAAATTATTTGATTCTGTTTGAATATGCGGGAGTTATCATTCGTCATAAAAAATTACCCTTGTTAAAACACAAAACGTTGCAGGTAAACTACCCTTTCCCCGTAACCGATTTTCACCAAAATCAATATACCTTGAGTCTTCTACATCTCTAACACATATTTATGTAAAAAGTTATTTTATTTATTTGAATTTACGGCAGTTACCGTTCGTCATGAAACAATTACTCTTGTTAAAACATTAAATGTTGCAGGTAAACTACCTCTTTCTCTTACCCGATCTTTACCAAAATCAAAAGGCCTTGAGGTCTCTACAATTCAGAGCTGTAAGCTATATATTATTTGATTCTGTTTGAATTTACGGCAGTTATCGTTCGTTATAGACAAAATTACGCTTGCTAAAACATAAAATGTTGCAGGTAAACTACCTCTTTCTCTTACCCGATCTTCACCAAAATCAATAGACCTTGGTTTCTCTATAATTCAGGGACGTTTCTAAAAAATTATTTGATTATGTTTGACTTTACGGCAGTTATCGTCCGTTATAGAAAAAATTACCCTTGTTAAAACATAAAATGTTGCAGGTAAACTACCCCTTTCTCTAAACCGATCTTCACCAAAATCAAAATGCCTTGAGTTTTCTAAACTTTCGGGATATATGCAAAAAAATTTTTGATTCTGTTTGAATGTGCGGCAGTTATCGTTCGTCATATAAAAATTACCCTTGTTAAAACATTAAATGTTGCAGGTAAACTACCTCTTTCTCTTACCCGATCTTTACCAAAATCAAAAGTCCTTGAGGTCTCTACAATTCAGAGCTGTATGCTATATATTATTTGATTATGTTTGACTTTACGGCAGTTATAGTCCGTTATAGAAAAAATTACCCTTGTTAAAACATAAATTGTTTCAGGTAAACTACCCCTTACCCTTAACCGATCTTCACTAAAATCAACAGGCCTTGAGTCCTTTATAATTCAGGAATGTATGCAAAACAATATTTGAATCTCTTTGAATGTGCGACAGTTATTGTTCGTCATAAAAAAACTTACCCTTGTTAAAACGTAAAACGTTGCACGTAAACTACCCCTTTCCCTTAACCGATCTTCACCAAAATCAAAAGACCTTGAATCTCTACAATTTAGGGATGTTTGTAAAAAATTATTTGATTATGTTTGACTTTACGGCAGTTATCGTCTGTTATAGAAAAAATTACCCTTGTTAAAACATAAAATGTAGCAGGTAAACTACCCCTTTCTCTTAACCGATCTTCACTAAAATCAAAATGCCTTGAGTTTTCTAAACTTCCGGGATATATGCAAAAAATTGTTTGATTCTGTTTGAATGTGCGGCAGTTATCGTTCGTCATATAAAAATTACCCTTGTTAAAGCATTAAATGTTGCAGGTAAACTACCTCTTTCTCTTACCCGATCTTTACCAAAATCAAAAGGCCTTGGTTTCTCTATAATTCAGGGATATATGCAAAAAATTTGTTTATTCTGTTTGAATGTGCGACAGTTATCGTTTGTCATATAAAAAATTACCCTTGTTAAAACATAAAACTTTGCTGGTAAACTACCCCTTTCCCTTAACCGATCTTCACCAAAATCAATATTCCTTGCGTCCTCTACAATTCAGGAACGTTTGCAAAACATTGTTTGTTTCTGTTGGAAAGTGCGGCAGTTATCGTTTGTCATAGAAAAATTACCCTTGTTAAAACATAAAATGTTGCAGGTAAAGTACCCCTTTCCCTTAACCGATCTACACCAAAAACAAGAAACCTTGAGTCCTCTACAATTGTATGCAAAAAATTATTTGATTCTGTATGAATTTGCGGCTGTTATCGTTTGCCATAGAAAAAATTCTACACACAGACACACACACAGACACTTTTCGAAAAATGAATTTTCTTCACGTTTTGAAGGTAGTACAATCAGAATCAGCCGTTATCCGAACACGATTTTTTTGCCATGACCATACTTCCATTTCCTTATGGAACGTGGAAGTAATAAACATGAGTGAGGCCAGAAATAACGCGAATTGTGTGTGTGTGTGTGTGTGTGTGTGTGTGTGTGTGTGTGTGTGTGTGTGTGTGTGTGTGTGTGTGTGTGTGTGTGTGTGTGTGTGTGTGTGTGTGTGTCCTGCCTGCCTTTTTATTCCGGTAATCATAATAATAAAACTTGGGAAATGTAAACATTACATCATTGAGATATGCTTGCCTGCCAGCAGGAACGATATTTTTCACTCATACAGTACATGATTTAAATTAAAATGAAAAATTATAATTTTATTGGCTGGCAACAAAAGTATTTTATTTTTAACAATACTATTGTTTGAAAATGTATAAATGAATTTTCAAGTACTTTACTCTTGTTAAAAAGTAAAACGTTGCAGGTAAACTACCCCTTCCCCTTAACTGACCTTCACCAAAATCAATATGCCTTGAGTCCTCTACAAGTCAGGCAGGTATGCAAAAAATTATTTGATTCTGTTTGAATTTGTAGCTGTTATCGTTTGCCATAGAAAACATTTTACACATAGACACACAGACAAACGGACACACAGACATAGACACACGGACACACAGACACAGTTTTCGAAAAATGACTTTTCTTCCTCTTTTGAGGGTAGTACAATCAGAACAATCGCCATTACCATACTTCCATTTCCTTATGGAACATGGAAGTAAAATATATATTTTTTGTTCGTACATATATTTCTTTATAAACGTTTCCAACTTGTAACTGGGTAGGCTTTCTCTTTAAGGTGTTCCTCAATATCCTTTAGGTTATTTTGAATGTTCATCATTTCCTTGACAGCACTTTAACAATTAATATTTAAGGCACTTTCACTTGTGAAAAACTTACTTTTTTTAATTTCCTCAAACGTCGTTTCGGAGTGGTTTTCTCCTTCCTCAGTGAGGTTTCAATGCGGAATGCGTCAAGGCGTAGGTAATCTGTAACGGTTTTTTAGATGACTGGTTGTGTGTGGGGGTGTGGAGATTGAAGGGGGTTGGCGCGGGATTCTGAATTGTATGTGTTGTGTATTACTGTGTCGAATAGTGTGTTGGATTTAAATTGTAATTGTTCATTGAGTATGTTGTTTGGTTGTGTTTTGTTGTGTTTGTATATTTCGTATTGTTCTGCGGTGTTGAGTTTGCGACTTTTGGGTATGTAGTGTAAAATTTCAAGAGTGTTTTTTATATTGGTGTAACTGTGGTTTTCTGTCTGGATGTGTGTGGCAAATGTGGATTGTAAGTTGTTATTGGATAATGCTTTTGTGTGTTCAGAAAATCTGGAGTAAAATGATCTTCCTGTCTGGCCTATATAGAATTTATTGCAATCGTTACAGTTTAATTTATATACGCCTGTTTTGTTGTATATGTCTATGTCTTTGTTTGTGCCGTTAATGCGTCTCTTGATGGTATTGTTAGTTCTGTATGCTATTTTGTAATTGTGTTTTCTGAATGTGTTGGCAATTTTGTGTGTGTTAGAGTTGTAGTATGTGAGTGTGATGTATTTGTTTTGTTGTGTGTTGTTTGTATTTTTTGTTGTTTTTGTATAGGATTTGTCTATGTAATTTGTTTATTAACTCAGGGTTGTATCCGTTTTTTAGTGCTATTTATTTTATTGTGTTAAGTTCTTAATTATAGTCTTGTTTATTTAGCGGTATTTTTGTGAGTCTTTGTAGCATATGGTTGAAGGCTGCACGTTTTTGTTGTGTTGGATGATTTGATGTGTTGTGTATGACCATGTCAGTTGTGGTTGGTTTTCTGTGGATTTTATATGTCTGCGTATTGTTTGTTTTGTTGATTGTTAAGTCTAGAAAGTTTATACTGTTGTTTTTTTCTATTTCTATTGTGAATTTTAATTTTGGGTGTATCTTGTTTATGTATTTGTGGAAATCGTTTACTTGTCTTGTATTGCCATTGTATAATAATAATATGTCGTCTACGTTTCTGTTCCAATATATAATTTTGTTCGTGTATTTGTTGTTATGTGTTATATGCTCTTGTTCTATGTGGTGTATGAATATTTCAGTTAGTATGCCCGATATGGGGGAACCCATGGGTAGTCCGTCTGTTTGTGTGTATATTTTGTTATTGTACGTGAAGTAATTTTGTTCTGTGATTATTTTAGTGAGTGTGATGATTTCTTGTATATGTGTTTCAGGTGTGTTGTTTTGTCTGAGTAATTGTTCAAGTATTTGTGTGGTGTCTTTGACGGGTACATTGGTGTATAAATTCGTTATGTCAAATGATGCTAAAGTTGAGTTGTGTGGTATATGGATATGTTCTAATTTTTTGACAAGTTCTATGTTGTTTTTAACAGAAGTGTACGTGTCTGTTCTGGTTAGCGTTTATCTACAGACTTGGAGAGTACCCAAGACTGTATTCTTTTATCTGTGGGATGTGTGTGTGTGTGTGTGTTTGTGTGTATGTATAGTGGTATACTATTGTGGTGTATACTATAGTGGTAACAATATAGTGGTGTATATATATCTATATATATTACATCATACCGATTACTCCCTCTTCAGGGAGGACAACTCATATGACTCTGGGGGAGTTGCGATATTAGTTCGTAACTCTCTCCGAGCACAAGTAGTTCCCGTTCCAAACAGACCGACCGATTCGCTTCTGGTCAAACTCAGCTTCGCAAACTCACCTCCCTCTTCATAGGCACGTACTATAGATCCCGGAGTACCGACCTAGACGTCAACTACATACATTATTTGGCTACGACCTACGCACGTTTCTTTCTCTTCGGAGATCTTAATGCCCACCATCATCGTTTTGGAGACCGTTATAGTACTACTCGTGGCACGCAGGTGCTCCAAGTAGTCAATAACTTTGATCCAAGGCACCACCGTACCCCTTACACCCGACAGCCGGATTCTCCGGCCCAACAGCCTACCTGTCCTGATAAACTGATTACCTCAGCTGACATCTCCCGTGAAATAAGTGGGATCTACCAAGGTCCGTATATTGGCTCAGACCACATCCCCATTCTCCTAACTGTCGCCCACGGCCACGTAAAATACCCTGCCCTTGAACCCCGCACGATGGCCGTAACAGGATATCGCGCTGCCGACTGGCCACTTTTCTCTCAAGCTTTAGCTTCTCGGAGTACAGAAGGCGCTCAAACGCAGCCAAGACCGCAATAAGACACTATCGCTCTTCCCGCCTTAAGAGTCTGTGTATACCTCAGTGCAAGAATCCTTTCACTTGGACACGCCTCACTTCTGGAAGCATGTAAAACGACTCCATAACTCTCCTAAAGCTGATACCCCTCTCCTGTCTGACAACCGTCTTCTCGTCAGCGATGAAAAGAAGGCCTCTGTATTTCGGGACAGTTGGTCCATAGCCATCCGGACAGCCCTGACTTTGACGTCATAGCAGAACGCTCTATCGATACTTTCTTAGCCACCCACGCGGACCTCTTCACCCCATACGACGTCCTGACAACAGACCACGACCATCCGCTGCTCCAGCCTATCAGCCCAGACGACATCAAAGACGGACTTTCTAAATGCCGCAACACTGCCCCCGGCCCTGATGGAATATCTAACAGAATACTAAAAGCACCCGGACACTGCCTTAGAAGCTCTCGCTAATCTGTGCACAACTAGTCTCCTCCTCGGATACGTCCCAAGGGCTTGGAAACACGCCCATGTCCTGATGTTTCCTAAACCGCACAAATCCGCCAGACTTCCGACAAAATATCGCCCGATTTCTCTCACCCCTGCAATCTCCAGGCTATTCAAGAAAATCCTCGTCGCCAGGATACATCCCCATCTACAGTCTCATAACGTCCTCTCCTGTACCCAGGGCGGCTTTCGCTCTGGCTACAATATATATGAGCAATTTGTAAGGGTAATCAGCGCCATCCAGGACAACTCAGCTCGCATACACCCGACCATCTTAGCCTTACTCTACATCCGTAAAGCTTTTGACTCCGTCTGGCACAACGGCCTCCACTTCAAGATCCTCGGATGTCACTCCCCCCCCCCTGAAATCATCAAATGGCTCTTCTAGTTCCTAGATGGACGCACTGCACAAGTCCGAGTACGACAGCATCTCTCGGCACCCTTCCATCTCAATGCGTGTGTCCCTCATGGCTCCGCCATTAGCCCATTACTATACATTATCTTCACCAAAGACACTCCTCCCCCTCCGCCGGCTTTGGCTTATCCCTCAGCGGGTCCCGCCCAGTATGCTGACGATACCGCCTACTGGGTCTTCGCTGCAGTACACTGGCAAGCCAACCAAAATTACAGTTAGTCCTCCAACCATTCTTTTACTACTGTAACACTTGGCGCATCTCTGTAAACGCGGACAAGACCCAAATTTGTGTATTCAATTCAACCGGACGTGACAAGAATCATTTCTTTACTTCTCCAGTCCGCGTCGGCTCATCAACAATACGACCGAAGCGTGAATGCAAATATCTGGGCGTCACGTTTGACGTTTGACTCCAAACTTTCCTGGCGTCCTCGTATCAAAAGTACCACGACCCTTGCACGTGCCCGACTCAGATCTCTCATAACTCTAAGTAGACACAACCACTGCTCCAGCGAATTACTGAGCCGAATTTACACCATATGCATTCGTCCGATCATCACATACGCACATCCTGTTCTCCTTACCCTGCCTTCCTAGATCCCTACCGAATCACAGAACGGCGAGCTTCAAGACTCATCTACCGCAGACCACTCAGAACAAAAACCTCCAACGTAGCTCTGTATGCGTTAGATACCCTATTCCCTCACCGGGACACCTTTCTCACCAAAATCAACTGGAAATATTCCCGAACGGCCTCGAGACGCACCTCCCTGCAATCAATAGTCCCATCAGTCAACAGAACTACTCGCAACACTAGTAGATCTTCCTTCTTAATAAATCGTCTCCTTGCAATAGCCGACGGTCCTCCTCCCAGATTTCCTCGCTGACTACGTCTGAGAAATAGACATAATTAGCCACTCTTAACGCTCTGTCTATTAGGCTATGCTTTCACACTAATCCCCAGCGTCAGAGACACAGAACTCACTAGCAGCTCAAAAACCAAAAAATACTCTAATTCTAATTCTAAAATCTATCATCGATCGACCTTCTTGATCTCACAATAATGAAATTTCCTATCACCCACTACCCATCTCTATAATCCACTACTAAGTGTCCTCCGCCTACCCTGACGCCACCCTGTCGCCACCTTCCAGCTTTGGCGACCTGCGTTACACGTCCCTGTCTTGGCCGCCTTGCAAAAGAAAAATAAACAAATAAATAAATAAACAAACACCTTTGAAGGGCGCCTCCATCTGCCTCTTCCTTCTCACACCTGGCTACCAACTACATAATACACACAATTACCCCAACATGCACTACTCTTCCATCTACATGCCTCCACCTTCTCAACGACCGGTCTGCAATGGCGTACAACTACCCACAGTTCTCATACCATCTGGCTGTAGGGGGCTTCCAGCCCGAGTCTGGCCCAATTCGGACCAGACTCAAACACCCCCCTCCCCCCAAAAAAAACACAAAAAACATCATACTTAATGCATACATAAGCCTACGCCTTGGCATGTAATCTATTTCTGATTTCATCAACTTAGGATCATTTATTTACGCATCAACATGTGGAAATAAGGTTAAAACCCAAACACTTATTTATGTATGTTTAGTATGCAGTTGTGTGTGTGTGTGTGTGTGTGTGTGTGTGTGTGTGTGTGTGTGTGTGTGTGTGTGTGTGTGTGTGTGTGTGTGTGTGTGTGTGTGTGTGTGTGTGTGTGTGTGTGTGTGTGTGTGTGTGTGTGTGTGTGTGTGTGTGTGTGTGTGTGTGTGTGTGTGTGTGTGTGTTTAAACATTATTCAGATTTATTTAGATTACTATTAGTGTTTCACTGCATTTTTAATTTTGAGTATGTACGTGTATACAGTATATGCGGAAGATACAGTGTACTTTTTTTATTCCGTAGGAATGAATCTAGCTCATACGAAGTAACCAAATATAGTCTAATTAAAAAACTGTATTTGCAATACTTTTATTCCATAGAACTAAATGTAACTGATGTGGAATAATTCATCGTTTCTTTATTTTCCTTTTGGTGTTATTTCAATCCCTACTAACCTAAAAGTGAGGTTATAAAATGAAAATGTGTGTACAGTACGTATAGAAAACTATACATACGACTGTATATTTGTTCACTCAGCGCTTTGTACAGCTATGCCGCTACGCGTTCTATGTAAAACTTGACTGAATAAATACAACAAAGTTATTTTCAAAATAAATCAACACAAAACCCTTCCCGTCCATGTAGTAAAGGATGTCGACCACAAAATAAGCTTGATACCATAAGCTTGGATATTACATCTGAGATACGTTACTTTGACTAAATTATTACCGAAACTACTTCTAACATCGTTAAAGATATTATTATTATTAGTAGTAGTAGTAGTAGTAGTAGTAGTAGTAGTAGTAGTAGTAGTAGTAGTAGTAGTAGTAGTAGTAGTAGCAGTAGTAGTAGTAGTAGCAGTAGTGGTAGTAGTAGTAATAGTGGTAGTAGTAGTAGTAGTAGTAGTAGTAGTAGTAGTAGTAGTAGTAGTAGTGTAGTAGTTGTAGTAGTACCATTGATAGTAGAAGGCGTATAGTTGCTTTGATTGTAGTATAGAGAAAGAAGATTAGTGACAGAAGGAGAGAGAATTATTCCGCGCACGAGCGTGAGTGTATGTGTGGTACACACGGACTCTCTCTCTCCCCCCCTCTCTCTCTCTCTCTCTCTCTCTCTCTCTCTCTCTCTGGAGAGGTAGAAATACTCATAGGCCTAATTACCATTGTGAAAATCTTAACTGTTAGCAATATATAGTGGATTTGACAAGGATTTTGTAGACTTTTGCCTCTCTTACATGTGTTGGTAGTCTGCTAGCTTATCTTGTACTAAAAATCGACGCCGGTTACAGTAGAAATACCGAAGACCAAACTTTAATAGAAACTATATTTATTAGGCACGCATATTTATTAGGAATTTCTCGAAATAGATATAATTAAGAAACTGTGTGATTTTCGTAATGATGTCGCTATTTGTAAGGACGTCTATGAATATTTTTGTTACTTCAGATCTGCTTCAAAAATTAATTTATCCGTTCGCAGAATTATGTGTAACGATTTCTGCACTATTGAGTGTAGGGGAACAAATGAAACCTAAAAAGCCTACAGACCTACTTCGATCTGACGAGTGAATGTGTATTAATTAATCCATAGATCTTGAATGTAGGCTTAATGTTGTGAAACCCGAAGTAGAACGTTAATATAATAATTTATACAAGCTTTACCATAAGCATCATTACTTTTAATCATAAAACTATTCCATGAAAGTAAAAAGTAATTTCTTCCAAGTATAGGCACAATGTCTTAGTGCATTACAACATATTAGCTTTAACTGACTTAACGTGACGAGAACAAAGCACAGTTGGTACTGGTGTAGGGGAGGTAGTGCGCCGCGTATTAGGTAGATTCTAAATTGAACAGAATAAACAACGTTCGAGTGAATGCAACATGAGTTGGAAACCAATGAGGTCCCCACTATGTACTTAAATTTTATCCGCTTTATTCAAATCAGAGAAGTAAACGAACAGTAGTATACGCACGGAAATGTTAAAAAAATTCACAGTAGGCTATGATTTAAACTAAATTTTTACGAATTAATGACGTATAATGGAGTATCGAGTGTATTGTTTCAAATGAACCCAAATTTTTAAATACAATTGTCAGTCGTTTAGGTCTCGTGAGACTCAAATGCAGCAACGATAAATTAGTATTTGTCTAATGTTTATAGTGAGTAAAGTTTCTACGACAATGTTAAGTTACAGTAACAAACTTAGTGGAACTTAGGAAATGAACTTAGGTTTGTTCTCAGATGACGTTTATAAGCAAAATTAATATTTTGAAGCAACAGACCTGTTTACCGTGTTAAGTCTGAGTACACATTTGAGTTATTTAGCTTTAATAAAAACAATGATTAATTTTTAGTTAACTTTCAGTTTTAAAACTAGAATCTCCCGGAATCACATAAAACAGCTGTTTAATTGAAAATCTGTAACATTTGAAACTAAATACTCTATTGTAAATTGTATGTACTTAATATAGGCATTGTGTTACGTGTACTGTATGAATGAGATTTTAGAAAATTAGGCAGGTGCAAAATAATTGCTGTTTAGTAATACAGAGTAATAAAATGAATGTCTGGGGAGATCATTGTTGTGAAGTTAAAAAAATTACAATACACTTCGTTAATGTAACATCAATAATATTACAAACTGCGGAAGATAAAGGTGTACATTACATATTCACATACGAACGGTAAATTTAATCTGTTCTCTGAGAAAAATTAAGTTTTATTAGCCATTATTTTTATGAACGCAAAAAACACAAAGAGTAAGTGGATATAACAATACAATTACCCCCACTGAATCAGAGTGCTCTGTTGAGATTACGTTTAATAGGGCTCCGTAACACGGTATAAAGTTTATGTAGTCTTGCACAGTAAAGCTACCAGCTGGCTTTGTTACCAGTAAACGTTAAGCATATACCGACTCGTCCGGGATGAAAGGTTTTAATTGGTCACTTCATTATACATTGCCAGCAGTGTTGTATATAAAATGTATCACTATACGTCGCTTTGTCTGCGTATGATCTCGTATGAAACAGCATTGTTTGTGCCTCTTTGTGTCGTCTTACTGTGTGTGAATCTCTCTCTCTCTCTCTCCCTCTCTCTCTCTCTCTCTCTCTCGCTCTCTCGCTCTCTCCCTCTCTCCCTCCCTCGCTCCTTATGTCTTTAATATGGCAGAAACAATGGTAACCGAACAAGTACTATGCTCTATAACGAAGAATATAATAGCACATGATATTGTTGCTGACAAGTCCATTCTGACTCGTACGTTTAAACTTTCACTGTTTATTGTCTTGTGGCGATGATACGCAAGTTGTACATCCACCATCCATCACCATTTCTCCCACTATAATATTATAATAATACAGTCACTATAACAATGAATTCAGATATCCATTCACCTTAGCATAAAATGGCAACATACCAATGGATATATTGCTCTTAGCACACAACGAGAAATAATATGACGGTAAAATTGCCGTGCTGTCGATATGTGCCCTTTTACAGTTGCCAGAATAACCACAAGTTATATCCATTGGTTACATCTAGTGACGTGTTCTTTTTTCTTGTTTTTCCTTCGGCATCTGACGTTCCTTCACTGCGCGTTATTGAGGCGCCATCAAGACAAGAGTGAACATTCAGAACATCTATTGGCTGAGAACTTTCTAACCCTAGTTTTCGTTCGGATGACATGGCGCACACACATCAGTTCCAATCTAACAGATGCTGAGGCGATGCGTGTCGGGGGAAACGCTGGGGCGGGGAGCAAAGCCATCGTGGAATGGAGGTACCGACCTCCTTTCAACCCGACCCATCCGCGGGGCACGTCTGAAGGAACAGTTCAAATAGAGAAAGGAGAACACTTCCGTACCCAACTCGAAACGAATGGCATATTTAACATAAATTACTTCGGCCACATATGCGATTTTTAACGAAAGTGAAGAGGAATAATATTTGGAATTATTTATGAAAATGAATAAAAGGTAACGTTACAAATAAAACAGAAAACAATTCTTTTTCTTTAGTCGACAGGCAAAAATTTGTTCTGTACCTTTTTTGCGTTGTGTTACCGTTTGTAGTGTAAGAACATTTAACAGGTATCTGGGACGCCAGCTCCGAACAGGTAAACGGAAATGTGATAACTGGCAAGGAAACGACTCGCTGATTTGTAACTTAATCGGCAAACAAGCGTGACCATTTAAAAACAGATTATATATTTTTCCGCGGGAGGAATAGAGCTGCAGGTGTAACGATCCGAGACACCACGGTCTCTAAACATAAACACGTAGAGTACAATTGTGAACTAACAAAGTATATTCTGACACTACACTACACAAATAAAATACAATATACTGTTAATTATCCCCCCCCCCCAAACAGCCAACGGCCGAACAACTGAAAACGAAAGTCGTAAGTATTGATCGTATTGTTCCGCTGACACATATGCAACGCTTATTGAACTTCCTCCATTTTATGTTAATTAATTAATGTATAATTACACGACGTACTACCAAAGAGAGAAAAATCGCAGTAGGTATTAATTTTTCTTTCTTTTTTAAATTCGGCAAAATACTACAGAGAAAATCAATAAACGTTAATATAATTCGTCCAAATAATGAAATTACAAGTTTGTGTTCGTTTATCCCTGGGTTTGAAGATTGCGAAGATGATAACATAAGGAAATGGTTAGCAAATGACAAAAATGCTTCAGAGTTATCAATGAAGAAGTTGATAACATTGGTTAAAGTACTGGTGCCGAAGTGAACACTGACAGCAACGCCAATGACGACGCAACTGTGTAGTTAAAACATTGCGCCTACAAATTCCGTGGGTTTGCTGCCATATAAAACTCCATACCGTTACTTGAAAAAATAGCCCGAATGGAACTCATCTTGTTAAAACGATGAAAGATAGCTGAAAAAAAAGAAATCTAATATTATCAAAAAAATAAGAGATAGTTTTCATCATGTCCGTGTCACCCATAGGCCTATTATGTATAAACACTAAAATCTATAAACGCATTTCTATACCGTTACTATACACAACTTTCTAACTTTTATTTTTATTGTATATACAGTATGATATTTAATGTTTATTTGTGTAGCGTACTTTGCAGAACAAAAACTACTTGAAACACAGGTATTAAAGAAATTATAAGTATATTATTTACACCACTTTGATACGCTGTACTTTAAACAATATATGCAGCCTATTCCATATTGTCGTGTATTGATTACAGATTTTTGTTATGTTCGGATATTTAAATTTTCTGAAAGTGCGGAAGCTACCCTCGGATCCAATTATTTCGAATAACTGATGTTCTACTAACTTATAATTTTATCATTGTGCCTTCAACAAACATGAGTCGACAAAAATACACCAAGAAACAATCAATTACACATTACATTTTCTAATTGTTATATCTGCCGGAACTACTACGACACGGACATGAGAACCAAACCAACCCATTTATCCGAATATAGTCGATTACAGGGTACAACATATAAAGAGCAGTAGGCAGGCAAATAAAGATTAAGAATAAAAGGAAAAAGGCCATATTAGTCTTTAAACAGAGCCAATTTCGAGGGGAAGCTTTTAGCCCAGGTAACACATGTTACCTTCGCAAACATCCTGGTTATTGTCGGACGGTTTAAGCTTCACTACACACACACACACACACACACACACACACACACACACACACACACACACACACACACACACATCATCCGTAACACTCTTACTGTCTCGTTATACGAGACGTTTGCTTTTGCTCTACTTCCTTAGGGTCTGAGAGAGGGTATTCGATGGCTTCAGATTACAACGCGTACAAACAGATCACATCCTATCCCTGTATTATTATACAACTTTTTTACTTAACCAAGTTTCGATTTACATCCATGAGGCGACGTTACAAACTGGAACCGTTACAGAATGCAAGATTTGTTGTGTCGATGTTTATTGTTTCCCTCTGCAGTAGGATTTATTTCACAAAACAGCCCTGATCCTATGTTTGCTCAGAAGCAGTAACTACAATACAGTAGCTGAGATTCTTAAACTGACACATAACACTAGCTGCAGCAGTTTTTGTTGGATGTAGTAAGGACGATCAAGAAAATTCCAAGTTTAGTGATGGGGAGGTACTGAAAGAACCACATTTAAGAAAACACTTGAATCAGACGTCTGCAGAGAATAAATATGTAACATATGAATATGTAACCTATTAGTTACACCTAATCTATTCAAACTCCTCAAATTAATATCCCCACTTTCAATTCCACTTTGTTTTTATTATAATACAGTAGGCCTTTGAAATATTGTATATTATTAAATATTATTTATTATTTCATAACGTATATTAAACTATATATAGTATAAATATAATAAGTAGTATAATGTGTATAATATACATTTAGTAAAAATGTTTTAAATTCGAATGGACTTACAATTTGAGAAGACCATAGTTGGTCTGAAACATGGCCTGTAAATAAATAAGTAGTCATTTATACATATATAAAAAGTACATTTCGACAACATTTTTATCAATTTTTCTGAAGGTAGCAAATAAGTTAAGTTTCTGAAGGTACTATACTATCGAATTATGTTACATGATGGAAAATTATTGCGAGTCTACATATCTGTTATGAAACACTAAGCTCATATGTAAATGTAATTTTTATAAATGTAAATTTTATGTAAATTAAAGTTTACGTAAATTTTTACTAGTTATTTTGAATCCACGAAAATTATAGTAATGGACACAAAAACGTTTAGTAAATCCTGTTGGTGTGTACCGTTATCAAAATCTACATTATTATTTTAGGTATAACTTGGGTATAACATAACGATGGAGACGATTTATAAGGCACATTCGTGGATAGAAACAGGAATTCCGTTGCCATGGAACTGTACCCATGTGTCGTTTTCATAGTAGAATATAGGTAAACTAGGATTGACTATGTATATCTGAATATCGAGTTGTGTAATCTGCAGACATAATTGAATGTATAAATAAAAATAAAAAGCCTAAACAAAATGAGTCAATTCTTCGATACTTCACTGGATACAAACCCACACGCCACGGTTTTCAAGCCATTTATATTTTACATACAAACAAAGATGTAATTGCTAACCAGCGTACGCTGTGTCAGTAACCAAAATTATTTACTGTGTTCACTATGTATACATTTAATAAAATATACGTTTATTAAACTAATACGTATCGATTTACATCGATGAGGCGCCGTTACAAAGTGGAACCGTTACAGAATCCAAGATTTGTTGTGTCGATATACCAAACCGACACGATCCTCGATTAAATTTAAAACCAAGTAAAAAAGTGGATACAAAATTGAAAATAAGTATATGCTTGTTTCATTCCTCCTGCAATATTTTTTTAGAATTACTATGCGGAGCTCAAAAATGCTACAGCAAGAAAACAATAGTCAGCCTGAGTAACCACCAGCTCCAAAACCGGCCCCGAAGACTCCCCCCCCCCCCGAACAAGCGCAACTATACAGCTGCAACCAACCGCTCTCCTCCCAGAATCGATGATTTTACATCAGTCACAGACTTTCTTGCAAGCAACAACTTGCAAAAAGTAGCTACCACCTTCAGGTCTATCCATGAGCCCCTGGTCACCGCCTCTCACTAAGATTAATTCCTCCTTCTGATGGAAGCTTGCCGTGTTATCGGTCTGTTTCAAGCAACGGACAAACACGGCAATCCCTCAAGCGAGACCTCAAATTGTGGTATGGAACACCAACCGTCTCACCTACGGCATTCAGAGCTCTTAGAGTTAATTGCCTGTCACAAGCTCAACGTAGGCCTACTTCTTTTCGGTGAAACGTACCTGACCCCTCATCGTCAGTTCGGGCTGTCATACTACGTGTGCTACCAGGATGACCAGATAAATTGGGCAGGAGGTGGCGTGACCATCGCGTTGAACGCGTCTGTTCGCCATCACCGTAACCACGTAACCTCAGCAGGAGATCCTCGAGTGCACCATGGTAGAACCTCCACGGCGGTGAACTCGTAGTGTCCGCATACAAGCCTCCACTACCGAAGCTCCTGTCGTCTGGCTATTTGGAGGCCGTCCTCGGTACACAGTCAGGTAGTCCTGGCAGGTGACCACCTGGTAAGCACCCTGATTAGGGGAGCCGATTGGCGAACCGAAACGGGGACCGCTTGGGTAGCTATGCCGATGCGGTAGGGTTACGGTTATGGACACGACTTAACCTACAGACTATCTACCCAGAAAAAAACTTCCGCCCCGATGTACTGGACATAACTAGGGTCAGGGGCGTTTACTGCCTTGTCCATATCCCCGTTATTTCGGAACTGTCCTCGGACCACTGGCCCAGTGGCCTCAGTATGCATCTGGCTACCCAGCACCCCATGTTCTCGATGACCGGCGGATAATTCATTCCCACTACTACTACTATTACTAATACTCATAGTAATAATAATACTGCTGCTTGTGCTTTGTTATTGTTATCCTGTACTTAAGAGACAAAGTATATAGGATATCCTATTTGTTATTTGTGGTCCCTGGCAAAGTTTTAAACTTACTTGGGATTCATCAGTGGCATCAAGCTAATATTTCTGAAGAATAAAATTGTCTTGTAAATGGTAAAAATAGAATTAGAGGTAATATTATGTAACACATCAGTTCGGACAACTATTGTCGTCAAAACAAGTGTAGGGCACACGTTACTACCCTTGAAAGTCTGTAAACACTAAAAACTGAACCCAACTTGAATGTTTATCTAACCAATATATAATTCATTATTATGTATTATTATCACTAATATTAATCATATCATCATTAATATTAATCATATATAAAAACAAAGAAATCAGAATATATAAAACTATAGTCGAAAGTATAGGCCTATATGGAGCAGAACTGTGGGCAATTAATAAAAGAAAGAAATCCATAATAAGAGCTATGGAGATGGATTAGTGGCCGAGGTACTGTAGACTTACAAGACTAGATAGAGTGAGAAATGACAAGCGATAAGACAAGCGATGGGAATCGACCTTGACATTATAGAAACAATAGAAGCAAGAAGACTGAATTGGTTCGGACACCTAAAAAGAATGTCGGATGAGAGATGGCCAAGGAAGGTATGGGAATAGACTCCACCCTCTAGAAGAATAAAAGGAAGACTTAAACATTCATGGAAAATTGACGTCGAAGATGCAATGAATGCAAGAGGACTTACAGAACAGGACTGTTTAGAACGGCGCCAGTGGAAGCTAGGATGCAATTGGCGGCGCCAGCCGTAATTAAATCGCCTAAAAAAAATCATTAATATGACATTTAATCTACACCGACACTTTACCTGCAAACATGACTTACAAAATTTCAATGTATTATTATAATAAATTTATTTTTTTGTATTTGTTTATAACTACAGAATAACGCAGGCGCTTTGGAGCTTAGAATTAAAAAGTCACATTAGTTTAGTATGCTTGAAAGTCAAACGATTGTAATAGAGTTGTATTCTACTTTTTAATTCATTTTTCCCCGTTCATGACACTCACCTTTAATATTAAATATCCCCTACTCAATAGCAGATTCTTGCCCAAGGTGCAAGTTATTTCATTACTTCGGGACAGAGAAAGTAGGCATATAGATAACATATTACACTCCTGATTAATGTTTCATAAATGTTATAAAAGTTTGTCGTATCTTACAATGTCCAGTTTACAACGCAACTTTATATTGATATTATGTACATTTGGTGTTTTAAACTGATCTCACCGATGCGTTGAATAAGAATTGGAAATTGGCACGACGAAGAGAATACTAAAGTAGGGTTCGGAATCAGAAATGTGGCCGTCGATTTGTAATCCAGATGTAAAGTAACGTTGGCGGGTGTTGGGAAGTTTGCTTTTCGCACGGATTAGAAACTTGGACCAACTCCACGAGTGTGTGTGTGTGTGTGTGTGTGTGTGTGTGTGTGTGTGTGTGTGTGTGTGTGTGTGTGTGTGTGTGTGTGTGTGTTCTCCACACTTAGGTAGAGTTTTATCTCGGCCTAATTTGTATACACGAACGAAAGAATCAATGGAGTGGATGATCGAATTACCAAAGAATTTTACTCAGTTCGCCGGTGTAAGGCGTCTGTAGAGGAAAGTTTCGTTGTGTTTAGCAATTGCGGATGAACTAAATAAATCATACAATTTGCGGTTTTGTATGAAAATATGATATTAAAATTTTAGTTCATTTATAAATTAAAAAAATAAACCGTTTTCAATAGTTTTGTCAAGTATAATTTTATTATTTTAAAATTTTATTTTGTATGTTTGTTGTAAATCTTTATCGTCTAATTTTATTACTTTGTAATTTCGTCATTCACTTTTTTAGTTACAATATTCTTTAGATTACTCTTAATATAGCTTATATAACATATTCATCTCTTTCCCTCCTATTTCTCTACTTTATTTACTTCTCATAGTTACTAATGCTTCATGATAATTATGACTATTTGTATTGCTACCATCGCTATTACTGCTGCTACTACTACTACTACTACTACTAGTGCCACTGTTACTATTTCTTTTATTAAAATTTTGGTACTGTAACGAACAATACTACAGAAACGTTTGTGCAAGTATGTCAGGTGTCAACCGATACTGACAGCGATCGCCAATATCCAGATGAATTTGTAGAGAAAATATTAATTGAAAATGAGAATGGGAGTTATGAGGCAAGATAAAATATCGATAGATAGATAGACGAAGAGAGATAAAAAGAGAGTTGGGAAAGAAATAATGTCGGATAGTAGACCAAAGAACCTAGTGATATAAAAACGGATTTTCCGGACTTGGTGTCAGTTGGTAACCTATAATTAAACAAGATAATAGTGTACTTCGATTAGACAGTAATAACTTATCAAACACTGTTTTCTTAACTTCTGTCAGTGTATTTGTTATTACTTCCACTGATTCTCATTCCCTGCACCGTTGTCATTACTCTTCGTGTAAGCTATTGTTTCACGGAACTCAACAAGTTACAAACTCATTAGATTGGTGGACAGGAGATCTGCTGTCAGTCACTAGACTGATGGAAGAAAACCGCTTTTTGTCCCTGACAAGGTGAAATGCTTACACTTCTATACAAACCAAGAGACAGAACGAAAGGAAATGAATGTTTACACAACCAAAAGGTATTTTCATTTTATTAATGTGCAGTTGAACATTGTCCTTTCTCTGTTAATTAAAGTTTTCGTCAGTGAATAATGTCACATCATAACTGTTAATGCGTCAAGTAATTCTGCACAGAGATAATAAAAATTAGATGAGCCCAGACCCTACTTGTTCTGTACCACTATCGCTAAAAAATCCAAACACAAAGAATGTGGGCACTGATGTAGCTGGTATAGCGGTATATTGAGAATTATTTCATATTACAATTTATACGACAGTATTAATATTTTTAATGATTCTAGATAGTTGCAATGTAAATGATGTAATGATGTTGCAATATCTCTTTTCCAAACACAATGTAACTTATGTAGCCAGTATTGGAATGTCATGTAGATAATTAAATTTGGTGTAAAAAAAAACACTTCTAAACGATTACCGCAGTTTAAGGGAAGCTGTAACAGTTGGGCTGCAGTAGTATTCACCCCTAGCAGCGCCACATTTCACGGACGTCTGCACATCAATATCCCCATCCATTCATCCCCAGTATGCGGCAGGTGGCAGCTCGCCCGTTCCGTGTGCAAACCATTACTCCGCTCTGTATCGGATTCTACTTTGGTTACTGTATAAAACTAAATTGAAATTATTTACAGACGATCAAATTTCACAGAGATGAGCCCGCCGTTGTTGTATCCTTATAGTAATAGTATTATTAATAATAATATCCAGTGCACGTCCTTTAGCATTAGTGATCGCTCAGATTAATTTGAACGACGATGAAAGGGAACAACGCTGAGGTTTATAAATAGGGATGCAAACATGAGATTCGAGATGCAAAGCTCTCCAACTGATCGGAAATAATCTGTTTGTTGATGGAGAAATTTTAGTTAGAAAAGTGCACGTTCTAATCTCGCTGTTGCAAATTACAATATAATAAAAAAATAAAATACAGGTAAAATATTAAATTGGACATTACGAATAACCAGATTCATAGCAACAAATTATAAAACAGCCTCGTTTCCCCAGTTTCTTTACGAGTGGCGTAATAGAAGAGGTAAAACATGGGGTCTGATTCGGAAAAAATAAAAGACTTTATTACTGGAATACATTAAAAATGGAATCCTTTAGCAAGTAGCACGTATGCAGTGCAAACAAAAATAATCAATAATACGAATTCAAAGATAAAGCGATTTCTAATAATTCGCTGGTTGTTGCGTTTAGTTTGGATAAAAATTGACTCAGATAAAGATTCTGAAAATCGTGGCTTTTGATACTTTTTAAAACTGAATTCTCTTGCAACACTTTTACTATTTACGTTAAAAGCAATGACTCTACGATAAAAGTTTTGCACAAACTGATGACCTATTTAATTTGCTTTAAATTGAGACCTGTTACATCAACATGTAATAGAAGTGTCTGACCTGTGGTCAGAAATAGAAGAGGTAATTTCAAAAATTATTTTGCATAAAGAAAGTTTGGAATCCGTCGAACAAAAAAGGAATGTTCAAAATCAAAGTATAAAACAATTTATTAAAATTTAATAATTACTCCAATTAACTAATTTTAATGCGTTTTACGGTAAAATATCAAAATGACGCCTAAAAGTTGTAACGTCACAGAACGTTCCATAAAAAGAAATCATTTATATAGTAAGTTAGCATAAGAGGAAAGTGAAGTGAACAGTATCGAACCCAAGTAGTCCCAAAAAATTGTGTAATTTTGTATAATAATTATTTCTATCAACTTGAAAAAACGACCAAACCATGACTAAGGCAAAACCCCATATATATTATTAAAGTGAATAAGAGTGAAAAACCCATAAGACACTATAAGAGAGAGAAATAATGTCAGAATCCACCAGAATAAAGTCAATAATTATTAAGTTTTATAACTATGAATATAGTATTAAAAACTATTTTTTGTGAATAAATGGACATGATCCATTATTATATTATGTGATGTAAATAAAATAAATGTATTAAATGACTTAAATACATTATTAGAAAGAGTTTAAGTTAGAATAAAAATGATATATTTGTTATGACAAAAAAATATTAATGTGTTGGATTTGAGACCATACACCAAGATTTCATGAAAAAATTAATTATTATCAGATTTAAATAAAAACTATATGTAATTGTCAAGCAGACAATAGTGAACAATTTATCTTAAATAAAGGAAGCTGTCAAATGAATAAAAAGCAGTCAAAATAGCCAAAAACAGTGTTAACTAAAAACATGTAATAGGCATCTAATATTGTATAATTTATGAATTTAATGTTGCCAAAATGCAACCAAACTGTATTAGAAAGCTGTAATATGATATAAAGCAACTATACTAATATACCTGACCAACTTTAACATTGTAATAGTCAAGTCAGCAAAATATTTACTTATACCATGTATGGCTGAAGCCAATCATCCAGTACAAAAATAATCACATCTGGCTAAATACTTACATAATACTAACAAAAATAAAATAGAAAGGTACAATACATCAGTATACCTTAATAAGAAATAAACTCAGTTGAAAGTAAAGTCAATTCTAAAAGAATTTAACTAATTAGAGTGAGATTTGTCACACCATAAAAAATGACATCTCAAGACCAATCAATGATGCTATGTCATCTTGTGATAAATATAATATATGTACAGAGTAACCAGGTATCACAAAAGATAGACAAAATAATAAACTCCGTGTGTATAGTAGTGAAATAATACATATATTAAAGAAAAAGACTAATCATTGTATTAGAAAACTGACAAGAATCTAGGCCATGAGCAGAGGCCATATAAAATTGTATTTATTTGTGTTTTATTGATGTTAAAATTTGTTTATTTTGTTGTAGGAAAGTAGTAGTAGTAGATGTTCAGCTTGTGGAAGGAACTTTGTAACTCCACAACAATTTTTGTTATAAAAATTGAGTTTTCAATGACAACAACTCAAGGTGAGGGTTGTATATTGTATTGTTTATTAGACTTAAGTTAATTAGATACCAATCATATTTAGTATCGCTAGATTCAGTTAAAAACAAGGAATCTAAATGCATTAGTGGCATACAAATTGTAAGTACTAATGTGAAACTGTTTGATAAATACCAGTGTAAATTTTGAAATATCCTTTGTATGAAGAATAAGAAATTCGTTCTAAAAGCTTCTACGGAAGTGAAAATTGTTCTATGACATTCCATTTCGTTTATTCTCGAACAATCTAGAAAGAAGTTTTACACAAATATACCGGAAGTCGATGAAAACAGTCTACCTGATTTAGTATAAAAGCGAGACCAAATTCGACCCAAAAACACTTGAAGATTGAACTCCAGAACTGATGCATCTCACACAACACTGATCAACGCAGCTAAGGCGAAACCAAAGAGGCGAGAAATCGACAAGACACGGCAGGAAGGCTTTTCCCGTACATAGACATAACCGACTGATTTAACCTCAACGAGAGTCTACGCCAAAAAGTATCGCTGAAATAGAGCAGCGATACGGCAAATTTTAATAGAAATCACGCAGCCAGAACGTCGACGGCCCAGGAGGGACCAACAAATTTAAATAGAGAACGAATTCTGCTGTGTTCGCATTGACTGACTAACGTGACAAATAATTCCCCCGAACGTAAACAAACAATACACTAAGCCTTCCTCAACACTGCATGGGAATCAGCGCTGCGGTGGCAGATTTCTGAATCAACGCTAAACAGATGATTCGTAGCGGCGGCGTTTGAACGAGATTCTACTGCCAAACGTTTTGACATAAAGTGCGGAAAAAGTAATGATCGCAAAATTTGACTTTAAATAGATTCAGTGTACACCCGAAGAGGCGAGATTGAGAAACTACCCGAAGGAAGTGTCCAGTGAGAGAATAAACGACCATTGGAACGTGAGTTACCAAAATTAAAGTCATTTGTTACCTGGTTACATTTATCACACAGTTGTACTTTACACGCCACACATACACCTTCAAATCACTTAGTTTTTTCTTGTAAGGCATCTAATTGATATGTCTTGGTAGTTCAAAGGAGTCACGTCCTGAGAGTAAAGTTTTTTCACATATTAAACTCATGCTTTTCAACTGAGTCAAAATCTGATATACTAGCCGATACTTGATTGGATATAAAAAAATTGTCAATAATAATAACTTGTAAAATTTTTTCTCTGCAATTTTATAATTTTTTTCTTTTTATGAATGTTAGTCCTTCAGACGATTTGTTTGTTGTTTTTAAAGAATCATTAAACTTAACTGATTTTTTCAAAGCTAAACTGACTTGTTTAAATTTTTTCGTAGATTTAAAAATTTTATCAATCACATTTATTTTTTTCTTGGAACAAACGTTTCCAAGTGGCGCCCACAAAAAGCATAGTTTTAAGTTGTATTACAGGACTACATCACTGCAGAGGATCCAGTCAACAGAGTAAGTAACAAAAGTGCGCGGAGGTAACGCCCGACACAGTTTACAACACAAACATTTAAACAACACTATTTTCTTTTTGTTATAAATCGGCAGCCCAACTAGTGAGGCTTGAAAAAGACGGAACAAGCCCGGCAACTACCAACAGATCGAGATGTCGCAAACAAAAGGAAAAAGAGAAAGACCCATACAAATGGGAGAACAAACGAAAAAACCCGAATTAGTAAAAATAACAGGGAGTGTTGACGTGAATATATTAATGATGATGCTCCATAAAATGAAGGAGGATATTAACGAAAATACTAAAAAAAATAATGAGCGAATGCTCCAAAGAATGGAAGAAAATAACCGGAAAGAGAGAGAGGAGAGCGAAAGATGGAGAGAATCCCTGAGAGAGAATAGACGAAAAGAGAGAGAGGAGAATGAAAAACAAATACAGAAAATTCGGGAGGAAGGTGAAAAGTGGAGAGCATCCTTGAGGGAGGAAACTCAAAAATGGGTAGAGTCCGTTACGAAAAATAATAATGCAAATTACAAAACAGTAGACGAAAAGATCGAGGAGAGTAAAACTGACAATGACAGGGAGGTCGAGGTAATGGAGGAACAGGTAGAAGGATTACAGATTCTATTTCGTCATCTTCCAGAAACGAAAAATAATAATGCAAATTACGAATTAGTAGACGAAAAGGTCGAGGAGAGTAAAACCGACAATGATAGGGAGGTCGAGGTAATGGAGGAACAGGTAGAAGGATTACAGTTTCTATTTCGTTGTCTTCCAGAAAATAATACCGGTCCTGAAACCATAGAGAAAAAAACAGTAGAAACGAAACAAAACATAGCTAATAGATTGGACAGACCGAGAAAAACAAACAGGGAGTATACAAAGGAAATAGGAGAAATGACTCAAAGCGGTTTAATTAATATACTTAACCCCCCGGTCACTGACCGCAGAGAAAGGAGTTATATGAAAGAATATAAACAGAATTTAATGAAAAGGGACAAAAAGAAAGAGTGTATTACAAAGAAAATCATAGGCAAAAATGCTTTTAAGGTAAGCGTGCCTAGAAAAAAGATACATTCCAAAAAGAAGGAATATTATGAGGAACAAATGGGCCAGCTTATAGAAAAATACGCTCAGGCAATAAGAGAAATAAGAAAGAAAAGGAATCAAGAGAATAGGCCCCAGGTAAGTAATGACGAAGGACCCCGAACAGTTCACGAAAATCCGGGTTTTTCATTACAGCATAATCAGGCAAATAATGACGAAAAGCCCCGAGTATTTTATGTAAACCATGTATTGGCAGAAACTGGCCGAGAACCAGATAATGATCCCCAAAATGAAAGTGAGAGAGAGGAGGAATTCCGCTATGCAGAAAAATTATGGCCCAAACATGTGATGAGATGGTAAGGCCATGAAACCAATCATCCAGAATAAATGTCATAGACCAGGCATTTGAAGGAGTAGAGGTGATAAACATCGAAGGTCGAATATTGAAAAGAGAAGGAATTAAAAAGGAATGGGAATGATAATTAAGGACATAATATAAGGAACACAACCAAAGGGGTTGAAATAATCAACGTAATTAACCCAAACTGACAAATATAACCCAAATATTATCAAACATGAAAACAATACCTACGAGGTAACTGACACAATTAGGAACAAGATAGTGGTCAGAGCTGTTGGGTTGCGCGTCGTGAGACGACCCAATGGTATCCTAGTACCGAGCCTCCTATGAGGGGCTCCTGCCTAGTGGTCCTGTCCAGACGGAATATTGATTATTTAATTTTTATTGGTCGTTACAACGACATGCTCGTACTAGGTCGACTAGTACAGTATTTGTCGAGGCCGTTTCCAAGATTCACCTGGACGTATTCGGTACTTGCCAAGGCCAGCTATGAGAGGGTTTGTCTGGGTCCTCGCAGCTCGGACGTAAAATTTACGTGCAAGTCGCCTTGCGGTGTCATCCAAGGAGCGGACACCGAGTCCTCTTCTCAGGAGACGAGAAGAAAACCGATAGGGGACTTTGGCCGCTAGCCGAAGCCCTCTATCGAGAACGCTTTGCAACCTTCTTTTATGAACGGTTGCGAGGTAACCCCAGACGGGAAGAGCGTAGGTAATGATCGGCAACAGATACGCGTTGACAATCAACTTACCCAGCTTGCGGGTCATAGCCTTGTTGGCAAGTATCGGAAACAGTTGCGCGAGACGAGCGGACGCTTTCCTTCGCATCGTCTCAGCGTGGGTACGCCAGGTGAGCCGACGATCAAGGTGGACACCGAGGTACTTAACTTCCCTCGACCAGGGCAGGTACGTTCTACCGAGTCTCACTCGGCCTCGTGGTTCTTTCCGGCGCTTTGTGAATAGCACCGCGGAGCTCTTGGTTTCGTTGACGGCAACTTTCCAGCTTTCCGTCCACGTCGAATACGCATCGAGTGCGCGCTGAAGTCGTGGGATAGCAAAGTCTGCGTTCCGATCGGCGGTATAGACCGCCGTGTCGTCGGCAAACAAAGCCATCTGGACTCCAGGCTCTCTGGGTGCGTCGTTGACATACACGGAGAACAGGAGAGGCCCTAGCACGCTACCTTGAGGTACCCCGGCTGTGGTACGTCTCTCGGAAGAGACGTGGTCGTCTATTCGCACGCAGAAAGTCCTCTCCGTCAGAAAGCTAGCAATCAAGCGAAGGTAGCAATCTGGGAGCTGGATTTCCCGGAGCTTGAACAAGAGCCCGTCGTGCCAGACACTATCAAAGGCCTTTTCCACATCTAGGAAACAGGCGACAGTCTGCTCTTTCCGACACCCGGCGTCCGTGATGTATTCCACCAGTCTCATCAGTTGATGAGTGGTGGAATGCCCCACACGGAAGCCGAACTGTTCGGGGACCAGTACATCGAAATTTCGTAGATGATCTAGTACTCTCCGTTGTACGAGACGTTCGAGGACCTTTGACGTGGCTGACAGTAGACTAATTGGCCGGAGGTTGCCGGGACGGGAAGCGTCCTTTCCCTGCTTCGGGATCACTATAACCGTCGCCTTACGCCATTTCTGGGGAAAATAGGCCAGTCTAAGACACGCGTTGAACAGCGCGACCAAGAAAAGTACTCCTCGCTCCGGGAGTCGAGTAAGAGCGGCGTTCGAGACGCCGTCCGGGCCAGGAGCTTTTCTTGGCACGAGTTCAACGAGCCGATCTGTGACCTCTTCCCTAGTAATGGGTTCGGGCTCCGTAGTGATCGGAAGAGACAGAAAGTCTTCCACTTCGTTCTCGACTTCTTCGTCGAAGTCCCAGTCCATGGGCGGGTTAGGTGCGAACTGTCGCTCAAAACACGCGCCCAAGTACTCGGCCTTCGCCTCCGGGCGAGCCAGGATTTGACCGAAAGGTCCAGCAATGGCCGGGATGCGAGGCCGGCGCCTCTTCCCTACCAACGCCGAAGGTATCCGGTAAGGGCTACTTTCGTCCGATCCGTCCCCTGCCTGGGCCACGGCGAGTTCCCAACAGCGTCTCCGGTAGGCCTGCATTTCACGACGTAAAATGCCGGTCGCCCGGTTGTACGCTGCCTTGTCGGCCGGATCACGGGTCCGCTGCCAGCGTCTCCGGAGGCGATTTCTCTCGCAAGCGAGAGCACTCGTCTCCTCTGGGATCCGCTGCCAGTGGGGCGTGACGCCAGGCTTCATTCTGGAAGACGCGTCGATCGCAGATACGACTGCCTCGTCAAACGCGGCCACTGCCTCGTCGACTTGGCGGAAGGTTTCGAGTGGTCCCGCGTCTGGCAATCGGCGACTTAACGCCGGGCCATAGCGATCCCATTCTACCACCTTCCTGACATCTCTGCGTACGACGTGCTGGGTAGCGACGTGTATCAGGATGGGGAGATGATCGGACGATAGTTCCGTTAGCGCGGACACATGGACCGGACAGTCAATTCCTTGAATCACCGCTATGTCCAAGACATCGGGAGCCGCGTTGCGTTGTGAGGGGTAGAACGTAGGTTGGGTAGGCCCAATCACTTGTATCCTGCGAGAATCGGCAAACCTGCGTAAACGTTTCCCGTTTGGGGCAGTCAAGCGACTGTTCCAATCGCGATGTTTACAGTTCAGATCGCCGGCCATGATGACCCTCCTGTGTGCATCGAACGCGACAGCTAGATCGGGTTGAAAGAGCTCTTTTTGCGGCGGTTTATACGCCGCTACCATCTGTACACCGCCTAGAGTGTTTAACAACTCCACAGCGGTGCCTTCGAGGTGAGTCATTGCAGGCAAGACGACTCGGTGATGCTCGAGAGTGAGCCTCACCGCGACGGCAGTACCGCCACCAGCAGTGCCCGGTCTGTCGTTTCGATAGCACACATAGTTGGCCAGTCGTAACCGACTCGCAGGAGTCAAGTGGGTCTCATTGAGAAGCACTACATCGGGTTTGAGTCGGGCCAGTAATTCTTGGAGTTCCTGGATCTTGTTGGACAACCCGTTGGCGTTCCAGGAAAGAATCGAGAGATCTCGTTTGAGGACCCGACTCATAGAAGACCTACACAAGTGGCGGCTTCCACCATGAGCATGAATCTCTCAGTTATGTCAGCAGTCTCTAAGCGGGAGCGGATGGACCTGAAGGTCTGGGCGACTTTGCTGAGATCGAACTCAGCAAGGAAGTCTTTGACGACCTGGTAGTCGTCAGGAACGGTTCTTGAGGCAGATTGCCCGGAGACTGCGTGCGCATAAGAGCGCCGAGGCTTATCAATCGGGGGATTGGTGGAAGCCAGGGGTTTCTTGGGGCCAGGTGTAGCACCTCGAGCGGAGGTGCTAGGAAGAGGGACAGATGCGATTACGTCGGACTTCGCGCGCTGTGCAGGCTGTCTGGACTGTGCGGCCGGGTTGGCAGGAGCCCGGGATCTAGCGCCACGGGGCTTTCTATGCCGCTTCTTTTTGCCTGCGTTGGGAAACCGCGGGGGCGGGAGGTCAGGCGAGGCTGCTTCTAAAGCAGGGGCAGGATTCTCCGTTGCTGGGGGGGATTGAGAAGGCTCAGGCTCCACAACCGAGATGTTTTCTGTTGGCTGGGTGGTCTCACTTTTAGATGCCACGAGGTTACGGCGCTTTTTCGCCTGAGGCGGGACAGGGGCCTGTGAAGGAGCCTGAGTTGGGGTTGCCTGTGCTGCAGGTGTTTGCTTCGGGCCTTTTGAGCGTTTTTGTTGCCTGTTAGTGACTGGGGCGGAAGACACGGCAGCCGTAGCAGGAGGCGCAGGGCCTGGCTGCTCGGTTGCATGTCTTGAACCAGCTACCGGATGCCTCGGTGGTGGCAGGCGCCCTTTTGGCTTTCGCCGCTCGAGCTCCTGCTGAAACACCGGACATGCCCGGTAGTTGGCGGGGTGACTCCCGCCGCAGTTGATGCATCTTTTGAATGCAGGTGCATCGCAAAGTTTGGAGGCGTGAGGGAGAGAACATCTCACGCACGCCGGAGCGTTTGAGCAAGAGTCTGAGTGGTGCCCGAAGCGTTGGCACCTGTGACACTGAGGCAGAGCCCCGGGAGCGCGGCTTCTTTCCACTTTTACGCGGAAACCAAAAAGCCGCGTAAGTGAGAGTAGGCTAGTGCCTGCCTCGCTATTCTCCGCCAGGATGCGGACCAGAGGAATTGGACGCCTTGGTCCGGCAGGAGTAAACACCCGATGGACCGCGCGAACAGGATAGCCCAGCTCGCGCAGCTCATCGAGTATCTCCTCCAGAGGGGATTCCACGTCCAAGCCTCTGAGGACGAGCGACAGAGGCTTCACGTGTTTAGGCGAGAAGGTATGGTACTGGAATTGCTGGGATTCCACGTACGCCACGACACTGCGGCACACGTCCATTCCGCGGACAACGATCTTGACTGTATCGCCCCCAAGGAGCTTCAGGTCAACGTTGGCCGGGGAAAGTCCGGGAGCCACTATCAATCGCCGGTAAAAACCGGTGACGTTGTTCACGCCATGAACGTAAACGGGCGGGATGTGAACAGCGGCCGACGGTGCTTGGGCACCGCCGGACGCAGTCGGCCCCGGGCCGGATTCGCCATCGGCGGGGACAACTTCCATGGCGGACGCCGAGGAAGAGGTTGAGGACGATCGGTTCCGCCTCGGTTTCTTAACCGGGCGCCCCCGTGGCCCAACCGCCACGAAAGCGTCGGTCTCGTCACCGGGCAGCGGAACCGACCGGGGATCGACTTGGTCCGCATCCATCAGCGGAGAACACGGCGAGTCGCTCGTGTGGGGCGGGGCAGTGGCGAGCGACTGCGTGCTCGATGACGCGCCCGAAGCGGGCATTTCCGCCATCGAGCGGGAGGTTCGCCGACCAGAGGCAGCCAGGCTGCCTCCGGCGGTAACCAGGGACCTAGGGTCCGGCCCGAGCCGGATCGCTTGCGGGGATTCTGGAACGCTCAGGCTTGCTACGAGCTGGGCAAATGACCGGCTTCGTTAGATACCTCCCCTTACCAAGAGAGGTGTCCACCGGCCTCTTTACCTAGGCGATATCCAAGCTCGCTTACCACTGGTGGGGGCTCGCAAGGATCGTCCTAGGCAGCGCTACCTAAGAGCCTGAGCGTCAGCGGGCTAGATGCGCTGCGCAACTTACAACAGCTCTGGCAGGCTATAAGCTTCCTCTTCGATGGTGGTCCTGAAAAGGGTCACTTGGCTGGTGGCCCTTAGAAGGTCCGACGCACTCAGCTGTGCTTGTGCTGGCTACTCAATTCACCAGCCAGCTGAGTTGTGGTCTTCTGTCTTCTTGTTGACAAAGGCAGCAAGCGGGCCAAGATGTTGGCTGTCCAGTGGCGAAGCAGCAGGCAGCAGGGCAGTGGCTGATAGCAGCGAAAACTCCAGCTGGAGAGAGCAGTCCAGAAGAGATCCGTTCAGTTCCAGTGCTTCGAGTGAAGTGAACCTCTGAGGAACAAGATAAAAGGAACGTATAACCAGACTTCATTAAAAAAGTACCATGATTAAAAAAATCACAAGTCGAATACTCAATCAGTAACCAAGTACCATGACCAAAGACACAAGTCAAATACAGCATCATAGAGAAGGTACCTTGACTAAACATGTCAACGTGAATTTTTTTTAACTTAGCCATAATTAGAAAGGAGATAGAGATTTTTAAATAAATATAAATATTATTGTATAATGATTATTATTAATAAATATTACGAGATGGACACATTCCACCATAGGCAAGATTTATTTCCAATAGCCATGTCAACGTATATTTACCAGCTTACCCGTACTTAGAGAAGAAGAGAGATTATTATTAATAAATACTACGAGATGGACACATTCCATCATAGGCAAGATTTATTTCCAATAGCCATGTCAACGTATATTTACCAACTTACCCGTACTTAGAGAAGGAGAGAGATTGTTATTAATAAATAATACGAGAAGGACACCTTACACCAAAGGCATAATGATATATATATAAAATATAGATTTATTTCCAATAGCCATGTCAACGTATATTTACCAGCTTACCCGTACTTAGAGAAGGAGAGAGATTATTATAAATAAATATTACAAGATGGACACTTAGTAAAGGAGAAAAGAAGGAGAAATACTGTCATATATTTGATACTAAATGGAAATGATAAATGATAAATGGAAAAAAAAAAGGAGAGGAAAACAGTGTGTTACATAAGGAGGTAATGATGAATATGAATATAGCTATTAACATTGAATGATTTTAAACGATAATTTTAACCTGCGGAGAACGATATATTAATATAATTGTGAATTAATCAGAAGAGTTTAAGAAAGGGAATATATGTGTAGGAGCCTATGATCTTTGAATATTGTATTTTTTTATTTTTATTATTATTATTATTATTTGTTGCAAAGGTGCAATTATTATTTTCTGAACAGGGATGTGTTGCCTCTGATTTCAGTAGTTATAGACAGGAAGGGACAGAGAATGTATGCCATAGCGAGCCACTCTGACTCCCAACCCTCTATGTAAGTTAGGGAATTGATAGGGAATTATATCAAAGATTAATTATAAAACATCAAGGTAAAAAGGAAAGGAATAGGTGATATGACAAAGAACGAACTAGGAATATTGAGTTGGATTAATATATTAAAGGAGTAGTACAGGAATTTAATTATAAGATAAAAGAATGAAATATAAAGAAGCTAATAATAAAGGGTTATTATAGAGATGATAATTTCATCAAAACCAAAGATATGTTTTTCCAAAATTATCAACTTTAACGAAGAGGCATATGTAACGTCACAGAACGTTCCATAAAAAGAAATCATTTATATAGTAAGTTAGCATAAGAGGAAAGTGAAGTGAACAGTATCGAACCCAAGTAGTCCCAAAAAATTGTGTAATTTTGTATAATAATTATTTCTATCAACTTGAAAAAACGACCAAACCATGACTAAGACAAAACCCCATATATATTATTAAAGTGAATAAGAGTGAAAAAACCATAAGACACTATAAGAGAGAGAAATAATGTCAGAATCCACCAGAATAAAGTCAATAATTATTAAGTTTTATAACTATGAATATAGTATTAAAAACTATTTTTTGTGAATAAATGGACATGATCCATTATTATATTATGTGATGTAAATAAAATAAATGTATTAAATGACTTAAATACATTATTAGAAAGAGTTTAAGTTAGAATAAAAATGATATATTTGTTATGACAAAAAATATTAATGTGTTGGATTTGAGACCATACACCAAGATTTCATGAAAAAATTAATTATTATCAGATTTAAATAAAAACTATATGTAATTGTCAAGCAGACAATAGTGAACAATTTATCTTAAATAAAGGAAGCTGTCAAATGAATAAAAAGCAGTCAAAATAGCCAAAAACAGTGTTAACTAAAAACATGTAATAGGCATCTAATATTGTATAATTTATGAATTTAATGTTGCCAAAATGCAACCAAACTGTATTAGAAAGCTGTAATATGATATAAAGCAACTATACTAATATACCTGACCAACTTTAACATTGTAATAGTCAAGTCAGCGAAATATTTACTTATACCATGTATGGCTGAAGCCAATCATCCAGTACAAAAATAATCACATCTGGCTAAATACTTACATAATACTAACAAAAATAAAATAGAAAGGTACAATACATCAGTATACCTTAATAAGAAATAAACTCAGTTGAAAGTAAAGTCAATTCTAAAAGAATTTAACTAATTAGAGTGAGATTTGTCACACCATAAAAAATGACATCTCAAGACCAATCAATGATGCTATGTCATCTTGTGATAAATATAATATATGTACAGAGTAACCAGGTATCACAAAAGATAGACAAAATAATAAACTCCGTGTGTATAGTAGTGAAATAATACATATATTAAAGAAAAAGACTAATCATTGTATTAGAAAACTGACATGAATCTAGGCCATGAGCAGAGGCCATATAAAATTGTATTTATTTGTGTTTTATTGATGTTAAAATTTGTTTATTTTGTTGTAGGAAAGTAGTAGTAGTAGATATTCAGCTTGTGGAAGGAACTTTGTAACTCCACAACAATTTTTGTTATAAAAATTGAGTTTTCAATGACAACAACTCAAGGTGAGGGTTGTATATTGTATTGTTTATTAGACTTAAGTTAATTAGATACCAATCATATTTAGTATCGCTAGATTCAGTTAAAAACAAGGAATCTAAATGCATTAGTGGCATACAAATTGTAAGTACTAATGTGAAACTGTTTGATAAATACCAGTGTAAATTTTGAAATATCCTTTGTATGAAGAATAAGAAATTCGTTCTAAAAGCTTCTACGGAAGTGAAAACTGTTCTATGACATTCCATTTCGTTTATTCTCGAACAATCTAGAAAGAATTTTTACACAAATATACCGGAAGTCGATGAAAACAGTCTACCTGATTTAGTATAAAAGCGAGACCAAATTCGACCCAAAAACACTTGAAGATTGAACTCCAGAACTGATGCATCTCACACAACACTGATCAACGCAGCTAAGGCGAAACCAAAGAGGCGAGAAATCGACAAGACACGGCAGGAAGGCTTTTCCCGTACATAGACATAACCGACTGACTTAACCTCAACGAGAGTCTACGCCAAAAAGTATCGCTGAAATAGAGCAGCGATACGGCAAATTTTAATAGAAATCACGCAGCCAGAACGTCGACGGCCCAGGAGGGACCAACAAATTTAAATAGAGAACGAATTCTGCTGTGTTCGCATTGACTGACTAACGTGACAAATAATTCCCCCGAACGTAAACAAACAATACACTAAGCCTTCCTCAACACTGCATGGGAATCAGCGCTGCGGTGGCAGATTTCTGAATCAACGCTAAACAGATGATTCGTAGCGGCGGCGTTTGAACGAGATTCTACTGCCAAACGTTTTGACATAAAGTGCGGAAAAAGTAATGATCGCGAAATTTGACTTTAAATAGATTCAGTGTACACCCGAAGAGGCGAGATTGAGAAACTGCCCGAAGGAAGTGTCCAGTGAGAGAATAAACGACCATTGGAACGTGAGTTACCAAAATTAAAGTAATTTGTTACCTGGTTACATTTATCACACAGTTGTACTTTACACGCCACACATACACCTTCAAATCACTTAGTTTTTTCTTGTAAGGCATCTAATTGATATGTCTTGGTAGTTCAAAGGAGTCACGTCCTGAGAGTAAAGTTTTTTCACATATTAAACTCATGCTTTTCAACTGAGTCAAAATCTGATATACTAGCCGATACTTGATTGGATATAAAAAAATTGTCAATAATAATAACTTGTAAAATTTTTTCTCTGCAATTTTATAATTTTTTTCTTTTTATGAATGTTAGTCCTTCAGACGATTTGTTTGTTGTTTTTAAAGAATCATTAAACTTAACTGATTTTTTCAAAGCTAATCTGACTTGTTTAAATTTTTTCGTAGATTTAAAAATTTTATCAATCACATTTATTTTTTTCTTGGAACAAACGTTTCCAAGTGGCGCCCACAAAAAGCATAGTTTTAAGTTGTATTACAGGACTACATCACTGCAGAGGATCCAGTCAACAGAGTAAGTAACAAAAGTGCGCGGAGGTAACGCCCGACACAGTTTACAACACAAACATTTTACACAACACCACCCTATTTCTTTTCGTTATAAAGTATACAGTCGTAAATCACGGGGGAATTTACTTTAACTCGTACGGGGGGTACTATGGGACACACATTCCTCTTTAAAAATCCCTCATTTTTCACAAAATTCGAAAATTTGCTAAACTATTAAATTCATCAAGTAACTTGAATATAGCATCTTATAAACAATTTTCAAAAGCCTTAGATGAAGCTAACAAAATTTCTTTTTATTGTGTTTTTTTTTATTTTATTGTTTGAAAATTTTGGACGAATCTGCCGCTGACATTTGTACTTGGTCTAATTTGTTGCAATTTTAAAGGTCTAAGTGTAATAAGTGTTTTACAAAGCGAAAAAAAAGACTTTGTGAACCACACTAAACCAAGACAGGGTGATTCAGTTTGAAATTGTGTCTTTAAAAACCTTTTGTTTTTATGTCTTGCGCAAGATTTTGTTCCTGTTAAAGTACGTTATTTCAGTATTTCCACATTAAACCATATGTTATGTTTTGCCGAATCAGCCCCAAAAACAGCTAAATTACCTGGACTAATATACGTATTGTTATAATAAAGAGAGAGCCCCAAATCACTTGAAAAAAATGCATTTTTTGTAACTTATAGTAATAAAACGTTTTGTAAGTGCCTTCACTAACTACACGCAGTTTTACAGCACTTATAGACGTTCCGCCAAAATTTAATGTTGTCATCAGGTCATGTATACGGTCAACATAGAAATAATAATTAATACTTATATAATGAGTATTAATATGTAAGCAATATTTTAACTAAATCTTATGTTAAAGTATGCTACGTGTAATATCATACTTGTCACTCATATACTAACTACACATTGTAAAGAATAATATATTTAATACTTATTCTTCATTGAATATATATAACGTAATGTGGGGTTTCGTCGCTTGTTATAATCGCATGCAGTCAAGCATACGACCGAGGCATAGGCGTGGCAACATGCGCGTGCGATACAGTGAAGCAAACAGACAGCTTAGTTACAATCCACAATGATTCTCTCAAGAAACAGACATGTTGTAGGTTTTAAAGTAATACGATATCTTTGTGGAAAGCATGCAATTTGAACAGCAATCATTTGTACAAAAGTTTCAATGTCGTGTTTGCATAAACTAATTTTTTCATGAATGGATTAGTCTTAATTAATGAATTAATCCACGAAGTCTTTTGTCTGCTAATTATGAATGCTTTTTAAATATTTTACTTGTTTCTTATAGATTTAAAAAAAAAAATTGTTTTTTGGTTGAGTTTAGTTTACATTTATATTATTAATAATTTTCTAGTATCAAAGATATTAGCATTAATTAACTTCCATTGTTTTTTAGTATTATAACTATGATATTATTTGTCAAGTATTGTAATTACGATACTAGAACGGATGCGATCGGTGATGATAACTGAGCCTCAGTGCAGGCACATTATATTACTGTATATAGAGAACAATGACACGTCAAATGGAATTAGTCAAAAGTGGTTCGTTGTGACTACTGCAGCGACAGCACTGCGGCCCAATCATCATCAGCGATCCTATCTATTCTGGTATCCATCAATACAACACCTGCTTATTGTCATAGTTTCAGTATTCAAGAATAATGAAAATAATTAATAAAACTTAATATCTTTAATAATTATTACTTTAATATATTAAATTATCTTTATTATATTATCTTTAATATTATTAATCGTTACTCATTAGTTATTCGAAAAAATGTTCACGCCAATACCTCGGTCGCACACATTCACTCAAACAAAACCATACCTTAACATACACGTCATACACACATATTCTGACAAAATACAGCTTATTGTATGTGAAGGCCTCTTGATTGTTTGTACCTTCCTCGTATACAATTCACATAGATTACAACAAATGTTGAGACGAATGTTTTAAATTTGTGTAATCAATGACCGAATTTTACAAACCCAATCACTACAACAAGGATAACCGTTAGTGTCAAGTGACGTACGGCCCATAGTACACACACACACACACACACACACACACACACACACACACACACACACACACACACACACACACATATATATATATATGCTTATATATATAAGCATAAAGCAAATAATTAAATAAATTTATATTACTTACAACATCCACCTTACAGTCCCGACTTGTCCCCGTGCGATTATCATGGTTTTGGCCCATTAAAGAAATCACTAAAAGGACGGCCCCGGCGGTTCAAATCGGACACTGAGGTAGACTTTGCTGTTAGCGAATGGTTCCGTAACAGCCGCAAGAATTTTACCAGCAGAGAATCTACAGATTATTGCAACAGTGGGACTCATGCCTTAATGTTAATGGAGACTTATTTTAAAATCGTTGAATAAAAAATGCTTTACAGTCCTAAACGTGTTTCTATTGAACAATCCTCGTACATATAAAAATAAGTTACTTCTCTATTCTTAATAGAGAAAACCCCTAAAATATTTGAAATAACTAAAGTGTTATTTTTAGTGTTATTTTTAGTACTGTTTATCTTAAAGTTATAAAACAAGATTTTGCTCCTTTTAGCAACTGATAAAATATATTTAACACATATTACAATTTTCAAAACTAACAGGGAATGCCAGTAGCATGTTAGATCTTGATGTTCGATGTGAGGGTGGAAACTGGATTTGAAAGTTTACAATGTCCTGCAAGGCATTGGCCACTTGTCTTCACGGTCTAGAAAATAAAATTTGTCATTTGCAGTACTTTTTTTTAATTTTACTTTGCAGTTGTACAAGATGTAATTTACACCGTCAACTTGACCAAAATAATACATACACCGTTTATTGGTTGCAATTTTAACCAGGAAGTGCCATTTACATCAATACCTTCAATTGTCATTTTTTCATTTTCAACTTGCTGGATTATTTCACCTGTGGCCCAAAAAAATTAGCATTCACATTCTTGTAACAAACTCTATTTCAGTATCGTCACTGCTAGTTTCCATCGTTTTTAAAATAAACGTTTTTTAGTAAGTTGTTTTTTCTACACTTGCTTTTATGTTTTTTCTTTATTCCCTCCATAATTTTAATTTCCAGTCTCTTATGGTTTTGCTGTCCGAGTACAGAAATTTTTTCTCCTTCCTCTTGAAGATTGTTTCCTTCTAGGTGCTTTTGGATAGGAGTATACATATGTAGGAATTTGAACACTGACGTGATTTGGAGAGATTTGAATATGGTTATCAGAAGACTTAGGCATAGAAAGACAATCTTCAAAAAAAGAAGGACCAGCAGTAGGAAGAGTTGTAGATGAAGAACTTCGTGGTGCTTCTCTATTTTCTAAAATTAATTATGTCTGTGGAACTATGAAGATTGGATCAGTTGAACTAGCATCCCAAATTCGTTGATCAATTACAGCGGATAAGTCAAACTCTTCATCTGTGAAAACTGTCTTATCAAATGGACGAATACTTGACTTTTAAAACAAGTAGTTATGTTACTTCAAGTGAATGGTAACTCAAAAGAATCTTTAACAACACCACGAAGTTGTAGTATAGAAATTGTTACTAATAAGCCACCTGTTTGCTTTTGTGCTAACTTTGTCTTAAGTCGTCCCATTACTGACACATCCAATGGTTGTAGCCGATGAGTACAGTGAGATGGAAAAGTGCAAAGGACTATTCCATTCTCTCTCCATTAAACTATTAATTCTAACGTACAATATTTTTCATGACTATCAAGTAGAAACAAAATAAGGTAATTCTTGTTACACCAAGTATAATTTTTAATATGTTCCATCCAGTACATAAAGAAACAGTGGGTTAGTCACTTAGCCACCAGTTGGGGAGTTTTGCCAAACCAAGACTCTCTTCAGGAACATTAATCGTTAGAGATTCGTGCATTCTTGCGCGTGGAAAAAATATAGGCTGGAAAGCATTTCTGATTGCGTTCATTACTCCACAAACTGTAATTAATTAGCTTTGCTCTTCCTGATTACCAGTAAATTTAATCTAAATTTGGTCACCAGTAAATTTAAATTTGCTTAATAATCCTTTATAGTCATTTGAAATTTAGAAACATTGTTTTTGTTAAAGGACTTTAATCTAGATAAGTTTGTATTCTCTGGTTTTCTTAGTAGATCTTTATAATGCTTTATAAAAAATTTTAACCACTCAATGCCAGCAATGCCATTTTTAAGCTACGTTAGTGGACAACGATTTCTTTGCGTAATCAGAACCTAATTGACAAATGTGTTTGTAATTTAAACCATAACTCATTTTTGCACATTTTATTTAATATTTCACTAACATTCCTCCTGCCTCATTGTCAATATTCGATTCATCGTGTGTTTTGAAGAATATTTTAAGACATCTGCATTACCTGAGTTAAATTTTTGTTTTTCCTCTCTGTAGAAGAGAGTGTTAATCTCTCCCCATAGTGATCAGCTGCTTTTCTCATCTACATACCTTCGATTACTGCTTTTACAGCCTCATTCATACGCCCTTTATCGACATCATTGTCTCTCTTTTTCTTATAATTCGTACAATTCTGATTTTATGAAAAGAAACAACACACAGTTGTAATTAAAATAGACATTAACAAGCAGGATATAATTTCTTATAAGATTATTTATTGACCTGCAACCATTACCATTAAATAATTTTCTATTATTTTGTAATATTTAAACAAACTTTTTGTGTTAAATAAATAAGTAGCGATTGCTGAATTCAAACTTAGGCTACCTCATCTTAGAAACTGAAGATGAAGATAGATAGCCCAGGTCTGAACCAGAATTGACCATTGTAAATAACATAGTCTCTAGTTACAACATTTTTTAACTGTTTTATTTTAATAAATTTGGAAACTACAAATAGCTAAATCCTGATTTACAATTCACAATCGACAGAATTAAGTTCAGAATACAGTAAACAATAGTTTTACTAAAGTACTTTCAGAAAACTTATACATCTGTTGCTAAGGGGGGCAGTCTTGAACTTATTCCCTTGAATTTTATTCAAAACTGCTCTACATCATCTAACTAAACAAAATTTTAGGTTACTGCCTTAGCTGTATTTATTAATATCAATATTTGATATAAAGGTAATAAAATTTACTTACCGGTACCAAATGTGTAGAATTGAGAGTGTAAGTCAATTACAAATCACTGTGCATCCTTACAAACAGAAAAACAAAAATTTAGATTTTAGATTCTAACCTGTAAATCATACAACTATACAATTCATTCAAGTACACCAGTAACAAAATGGCTGCTAGCAGGTGGAGTTGAAGCAGGTCAGTGGTGCCAGCATTCACAAAATGAATCACAGCTATTGTGTTATTAGTTGATGGTAAATTCAAAATGTTCAAAACTACCACATGTTCAAATGTGCTCCTATGTCAATATAAAATGTCTTTTCGAAATATCGAATCTAATTATCAGACCTTATCTACTTAAAACCCTTTAGTATCGGAAATATTTATGTAACGTCATAGGTGGTGGGTGGTGCCGGGATACTCTTAGCGGGTGAGGTCTGACGTTTCAGTCTAGTCAACAAGAATACTAATGGCAGTACGGGAAAATACTGGTAGCGTTAAAATTTAAATTGTAATTTATCGAAAAATAGTCTTGTTTTTAATATCTTGGTTTTATTTTCACTCGTAAGCTCGCGTATTTTGAATTTCTAATAACAACACTTTTTCCAGTGGCAAGCACCTACCTCTGATATTATTGGTAATACCAAAAATTGTTAAACCTTTTTGCTTATTCTAATGTATGGCATTTTCAGTGGTAAAGGTCAGGCGTAACTTCACACAGAAGAATGACGATGACATGATGGGTCGTCTCCATTGGCTGCGGTTGATGAATTCTAATTATTTATTGGTATAATAATTATACTGTGTGTTGGCACAGTTGCGTCAACGGTAATCTAGTTTTCCTAACGGCGCGGTCTATTTGGTGCCACGTTGTCGGGACAGTGCGGCACTTCCGACTGTCAATCATTAGCTGACTCGTTTTCCTAACGGCGCGGTCTATTTGGTGCCTCGTTGTCGGGACAGTGCCGCACTTCCGACTGTCAATCATTAGCTGACTCGTTTTTCTAACGACGCAGTCTATTTTGTGCCTCGTTGTCGGGACAGTGCCGCACTTCCGACTGTCAATCATTAGCTGACTCGTTTTCCTAACGGCGCGGTCTATTTGGTGCCACATTGTCGGGACAGTGCCGCACTTCCGACTGTCAATCATTAGCTGACTCGTTTTCCTAACGGCGCGGTCTATTTGGTGCCACGTTGTCGGGACAGTGCCACACTTCCGACTGTCAATCATTAGCTGACTCGTTTTCCTAACGACGCGGTCTATTTGGTGCCTCGTTGTCGGGACAGTGCCCCACTTCCGACTGTCAATCATTAGCTGACGCAGTATTAGCGGGAATAGGGCGCTGGAATTTAATCGAGTTTAATAATTTGAGAGGTAATAGCAACCGACTACAAATCAGGTCTGCTGCTTGGATACTTCCATCCAGACTATTTCCTATTGAATGTTATGTTATTGTAATTTACTGACTGCAGGAAATTACATTTTACTTACGTCTTCCTGAGTTATTGGTTCATTTGCTATCAGTATAGTTCATTCAGCTTAACAAACGGAAAGCTGAGAATGCGTTTCAAAATGAAAAGCATTTAAACGTATATAAAATGTCGTTTACATCTAAAGTACACTCATGTTTCTATGCCTGTCGATACAAGAAACGGAGGCACATTTTATTATACAAAATCAGATACATACTCATGTCACGACTTAACTAAATCACGTTTCCCAATGATTTCACCGCCATAAATAGTAAGGGTAGGTTAGGGCATCTGATTGCAAGTCTCGTTGATGGTAGTATGTAATAAGGTAATATATATCCCTCGTCCGGTCTTACCTTTCCTCCACATTTGAATGCAGCACATTTAATTTAAAACATGTCTTGTTAACAAAAAGCGATAAACACGAGGGTTGTATGATTGCATTTTTATTTTATATTTATTTTCAAACCGACATAACGTGGGATAAGTTGCAGGCAGAATATTAGACAAGGCGTAGAATGAATTTGATGATCTCTACGTTATAGGAAAGCTAGAAGCTTTCAGTTTGTCACATTTGTTCCTTCCTGATTATCTGGTTTGTTACTCTTGATTTACGAATTGCATCTTCTCTGGACAACTTAAGGCATGCTTTCTGGTATTCGTACCATGCGACTCACAACTTTAACTGTGCTGCTTCTTTGTAAGGTATTAAAAGTCTTTATAAAAATTATAAACAACTTTTATATTCTTCCATCAAAAATCTTTTCTTTCTTTTACTTTGTATCGAGTTTGTATGTACTGCTACAATGTTATAATATGCTGTACGTGTATTGTGTCAAGACTCAATGTAGATTTCAGCAATATGCAATGCGTTTGCAGACGTTAACAGCATAACGTTGATTTTCACTGTCTCACAAGAAAATAACTTCATCAGGATGCCGTAGACGACATTTGTGTGTCAGAGGCATACAAGCTGACAGCTAGAATATACGCGCACTACAGCTGGACAATAAATTATGGAAAGAGATTCAAGATGAAGAAAATTAAATCAAGGTTCAAAGAGGTTTGCTAGTTCTTTAATACATATATCAAATTCAAACACGGCATTTTGGGAAAGTGAGAATAAATAAAAAAAAGTCAGGCGTTAGAAGGGGTGTAGTAATAATGGATATGCTTTAAAATACTGACACAAGGTCGAGTAGCTGAACCGTGAAGGTCTGTAGAGAACACTGGGTAGCCTATAACAAAGAAACACGAGGAGAAGAAGAAACCAATATGCATCATAACTTAAACAGGATTAAGTACTATAAAGGTCTATTAAGAATACTGACGAAATTTTAAATAGACCAAAAAATTTAAATAGATTTGATGAGACATGTATAAAGCATTCTTTGTTACGTAGATCGTGAGACGGAAAAAACGTTACAAAGTGCTAAGGAGCATAATTGCTTGACACTACACTAAACTGACAAGACTGATTGTCAGATAAAGTTAATATATTAAGCAGTAACCAATACGTAACAAGGGAGTACTGGAAGAGGATACACTTGAAATATTAACTGATAGAACTACAGTGAAATCGAATACGAAGCGCCTAAGACTTACAATCAAATTTAGCGTATTCTAGACATTTAGCTTACAAGAGGAAAGTACCCAATAATAATGACCGTCCATTTGAACAGGTAAGCTATTCCATGTAAGCTGATAAATCTTGGGTTTACATAGAATTTTTTACAGTAGGTAATTAAGGTAAAGATTGAAGTTAAAAGCAGACAATTGAACACGCGAGCTCAAATAGGAAGTTTGAATTGTAAACATCTACCGTGTTCAATATGAAGAACATTGAGAATGTGAATGAAAGGTTAGTTGAGGAAGCATTTTCACAGCAACTGGAAGGCATCAATAGCAATATTTGAACTCTGTAGGCCTATACAACGTCTGGGGGCTATTAGTATGATAGAATCGAGAATCTCACTCTCTCTCTCTCTCCTCTAACTCTGTCAGTCTGTCTATATATGTCTCTCTTTTTTCACTCTTACTTTCGACCTCTCTGTTTGTTAGTTTCTCTTCTGCCATCTATTTATCCATCGTAATTCTTCGTAGAGAATCAAATGCCTTACAATTCGTGACAGAAACATTTCTGTTTCACCACTGTTTATCGTAAAGATGACTAAAACGATGACACCGATAACAACAAGAACATGTGTGAAAAACAACCATGTGTCTACGACTTAAAAGATACTTCATAGTTGTAGGAAAAGTATGTACAGGAACGAAAGAAAATCGGAGGCTACGAAAAGATACCGACTTAGTATTCATTTGATATCTCTATAATAACATCTAACTCCTCCGCAAATTAGTTTCGAGTTCTATTCAGTAGTGTACATTAAGACATTTATACAAAGTACCTCAAACGATTCGTATACGTCGGCCTAAATCGACAATGATGATGATTTCCCCTTGAAGCAAAATCAGCTTTATTTTCACATACCGATGTGTACAGAATCTATGTGGCAACAAGATTGAGCAAGATTGACGCATCTAAGAATCATGACTTCAAGACTCGTCTCTATCAACATTTTTCACAGAATCAAACTTCAATTCAGATACATGGAAAGTAAACGATTTTCTACATAACATTTATAAAATAAAATAAAATAAAATAAACTTTTAAAGCCAACTCACTGACATTTTAAATAAAATTTTACTTTTTATGTTTACTGATTACAGCTTCTGTTAAAATTGATATAGAAAAAATATTTTATTAAGTAAATTTATTTTTAGTAAAATAAAATAATTAATTAATTTTATGGAGGTCCGATTTCTCTAGGCGTCAAACGGGCATGGGCCCAACCTCAGTGGTACCCTAGTGACAAATAAATTTATGTTAACTCCAATGATTGAACGTTTCTATGTTCTCATTTACATAACAGCGCTTAATATCACCCCAGAACACTTTACAATATAAAATCACACACACACACACACACAGGCGCGCGCCTGCACGCACATATGGCCGGAAACTCACTCACACACTCACTTCGTCACTTGGAAAGTGTATAACTTACTCTTTATTTTTATATGTCTTTATTCAGCCATGTGGCTCTCTCAGTCTCGTTCTACCTACATTTTTTGTTATTCCAGAAAACGCAATCACAATTTGTTGAAAATAATGATCTAAAACGAATACTGTAGAACCCTTTTAAGTATAATGAGCAAAATAATGATCATGACGATGATTACAATAAGTCACATGACCAAATTCTAATAAACTGCAAACAATTCACTGCCCCAGCTGCCTCTACGTTGACTGCTAACGGTGCGGTACCGCTTACGTACGGACGTTTACCAGCACGCTCAGTACGCCTTGGTGACTAGGTAAAGATAGATGTCAGTACGTTTTCCGCGTTCACGGGACGTTGTTGTTGCACAGTTAACATATTCGATACGTGTCAACATACATGTATATTGTGCGGTACACTTGGTTCTGAGTTCGCGACTTTTCGGGAGTTGTACTGAAGGCTTCGTTTACGTTTTGTCTTTTACTTGTGTTTCTAGTTTTTACTTACTTACAACATTATTTTGGTGTTAATTATTTAGTGTTTGTGTGTGACTTTAAAATAGAAAACGGCTGGTGACTTTAACGAACGCCTTGATAGTGACGATGAGCTGGATAACCTCGAAACTGACAATGACAGTTGCGAAGTAGATAATTCTGAGCGTAGAGATGGCATACTTGAATTTGACCCCAATTAGTGTAACAACAGTTTTGGACTAACGCAAACACCACTTACTTAAAGAGGAGAAGACGACAGAGATGCAGAACTAGAAACGTATTTCGGATTACCTTCTGATCCAAAGCTCATTGAATATCGCACATTCACGCGTGATGTTTTTCTAGAAACCGTAATAAGTGAAACGAATTGCTGTGCCTACAACCGCACTCCCGTATTACGCGACTCAAGGATCTTACTTTAGGCTAACTGAAAATTTATTGGTTTGGTATACGATACGGGTGCATTCCAATTCAATTGCCTTCAAGGTTACTGGAAAATGGAAAGGTTATTCAATCTTCCCAGTTTTAAAGAGCAAATGAGTCGAGATCGGTTGTTACTTATTCTGAGATGTCTTAGAGATCAATTACACAAAATAAGGCCAGTAATTGATTGATTCAATAACAACATGCTATTGACTTATAATCCAAGAAGGGAACTCAGCTAGTTGAGGCTACGATATTGTGGCGAGAGCGTTTGGTCTTTCGTCAACAAAGTCTCAACTGACAATCCGCATAATAACAAACAACAAAATTTCTAAACACATTTACAACAGAAGTGGGTTTGAAAGGATAAACAAATTTTCAACTAATTGCAGCAGACAGAGCAACCTTGCATCCATTGACAATGCAAAAAAAAAGAAACTAACGGTGAGTGTCTGTACTGTTTAACGGACTGATTGTCCAGCGCTCAACACGTACCGGTAATACGTGCAGTATTAACACTTCCGAGGGCAGTAAAGTGTAACTCCTACGGGGAGCGAAAAGTTGTCTTCTGTAAGTGGAATAAAGACGACCGTAAGGGCTGCGTACGTGACTAAAGCAGTTCGACAATTATGAATCGTTCTAAGGAAGGAAGAAAGCTCCAGGAAAATAGAACAGATTGGAAATGATTCGCAGCAGTATATCCCCAGTAAGAAAAGATAAATAAAAGCTCTAGGCTATGTAGGAGCTACTATCAAACTGAGTTACTAATTCGTGAAAGAAGAAGAGAAAAATACTGGCAAACGGAGCTAAGCCACTAATGTATAATACGTTAAAATTTTAGGTGTCATTTGGTGTTACAGAAAGACACACACACACACACACACACACACACACACACACACACACACACTGCGATGTTTAGATGACGCATAGAATAAGTGGTCGATATATTTGTTATTGGAATGAAGTGGATTTGTTAATGATGCTATTATTTTCTAACAATCTACTGTGCTTTTAATACAGTTTATAAAAATAAATTAATCAAAGTTGACATTCGTAACACAAGCATGTACAATTACATAAATTAATATTTGAGTTCTTTTGCCTTATTGATTTAAATTCTTTACTAATGTGATAGAGTCTTTATTTTAAATAATTTTTTTATAATTATACAAAAATAATGTAAGTTTAATTCCCTTTAATGTCGACTACAAGTCCTTCAGGCGACGAGTTGCTCCTATTTCGATGAATACGTGGGGTTGATTTACTCTGTCCGTCGGGCTTATAGATATTTTTCTCGGGACGGTTACATACACTTTTACCGCGAACCAGTACTGTACTGCTTAAATGCTGTGTCAGACTTATCAGGCTTACACCTTTCCGGAAAACTTGAAGTGTGTATATATCCTATTCGGAATACCTTGCACTTTCGCGGATTGGCAGAATTATAATAATTGTCGCAGTAATTCTAAGAATTTTCTAACTTGACTTTGCCGCGGCTGGCGGACCCATCGTCAAGGACCAGGGCAGCGTTTACTCGTTATCGATGCCGAACAGACACTTTTTCTGCGTTCACCACCTTTTTCATCAACTGAATTTTTCGTAATCTGATTGGTTCTTCGGTAACCCCTTCTTTTGATCTTCCTAAGGATAATTGATTTCCTGTATGAGAAGGCTTTTGAACAGAATAATTCTTGTTCAAAAAACATGAAATATTTTACCACCGTTTTTATGGGTTATAAAACCTTTTTACTTAAAAAGCTCATATATTGGGTTACTAATTTTGTAAATAACTACCGTCATCATGTAGGTCTTTTTATTATGAGTATTCTGATAAGTCCCACCTCAAAAATTCCCATACCTCTAAAGTTATTCAAATTAACGTGTTTTTTTTTCATGAATATCCCGTAAAATAATTCTGTACCCTCGCACAGGCGCACTACACACGATGCTAAGCACGCTTACGCACTATCTCACTGCACTTAAAGTTATTTTACTAGTCTAAAAATAGCTAACATTTTCACAGTGTTCCTTATCAATTAATTTACAGTGTTCAAACCTGCGGTATCTACTTATTCATACAACGTCTGTATATGCTATCTATCATATGTTTTACTCTCTGCTACATTTCATATACAATTAGAATGTCCATTGCAATATTTTAATACATATATATTACAACGTTAAGTATTTGTGAAGCCCCCAACTTCTTGTGAGCCATTTATTTTGTAACATTACTTATGCTATAAAATTATGACAGATATAATCGTAATAATAATAACACAACGTAATATGGTTTAGAATCATTTAAAAATGTATTAATAAAAAATTTTCTATTTTGTTGCGATTTAAAAATATCATTATTATTCGCATGTGTGTAGCTGTAGCACACATCTAGTTATTAACATATAAGTAATAATCTCGTATTACACATAGACATAATATACACTCTTATACTACATTAAACATTTGTAATTATATACTTATATAATTATTGCTCTCGACTTGCTCATTACTGTGATAATTATTAGATTATCTAATCTATTTTTAATAATCTATTTTCTTTTGATTATATTGCATATGCATTGCTTTGTTTTCTAATAAAAATTTACTATTTACTTTCATATTAATTTAAATATCAATGACTGAGTTATTTATTCAAATGATAGTTTCATACTTTGAAACATTACTCTAACTACTATACAAATAAATATTTACATTTTTAAAAATTATTAATTCATCTTTGAATTATATTGTCTTTCTTTACATCGTTAATTGTCTTTACGTGAGTCTCTGATTTTACAAATACATGGTTTGGTTTCACCTCATTTGTCGTGGTAATACTCCGCGTATCCTCTTCGATCCTAGGTCCTCGATCCTGAATGCTCCTCTGTAGTCGTGTAGTCCTGGAGTCCTTGATCCTCGTCCTTCAGATCCTCTCCGCAGTCCGTCGCCTCGTCCTGCACGCTGGACTCTATTCCATGTACTTGGCTGCTCCCTCGTATCCCGTCATGACCTCAGGTTGCAGGTGCTCTCACGAAAGTGATGAGTAGTCGTGAAGAACCTCCGGCTGCTGCTGTGGTTGATAGACAAAGAGTTGTCGTCGGGCAGAGCTTCCAGCTGCCACGGTAGTTGATCGAGAAAGAGAAAATAAGTTAGCGCGTCTCGAGTATTTATACCCTAGGGCGCAAAAATCATGTTTCGACAATATTCTGCAGGTTTCAGTCTGTCGTTGGCGTCCCTTTCTAAACACGATTATTTTCACACTTATTTCGCTTGTCTCCACCATATGCGAAGTCTTTTGCACATTACCCGATATTCATCTTGTCGGTAATTTTTATGTGTTCACTGTGTACAAACGGTTTTTTCCTATTTTAATTAACTTAAGTTTTATTTATATTTATTTTCATTATAATCGCACTTTTTATTATTTTCGCACTATTTTTTATACATATGTGCGTCTTTATTTTATACACACTGTGGCGTATTTGGTTTTGTAATATTATGCACACATTCTTTACAATTTAATAATTCATATAATTAATAGCGTTCATTAAGGGGTGAGGCTCTGCAGGAATCAACAGGTCTCACACACAAATGTAAAATACACGTGTACACACAGACACAGCTGTGTGGCGTGATAAACCTGTACAAACATGAATTTTGGTTGTTCCTTTTACAGTTCAGATTGAAAGCTGAATTATTATTACTAACACTATGAATTATTTATTTAATTTAATTAATTATCTTCATTAATTTGTGCAATGCACAGTACCCTATACATTTGTACTGTTTCAATATATATATATACACACACACACACATATAAAACGTTTATATATGTATAAAACATATTAGCTACAGGCTTTTAAAGTACTTATGCTAATGGAATAGTGGAATGGGAAGAGTCTGTGTCATTATTATCATCGTCATCATCACAGCTCTTATGGCCGGATGATGTCGGTTTATTAATGGGCAATGGAAAAATTAGTTATTAACCTTTAATAATTTACACATACATGTATAGAAACTTCAATATTTGTTTTGTGTGAGTTTCAACACCACCATCACCATTAACGATTACTGTCGTATACGCAGTGACGGATTAGTGTCACTTTTGGGGGGGGGGCGGAGGGCAAGACAAAAATGACCAAACTCCAACAAAAATTATCCAAGATGTATCTTTTCAGAATGAATTATGACACCACGGAAACTCATTTTCAGCACTATTTTTCTGTTTGTACATTTTTATTATTTCTTTTTATAAGTACAAAATAGATTATTTTAATTTCATATTATTATATTATCCATAGAAAAATATAAAAATAGAATTTAAGCATATTTTTAAACATTTTATACATTCCGAGGTTTTTATTGACTTATGATATACCACAAAAAAGCTAATCAATGAAAAAAAAATAATTCATTTTAAGTATAATTCTAAGCAATAAAACAAAATAATTCTGTTTATAAGCAAAAGAGAATTTATAAAGAGAGGAATTTTTCAAAAGATAACAATAAATAATTTCCAAAGATACAAAAACACTAAAATATAGTATAAAAGAATTACAGTATTTCTGTTCTTTTTCTTTCTTCTTTCATGAAAACATTTCTTTCCTTCTCTTTCCACCTTTCTCAATATATCTGTTTATGACTTTTGTTTTTTCAATAACAATATCTCTATGAATATACATAAGGGCTAGGCCAGTTAAACGTTTTTGGCCACAACGATTTCGAAGCCATGTCTTTGTTATCTTTAAGGTTGAGAAAGACCTCTCAGCTGTTGCAACTGATACTGGTAATGAGGCAAGTATTACTAAAAGATGTTTTATTGTGGGAAACATTTCTGCAACACAATAACCTAAGCATTCTATTGCTGATGATGGTAATGGAGTTTTGTTGTAGTTTTCTCTTTTCCATTTTGCCATCCAAATGTTCATTTCAGCCTTTAAATCAGATTTAAAGGCACTATCGTCTTTTTCCATGGTCTTGCCATATTTTTTTGAAATCAACTCAATATCAGCATTTAGCCTATTCTTTGTTACAGTATCATTTATACATTCTTTTGGTAAGAGTATATTAAGTCTGTATAATTCTAAGGCACCAGCAGAAAATCTACTCTTCATATCTGTGACAATTGAATCAAGGATTGGTATGTACAAATTTACCCTGAAATAACTTTTAACATCAGATGTGGCAGCATTTGCTGTATTCACTTGCCTAGAAGTGGTTCTAGGGACTTTCAATTCACTGTTGACAGATTTTGCAATTTCTGTTGCTTGCTCAAAAAGTTCATGAAATCCAGTTTCTGCATTCTGTCGTTTGTCTTCAAGCACAAAAAGAACGTCGGACAAAAACTCAGAAGCCTTGTATACGTCAACGTTTTCTTTTTGGAAATATCTGCTGAGAGGCAAAGTTTGACTAAGGATATCTGCGAGGCAAACTAAAGTAATAATAAACTCGCCATGAGTAATTGAACATAGAAGAGTTTTTGCCATTGCTGAGGACTTATCAGACATAAAAACAGCCCAGTTTGAAATTTTCTCTAGAGTCAAAACGATCTTATTAAAATTCTCTAGGAAAACAGCAACAGATAAATGTCTCTCCACCCAACGTGTTTCACACATTGATATCAATTGCCTTCCAACATTCTTCAAAAAAGCATTTTATTTCTTTTCGGGGAGGCCGTAAAAAACGAAACTGTTTCCTTTATTATCCCAATTGCATTTCTAACTGCTTGTACATTAGAGCAACTAGAAATTGAGAGGTTTAAGGAGTGGTTTAAGCAGGGTGTTCGTTCTGCGAAGACACACTGATCTTTTATAGTTTTGATCGCCCCTACCAGCTCAGAAGTCATTACAGAACAACCGTCTGTTGCAATGCCTATACAATAACTTGGATCCAGGTTCATTCCATGAAGGCACTCTAACACCAGTTTACCTAACTTATCTCCTGTTAATCTGGGATCTTCTGACTCAACAGGCTCTTCCTCACTCTCACTATTACTTGAAAAGGATGATAGGGTTTCTTCACTTACAACATGATTTTGGGGTTTTGTTTTGTTTTCCCAAAGATTGCCACTGTCATTCCGTGGGTCGATAAAACCAACAAAGTCTTCCCTTATACAGTTTTTACAAACATATCTTAAGAAAATTGATAACTGGGTCTTATGTGAAACATCTGTTGTTTCATCAAAACCAATACTGTAGACTTTATTTTCTTCAATTCTTCTAAGTACTAGTGACAAAATTTCCTCCCCACAGCATTCAATCAAATCATTTTGAACGGTCTTGCTCAGAAAGGAATTTCTGTGCCTTATAGAGTCACACTGCTTTTGAATTTGTGCATCTTTACAGACCTCAATTCTAAACTTAACTAGTTCTTTAAAGTTTCCCTGATTTTTCAATGGATTATTTTCAAATCCGTCATCTCGTCGTGCCCGAAAAGGAATGTTTTGTCTACCAAGAAAGAGAACATTATCCAGAGATGATGACAACCTTTCTTGATTTACCTTAGCACGTTGAAGCCTATAAGAATCAACTTGATTTTCCACTGATTTTTCAGGATTGTGGTAAGTTAACAAAAAGTCATTTGCTTTTCCCATTGCCTGTTGGTGATACAATAATTTACTATGATGTTCTAAATCTCCATCCTTCCCCAAAAGCTTGGCAAATTTAGTTAGTGGTTGATTAACAAGGGTATTCAATTTCATCCCACCATGGTGTCCACCCACATGCACATGGCCAGTAGCAAAAAAAGGCAAAATTTACAGAAAAGACCTTGCTTCAAATGAGAAAGGACAAGCCACGATTTATACTTCTCTAGATGATCTTTTTTTAACTGTCGGTTTTCAGTTCTGCCATTCTTGATATGTGATGCGTTTGGATACTTGTATCCGGAAGGAGGTTCCCAATGATTTTCGAGAAGATTGGCAAGAATTCTGTCTGAGGGTTTTGTTCCAATGTAATTTCCAATGTCATTTTCATAGATTACAGATGACTTCGGCAAAGATTCACTGCAAGATTCATTTTCCCCTAAAATGAAAGAAATTAGTTTTCAATTAAAAAAAATTCTGAAATTTGCTTATTTTCTAACGATCTGGATAAGAAAGGCCCTTAAGATAGTTCGTAATCTTAACAAACCTTATGGAATTAACAAACAGAATTCCATAAAACTCAGTGTGTATATGTGTGTGTGTGTGTGTGTGTGTGTGTGTTGTAATGCGACAAATCAAGGGGACCCACAAAATAGGAACCTTTAGTACATAAAAGCCAAATTAAATATAATTACATTACAATCTAGAACCCCTGAAGTACAGAAACCAAACTAAAAAACCAGTGTACAACCAGTTTACTTAGTTTTAAGTAAACATTGTTAATAACATTAAGTTGTAAAAGTGATGTGATGACGGAAGGGTAATTGTCAATAGTCAGACAAGAACAACTAGATGGTCTAGTTAAATTCTTCTCATGACAACAAACAGTGTAAAAATCAGTGGAAGTGACATGTGAAGATGCACTACAATGTGTAGTGTATTCAAACGAATGTAATCGATAGTAAGCAATTACATTAAAATGGAATAATAGTGAGATGAATTATAAAAGTGAAATGGTGAGTAAACAAACCAAAATATAATCAACAATAATCAGGTTAACAATACCAGTGTATGTGTGACATGCATAAACATTCTTTATTAATATTTGTGAGGTATTGTACTTCTTAAGCATTTCTAACTTTTCAATAGCAGTATAAAAGGACCCTTGAGAAAATTAAAATAAATTATAAAACCGAAATCTGTAACTAACGAACTGAATCAGAGAGTCGAATGTGGGCCAAACGACTCAGTCGCCCAGTGAGTCGTAATACGATTTATAAAGAATAAAGAAAAAATTAATAAACAATTTATTAATTGAATTAAACCAGAGCTTTATTTATAAAAAATTACTTAGTTAAGGAATTTCAGGTGGAGAAAGGGGAGTTAATTGCTGAATATCGTCGGAAAGAACCAAAAGAAGTGATAACCTATATGAGCCGAGTCGACAACCACGTCGAAGTCGAACTGGGTCTTCACCAAAACATTATTTTGAATTAATTTGTACCAAACCGACGAAGGTTAAATAAGAACAAATAATGATAAATACTAAGTAATTAATAATAATTAACCAGAAAAATAAAGAATTTAATAAGAAATATAATACAATTTGATAAAACTGAATATTAAAAATAATAAATAGTAATACAAAACGGCACAAAATAAGAATTAGTGGCCAGATACTTTTATATGTTATGTTACAAATTGGCTTTTCCAACGTGGAGCTTATTTAACATTCATCAGAAAACGAGGGATAATTATTTAATATATTACATATATATATTATTATGAAAAATTATTGTCTTTAAAGTTTCGAATACAAAGCAAGTATAGAAAAAAAGATATAACAATTAGAAAATGTATTCATTAACATGCGTTTTTATGGGAAATGCGACATTCTCAATTCTCTGAATATCTTTCTACATAACTATTGAATTGACAACCGAATATCGATAAAACTTACCTTCTTTAGAAGTTTGGTCCTTATTTCCCTTTCCAATCGTATTGTTTTCAACAACTTCAAGACACACATTAAATGTTGAAGTTGAAGGTCCAGCAGCATTGTCCAGAAGCACCAATTTCTCACCACTATTGCTACACTTCTTTTTCGTAAAGAAACTTTTCAGTGTTGATTGTCTTTTCATTATAACAAACAACAATAAAGAAAGAGTTAAAAATGTAAACTTGAATCTAACACTTAAAACGAATCACGTAGCAATCAAAATACTTTTAAGCGAGCAAACAACGCGTATAAGGCGAGTGCGTATTTTCGTGTGGCAAATTCCTCGAATTACTAAGGAGCAACGCAACGATCACACAAACGTAAACATCACAGTTTAACAGATTCACATGTGCAGTAGGGATTGACTTCTAGATCGAGGCGCCCCAAGCGATATCGAAACAAACTATTTTAGTCTGCTAAAGAGCGGACACGAATTTCAACATTTATTTGATTATTTTTCTTCACTAATATTTTTTCACTATTTCGCTGGGGGGGGGGCGAATGCCCCCTCCGCCTCCCCTTTAATCCGTCGCTGCGTATACGACTGTGGAAATGGTCAACATTATGTATGTTTTTGCCAAAAAAATGTTCTCTTTCTTTTTCTCTTTGCATTTCATTATAATTCTTCTTATATATGATTAAACGGTTTTTTATATCTGTCTTCTTGTTACCTAAGAATCTCAAAACCTATTATATGAAAAGATAATTATAACGCTTAGAAATTCGTCAGCTGTAGAGGAAATAATATAGTTTGGTAAAATAATTACAACAAATCGGATTACTGTACTAGAAATTATGAATTGAATAGGATCAGGATTGACCGATTTTAAAATGGTGTGGATTAGGTAAAAAGTAACAAATTTCTCTCAAAATTTTATTACGTGTACTTCAGGCTCATACAATCAACTCGTGTTTCTTGCAATAATGTATAATTGTAAACATAAACGTCAGACCATGAACCTCAAGGTATTAAAAAAATTGTACACATAATAGAATAGAACACAAAAATGACAGGAACAACAATCGGACATTGTAAAAAAAATCATGTATTAGGTTTTGTTGCCCATCACATGCCCATGTATCAGTTACTACGTGATTCAGTTTTCGGACTTGGAAACACTAAGTTTTTAAGAAAAATTTTCTTTAAGTTTTAAGTTATACTAAACCAACTTTGAATTCTTTAGCTTCTTCAAGGGGGTGCCGCTAAGAGCTCTGTTTGTCTAATGCTGCTCGATGTGACATCATTCTTTGTTTGATTATTAAGTTTTTGTTGTATATGTCGCGCTAAAAACGTATTTTTATGTAAATTATGTTTATTCTGTAGAATCTTGTTTCAGCATGTTTCTGTATGTTTAGAGTTTTTGTCGTTTTTCATTTACATGTAAGATCTTCATATTGATATTGATGTTTATGCATGTGTGACCTGTTTCATGGTTTGCGAAAGTGGGTTCAGTGATGGAGTGAAGTGCTTTCATGTGTTATCTTTATTGGTGTTGAAGCTGCGGTCTGTTTGACCTATACAGACAGAATTTGTTGCACTCCGAGTTATTTAGTTGTAAATCCAAATTTGTTTAACCGTTTGTGAGCTTTTTAATCGTGTATGTTTGTTTTGTTTGTGGTTAGGTATCCAGTGTTGTAATCTGCTTTTTGAATATTTTGAGCTTAATTGTAAATACAGGTAGGCCTAAGTGTTACAATTTTGCTGCTGTTTTCTGTTGTACGTTTCGAAATTTATATGGTAATCTGCCTATTAGTGTTTGGCCGTACCCGTTTGTATCAACTATATATTTATTTGTGTTTAGTTCGTCTTTCTTTCAAAGTGAAATGTTTTGTAGTGTAACCCCTCTTTCCTTTTATGCTTTATATATAAAAAAAATTTTTTTTTTTTTGGTATATATTATTTTTTGAAAGAGAGGCCACTAGTTATTTAGAACTAGGCAAGAGCCTAGAGAAGCAAAAAATGCGCTGGGTCCAGTATGATGGGACTTGCAAATGAAACTCTGCAAGTGTTAAGATAACAATAACAAGATTTATTAGAGTTATGTTTTCGTACAATCAATTCCCCCAGTATATGATATATGCGCCTTTGAATGATTAAGTTAATCTTACATAATGCATAGAATAGATTTCAATATTATACATATGCACATATTTGCATCTTCATACAATCCAATTAGGATTACAAGTGCTTTCACTTCATAAAAATGGCTCAAAATGTTGTTATAATTCAACACGAAACATAGGCGTCGCCAAATAATTGACTTTGATATCACTGAGCAGCATACAGTTACTTCTAAATAATGTAAGAATGGCGCATAGTATCGACCCTCCCAGTAAGTCACATAAACGATAAACATGATATATATATATATATATATATATATATATATATATGCATAACAACGCATAAACAATCTAGCAATCACATAAAGGCATGACACACAACATATAATTAACATAGATACACATTTACCTATAAATACCACACACCATGTCCACCTGGTTAACAGCATATATATTGTCATCGAAACGCCCTCAAACCCTCTTATTCAGATCAAGTATCCGGCCCACCGTAAAATTTTTCAATTAACAAACCCAAAACCAAATAATAAGTCACAAAAGACCAGAGTTGAAACACCCCAAAAATTCTAAATATGTGAAAGGCCAGAGTCAAATTGGCAAAATAGTCAGAACGCCACACAAGTACCAAGCATAAAAGGTAATTATCAATTTCGTACCCCAAATAATAATAATTGTGCCATCACGAGGTCAACATGGCTGCCCGGTTGCATAAACTGCATATTCTCATCTCTTTTATTTTCTTACCAAAAAAAAAAAACAAATTTTTAAGCAAGATCAGTGGAACGTAACCACCCATAAAAAAAATAGCTTAAAACTGGTATTGATTTGTTTTACATTCTTTAACATTTATCCATGAAGTATTATTATGTATTATTAAAAGAACACTTAACAATTCTTGTGCTGGCTATGATAAAAGTTAGTGGTTACAAAATTATTTAAACAGTAGGAATGAATTTCAGAAAGCAGAATCTATGGATTTAATTTAATAAAATATACTTGAGGTGTTCATAAAGAACCCACCTGACCTCAGGCACGGTCATGCGCCCGGACTGGATCCAACAAGCTATGACATGTTATAGACCTGTGGATAAAGGCACCAACAGGTGTCGTCCACAGGTTAAAGCACCTCCCGCAACCTTTAATTAATAACCAATTCAAAACCCAATTAAATGAAAATGTATATAACCACGAAAATTCCCCTACAAGGTACCGAGGCCCCCCCCCCGTGCATGCATACTTAATGCTGAAATCACTTAGTGACAGTAAGTGCCACCCATATTTACAGTAAAAAAAACTAACATTAATTCGGGTGACCCTGGCTGAGTTTACAAATTCTCTGATGCGTAAGCATTAGTAAAAAGGAAAGATAACTTTAACCCCAAATGTCCCGTTGGACTTGTGCGCACAAAGTTCTAAACTGGAGCATTTCCAAAATATTTCAATGTAAGGTGTAGCGGCCACAAACATTTTTTTTTTATAAAAAAAGGCATAAATGTCACCTGGTTAACAGCAAGGTTTGAGGATCTTGTCGTGTGTGTCCGTCCATTCGTCCTGACAGCTAGACGGAAAGTGAGTGGATTTACTTCATGGAAGGCAGGCGATCGGCCATCCGCTGGAGCGAGACAGATTGACGACTAATTCGTAAACCCTGCACAATTGTATGGGTAATTACTCACAGGTTCAATAAATCAAAATACCCCATTCACCCAGCTGAACCCACACTTCCTACATGCCCAGTTTAAAATCTCCAGAAAATTTACTTATGCATTGAACCCCATTGAATTAAAAAAATCACTTCAAAAATAACATATTTAAATATTATAATATATAATATATTCAAATATATTCATTCAATATAATAAATCATTTCAAATAAATAGTTATTCATAAGTTTTCGTCAAGCACTTAGTCACTTTCGCACATGAGCTAGCAAACTTTAACAGGTTCGTGAGGTACGTTCATTTCACCAAAATCACAAAATAATTAACTTACGCCCCATTCTAATATAATGAATTAAATAAACAGGCACAAAAACTGTAAAACACTATCTGTTAGCCAGCGTTAACATTTGAAACATGAATAAACAGAAATTAGCCTGATGCACACCACGTGCCGACTCTAATGCAATTACATCGCCCTGCCTCACGCAGGTTGTTTTGCCGAGTTTTCCAAAACACGGCACACCCCCACCCCGAAAGGGCAACTTGGTTGCCTCACAGTTAAACTCAGGGAGGGTACCCTGCAGTGTACCCCATTCCAAAACAACCTAGTGGACTTTGTGATCATGGCGGCCCAGCAGTACTTGCTCCCAGGAGAACAGAGGCTCAGAACTGCGTCCATTCTCATGCGAGCCCCTCCGCCATGCCACCCCACGGGACCGCCCCAACACGTCACCCTCTCCGGTGACCATCATCTACTTCCACCGGTCCCACTCACATACCCGTCCTAAGACCAAACAAGGTATCTCCCACCTTGGTATATGAGTGATCGTACTACTTCTCGTCCATCTCTTGGACCGACCAACCACTTGCACCCACAAGGCATCTCCATCCCTGCCATATGGCTGGCCCACCTCCCTACACAAGGGCGGACGGCCCCGCTCAGCCAGACAGAGAGGACCGCATCAAGGGCACGCGAACATTAATCTCAACTCTTACTCAACGAAACCCCATGGAATACAACTGGAAATGCGGTATGGACCGACCCTACACTTACCAAAATCGAAATCAAACCACTATGAACAAGGAAACAACTGGTGCACATTATCACTCTCCATCATAACTTTCAGAACCAAAACAGGGGAACTTACAATCTCGAAGACCACGACAATCTGAGGGAACATTCTCTAACTCTCTGACTTTCTCCTTTTTTTTTTATGGTAGGGGTAGGAAAATTGGGAAGATGAAAAGGGCAAGGATCATTAAAGGGTCAATAGCTAGGAGTAAGGGTGAGGACATGGCTCCCTCCGGAAATAAGGATGAATGGGGGGAACCAAGGCTCGCGTGGGCAGGGACGCAACCCTGAAATAGATGAACACCACTGGGAGTGTGGAGAACATCTACCCGCTACCCGTTAACCGCTTCTTCTCACCTTTCAGTGACGGACCTTAGTGACTCGTTCCTTTCGGACACCACTCTCTGAGAAACTATCTCGCGTTGAGCTGTACTGACTGGTTTCTTCGGAATCAGAATCAAGGCCACTTACTTCACCACTTGCACCTCGATTTGGATTATCCTCATCGTCTAACTTCTCTGCTTCTCTTTCTTCTAATCCTTCCTTCTCTTCTTCCTCTTCTACAATTTCCCCTTTTCCATCCCCATAATCCAAATCACCATCACGACACTGCACATCCTCAGCATCTTCCAGTTGCTCCTCTGATCCATCTTCAACCGCATCTTCCCTCAGCTCCTCACCAATTTCTTCATCACATTGGTCACCAGCCGCTTTACAAGCCTCTTCACCAACTTCTTCTCCAATCTCATTTTCATCAACACTTTCCTCATCAACATCATCGCCATCACATCCACTACCACCATCCGAACACTGCACATCTTCATCCTCTAGTTGCTCACCTGGTCCGCATGAAACTTGTTTCCGTTCCTCGGAATCCTCAACACTACTTACAGAAGGCGTCTGCACATCTTCACACACTACATCATTCTCACTCACACACTCCACAACGCTGCCACCAAATTTCTCCTCAACTTCTACCTCATCTACTTCTACCACACTTGCGGCATGGACATCCCCTTGTCCACCCGCAACCTCAGAAACACTTGCAGCCTGGACATCCCGGTGTCCTTCCGCAAACTCAGACTCTTCAGTCTCCCTAGCACATATAACTATACTTCCCTGTGCAGCATCCGCAGACCGCTCTTCTGCCTCTTCTGTCGATTCCACTCCTTGACCACTTTCAGCAACTACAACGTCCTCAACGTTTTCCACCCTGGAATCCAGCTGTCCAGGTTCATGTGCAATGACTAAATTAATCTCTACTGGCGATGGTGAAGCTACACCATCAAGTGACTTCTCATATCCCGGCGTAGGCGATGATGATGTTACAGGCTCTGGATCCCTCACGAACCGAGATGGAGATACCGGAACAAATTCTGCGGCCTCAGGATTCAACCATGACGCCCTCTTTGAGTCCTGTAATTCAGTATCAACAGACGTTTTCTTGTCGTCTTGTATTAATCCACAGAAGTTATTCCGCTTTTCTTCTTTCTCTTCACCTTCTTCATCCACAACTCTACTAGGCACTGGTACTTCCTCAGGAACTTTTAAAGTTTCCTTTCTCTCCAGATAGGAATAACTTGCTACTGGCTCCCTACTTGCCGATGTTTGTTTACTAACATAATTTCTTCTTTCCCTGTTAATTTCATATTTCTTTGTTTTCTGTGCTGTAGCTGTTGTCACCGTCTTTCCACTTGCCACCCCCTGGTAGCCTCCATTACTTCCGGAATATTCCGTTTTTCTGACTGTCTCTTGTGTTCTCCACCGACCACCATGTTTGTCCTTTTCAGCTCTTCCTAATAAACTACTTGAGTATTGGACATCTTTGGCAGCTCTTCCCCGGGACTCATCATTCTCCTGGACCCTCCTGGCATGCGCACACCACCGGTCCAGGTCTGCAAAACAACGTGGAGGCTCCGCGAAAACCAGCCGGGATCTCTCTTGGGGATTCAGACCTTCTCGTATTACCTGTATGACTTCTGTCTCGGGCAACCCCAGTCTTAATATACGGGCAGCTTTCCTTACATCGTGCACGAAGTTCCCCAATGCCTCCCCGTTGGCCTGCAGACGATAGAATAACTTAAACTTCAACTGATCACGTCGTCGACGGGGTACGAAGAAGTCCAACACCTCCGCATGGAAAGTGTCGACACTGCAGCTCCGACGCAGAGTATTGGTGACCAGGCCAGCCAATGAACCCCGGCAATACGGGTATATAAGGGACAAGACCTCCCCATCGGTCACCCCCGGGAAATCTGCCAACTGCAGAACAAGATCTAAGAAAACCAGCAACTGCTCCTCATCTATTCCATCTAACACGGAAAGTTTCTGGAGAACTCCTGAAAGAGGGTGGGGCAATTTCTGGTAGCATACCGCCGCCAGAATTGCACAATTCAAAACACACAACAACAAACATAAATTCCCACGAAACACCTAACACAAAAACATGACTTACAAAAGGAAAAACTTGAGTACTCTCTCTTCCATCAAGTGGACCCCCGGGTTCCCTAGCGCTGCGAAAACCTGACCCGCTCCAGAACCAACTCTCCATCAGCCGCCAGACTCAAAAGAAGAAACGACATCAGACACTAACACCAACATACAATCCACACCACCGAACACCTACCACAACATATAACATTCCAACCAAGACATTAGCACCAATTTCAGTCGGACGGTACCGACTTCCAGTCGGGCCATACCGCATCCAGCTAACCCCGCGCTATTACTTCCATACAATAAATAAGGGAGCCCATCCCCACGCGATCTCCGGTAAGGTCCAATCTCAAAAACAACAAAACCCAACTACAACACATGCCACGTGGCGGCACCAGGTTTACAATTCAAATCACATAGCAATAATTCATACATAATACATATATACCTACATACGATATCAACCATGCCATTGCATCTATCTATTTTCATTTTCAAATATTTCTGAAGTTGATAATTTTTCTAAACTACTTCCGAGTTTGCAAGCCCCATCACACCAAATGACCCAAGGGTTCAACCCTAGAATGAACCACGCTCTCTGCTACCATTTGTAACCCCTCTTTCCTTTTATGCTTTATATATAAAAAAAACTTTTTTTTTTTTTGAATTGATGGGACGTGCAAACGAAACTCTGCTCTAAGATAACGATAACAAGATTTATTAGAGTTATGTTTCCGTACAATCAATTCCCCCAGTATATGATATATGCGCCTTTGAATGATTAAGTTAATCTTACATAATGCATAGAATAGATTTCAATATTATACATATGCACATATTTGCATCTTCATACAATCCAATTAGGATTACAAGTGCTTTCACTTCATAAAAATGGCTCAAAATGTTGTTATAATTCAACACGAAACATAGGCGTCGACAAATAATTGACCCTGATATCACTGAGCAGCATACAGTTACTTCTAAATAATGTAAGAATGGCGGATAGTATCGACCCTCCCAGTAAGTCACATAAACGATAAACATGATATATATATATATATATATATATATGCATAACAACGCATAACAACGAATAAACAATCTAGCAATCACATAAAGGCATGACACACAACATATAATTAACATAGATACACATTTACATATGAATACCACACACCATGTCCACCTGGTTAACAGCATATATATTGTCATCGCAACGCCCTCAAACCCTCTTATTCAGATCAAGTATCCGGCCCACCGTAAAATTTTTCAATTAACAAACCCAAAACCAAATAATAAGTCACAAAAGACCAGAGTTGGAACACCCCAAATATTCTAAATATGTGAAAGGCCAGAGTCAAATTGGCAAAATAGTGAGAACGCCACACATGTACCAAGCATAAAAGGTAATTATCAATTTCGTACCCCAAACAATAATAATTGTGCCATCACGAGGTCAACATGGCTGCCCGGTTGCATAAACTGCATATTCTCATCTCTTTTATTTTCTTACCAAAAAAAAAACAAATTTTTAAGCAAGATCAGTGGAACGTAAACACCCATAAAAAAAATAGCTTAAAACTGGTATTGATTTGTTTTACATTCTTTAACATTTATCCATGAAGTATTATTATGTATTATTAAAAGAACACTTAACAATTCTTGTGCTGGCAATAATAAAAGTTAGTGGTTACAAAATTATTTAAACAGTAGGATGAATTTCAGAAAGCAGAATCTATGGATTTAATTTAATAAAATATACTTGAGGTGTTCATAAAGAACCCACCTGACCTCAGGCACGGTCATGCGCCCAGACTGGATCCAACAAGCTATGACATGTTATAGACCTGTGGATAAAGGCACCAACAGGTGTCGTCCACAGGTTAAAGCACCTCCCGCAACCTTTAATTAATAACCAATTCAAAACCCAATTAAATGAAAATGTTTATAACCACGATAATTCCCTTACAAGGTACCGAGGCCCCCCCCGTGCATGCATACTTAATGCTGAAATCACTTAGTGACAGCAAGTGCCACCCATATTTACAGTAAAAAAAACTAACATTAATTCGGGTGATGCATGACCCTGGCTGAGTTTACAAATTCTCTGAGGCGTAAGCATTAGTAAAAAGGAAAGATAACTTTAACCCTAAATGTCCCGTTGGACTTGTGCGCACAAAGTTCTAAACTGGAGCATTTCCAAAATATTTCAATGTAAGGTGTAGCGGCCACAAACATTTTTTTTTATAAAAAAAGGCATAAATGTCACCTGGTTAACAGCAAGGTTTGAGGATCTTGTCGTGTGTGTCCGTCCATTCGTCCTGACAGCTAGACGGAAAGTGAGTGGATTTACTTCATGGAAGGCAGGTGATCGGCCATCCGCTGGAGCGAGACAGATTGACGACTAATTCGGAAACCCTGCACAATTATATGGGTAATTACTCACAGGTTCAATAAATCAAAATACCCCATTCACCCAGCTGAACCCACACTTCCGACATGCCCAGTTTAAAATCTCCAGAAAATTTATTTATGCATTGAACCCCATTGAATTAAAAAAATCACTTCAAAAATAACATATTTAAATATTATAATATATAATATATTCAAATATATTGTAACCGTCGTACAAATAAATAGATAAGTGGTTCGTTTAAAAACCTTTACGCTCTTCAACTTTTCGCTCCGCTATGGGTAGTGTCGCTTGGTAACAAGCCGCTGTTCGACTCTTTTAAGCCCCACTGTTGCGAGCGCCAATCTGTAACCAGACCTGTATACTGTAGTTACAAATAAAGATAAAGAAAGAAAAAATTTTATTAAAAAAAAAAATTTATAAAAAAAAAGTTATGTTTGTTTATGGTGTATAATTTGTAATTAATTCTGTTTTATTGGTTTTAACCAAATTTCTAAACTTCTGAAAGGTAATTTTGTTTAATTCGCACTTCTGGAAGATATTAACAAATCCGGAGTTAAATAGATTAACTCCTGTCAGCAATCGATCAACGACTTTCCGTGTTGCTCCAGTATATCACCTTTTGTTAATATTTTCTTCTTTCAGGAAGTCTTGTTGCTTAATTAAAACCTTAAATTACCATGTGAAATAATTTATTAAACCATACAATTGAAAGGAATTGATTTATTAACATTTTAAAATAATAGTCGATATTAAATCGATTTCGAGCAATGTTCGACTCCGCCTCAAGGATAATCGATATGTTAATACAGGTTAAGAAATTCATATAATTATTGTAAAAAGGTTCTTGGAGCGATTAATTAATAATAGTCAGAGAAGGGCAGGACGAGAAAGTATAACATTTACAATAAATTATTTTAAATAATTATTATCTAACAAATGTGAATAATCTGTATTAAATGTTTAATATATTTGAGTATCAGACCAGGTGTAGACTACGAAGTCAGTCGATGTTGGTGGCACTGCTTGCATTTCCATGATGGCCGCTCCCAAAAATGAATACGTTAACTGCAATATTCATTGCGAGAAAATCTCACAACAAAATTAACTTTAAAATTGTTTTAAAAATCCCCGAACTTGTGTAAACTGTCTAGGATGTTGTTTGGGATAGTCTGGATGAGTGTTCAGTGTCCACTGGTGTTAATTAGTTTATATTAGATGTGTTCACTTATATATGTTCGCTACGTAAAAATGGTTATTCTGTTGTAGCTTTAATTATTACTAATATGTAGTTTTAATGTTTTAATGCACTGGTATTATGTAGTGTGGTGTTCGTTTTCACTGTTGTCGTTGAAGTTTTTATTTATTTTAACTGGAAAAGTGTTTATTTAAGTAACTCTCGTTGCTCATCGAATTTTTCTCTGTAAGGTTAGCACTTCATTATACGGTTTTAAGGAACGCAATTTCACATAAACTGTTCAGTTTGAGCGTTAACAAAGAACTAACTAACTTCCTCCACTTTAGTAAAAATCTTGCCAAGTTAATATTTGAAAAGTATTGTTAAAATAATTACGACTTCCCATATACATGATTCCAAATTACATTATATATGGAATAATTTTAGTTTATTATTCGCTTTCATGAACTATTAACCATATAATTGGTTTATTTATCTCATTCTATTTAATTTGATATGACATAGTCCATATTTGTTGAGATTTTTGTTAAAATTACCAAATTTCTTTCTTTTTGGAAATCTAGGCCCAAAACTTGGTTTCCGCCTTCCTATACTTTTACTGCCATTTTAAGTGTTATTAATATAATTATAATAAATTTCAAATGGTCACAAATCCCTTTCTTTCCTTAATTACATATGAATTGAACATTTGAACTGGTTTTTAGTGATAATTTCTGAATTTAACATTCCTCTTTAAAAATAGTTAATTTATACATTTCAAAAATTTTCAATAATTTAAGGTGTTTTTCTATATTACCCTTTTAACTCATAGGTTCATTTACAGTAGTTGTTAATTGACCTACCTTACCTAAATCTTGCCAGTTTACATGATTCATAGGTGAATTAACTGGTTTATATTGAGTTTCTGTGAATTCATTATTTGGCCTTGAGTTTAATATTTTACATGTACGGTTTTTTCAAATAAATTTACTTCTACTCCTCCTCTGACTCTTAATAGTTATCATGACATAAAATAAAATTGTTTACAAACTTATTGAGATGTGTAGCATCTAATTCATGCTACTGTTATAAAAATAATAATTAACATCACTCAGCATTCTGTAAAGTTGGACATGTTTGCTGAAATTGTTTTTTAACATTCATTTAACTAATTTTGTTAATTAATACAGCATACATACTGAAATATTTTAATTGGTATGTATGCTGTTATTTAACTAATATAACTTATTCTAAACATATAAATCTTATTGTATAAAAACTCTTTCAAAAATATGGGGTTTATGGCTTTGAACAATATTAGCCATTTTAAAATTTCTTAATTCTATTAACACTTAAACTAATTCCAGTCCTTTCTGTTTTTATTACTATTACTTAACATCCCTTATGTAGTAAACATTTCCACCTATACTTTAGTTATTGTCATTCCTACAAATGTCTTGTTATAACAAAGTGACCAAAAATAATAAAATATTGGAAATACCTTCCATTTTATTATTTCATGATTTGTCAATTATCAAATATAAAAGTTGTTTTATAGCATATAGCTTAAGTTATAGTAATGCTACAACTTCAAGTTTATTATATTTCAAAAAACACTTACACTAATACACTTTCACTGGTGGTTCTGACTTATTGAGTCTTATTATCTCAGACCAGACCTTTAGTCATCATGGACTGTGAAGATTTGTTTATTTTTTTTATCACACAATAACTTTAGTTGTTGCACCTCTTATCATACTATACAACACTTTTGTTTATTAATAATTACAATTTTATAGGGTTTCGGGATGTTATACTTTCTTTAATTATATCTATGGGTTTGGGGTTTATGGTAGTTAATAATAGGTTTTATAATGGTTCTTCCATCCTATTTCTTCCTTTCTTCTCTTCTCCCTTCTTGTGTTTCCTCTTGGGTAAACCAAGGTACTCAGTGTTATCTCGACTGATGGTTGTTTCGGAGTATCTTCTTTAATTTTTTATACTGACTTTACTCTTCTTTCTTGGTTTCAGGGTATTTTGTTTATTTCCTGATAATAAACCTTATTCTTCTTTCTTCTTGTGGCGGGTAATTTGTTCATCACCACTCCTAATCTGATTCTTTCTTCTTGATTTTGGGGTATCTATTTTATTTACTGCTCCTAACCTCCTGGGTAAATTCCTGATTTTATAATATGAGTTATCCTTAATTATTTCTTTGACTTTTAATAGTGTTATTTTTTATAATTTAATGATTGTTTTTCTTTTATTGTGGTTTTCTCCTTTGAAGTACTTGAATTTCATTCGGTATTCTTTTAGTAGATGAAATTTAATTATTTTTTATTATCTCAAATGAATTAATTAGTGGTGGAATATCTGTCATGCTACAGAATGCCCTTCTCCAGAAGTGATTTTTTCAGACTATACTTGCTTTGTATGAAACAATTGCTTATGATAATTATTGTAGTTTTTATTATTCTTGACCTCCTTCCAATTCTAAAAATTTTCTTATTTATATTTGAGCTTATCTTTCTCATTCTCACTTGATCTTCCTTGATAGTAATAGTCATCTGAGTTTCATATTTATTATTTTATTTTCATATTTCTTCTTAGTATTTTCTCCTTGGGATATTTCCTCCCTATCGTTCCCTACTTTGTGAGCTGGTTCAGTTCAGAGAGTCACAGTACGCTACTTCCTCTGCTGTCCAATACTTCACACTTATTTGAGTACAGAGGCAAATCATCTCTGCTCAAAAAACATATTAATACTGCTGGAATTATCTACAGACAGATTAAAAAATTATTCAGAATAGTACACTTTTGTTACTATTTAAAAAATATCTTTGGATACTTTACTTATTACTTATTACATTACTCAGAGATTTTAATATTCCTATCTCAGTTGTTCTTCTGACTCTTTAACTTGATGGTTCTTTCATTTAATATCATGGTAGGAAGTTCTTCTATTAATACATTTTTCAATTTTTCTTATCATATAAAGTTTTTGGTTATTAATGCTTTATTACTTTCTGGTTTTTTATTACAATCTGCATTGGTTCATTGTAGCATATTTTTATGACATTTTTGGTTCAAAACTCTGTTTTTATTAGTTCCACTTGTTCTATGTTCAAGAACTTTCTTATAACTGTCATTATTACAATTGACATTTAATTCATAATCATTTCACATTAATTTGTTTAATTACATCATATCTTTGATTTTATTCTCAAATTACTCCTCTCTTGGTTATTACTCTTTCGAATGAATGTTTTAATTAGTTTGTTAATGAGGTCATCATTTCTCCTCATACCACTTCAAAGTTTTATTATTTTATATTTCCACATAAGTTTCTGTATTTTATCATATTTAATCAATCAAATCGTATCACTGATTTTTATTCCCTTTTGTATCATTTTATTGAAGGTTTTTTACACTTTATTTATTGATATTAGTCACTATCATACTTCTTCAGAATTACTTGGTTTAATTCTAAATTCTGTTTCCTTTATTTATCTCATTAAGATTTTCTTTATCAATATGGTAAATATATTGTATGATTACCATAAATATGGTATTAATTCTCTTCTTTTTATTTCACCATAGTTTTATAAATAATTGGTTTGTAAGTTTTTCTTACATTGTTTTGAATTTTCATGATTCAAAAATTCTTTTTATATTCTTTCCTCAAAGTGTTTTATAAATACTTGGTTGGTAAGTTGTGCTTACTTTATTTTTGAATTTAGATGGTTCTAAATTCTTTTTATATTCTTGCCAAATAGTTTTTCTCAAATCTCTGGTATGTAAGGTGAGCTTAAATTATTTTTAAATTTTGATGATTTAATTCAAAATTCTTTTCTATATTATTGCCAAAATGTTTCCTTCAAATAATTGGTTAGTAAGGTGAACTTACATTATTTTTGAATTTTGTCGGATTTTCAAAATTCTTCTTTATGTTCTTGCCAAAATGTTTCCTTTAAATAATTGGTTAGTAAGGTTTGCTTACTTTATTTTTAAATTTTGATGGTTAATTCTAAATTCCTTTTTACATTCTTGCCAAAATAGTTTTTCTTCAAATCTTTGGTTAGTAAGGTGAACTTACATTATTTTTAAATTTTGATGATTTTTCAAAATTCTTCTTATCCTCTTTCCAAATAGTTTTTCTTCAAATCTTTGGTTATTAAGGTGTTCTTACCTTATTTTTAAATTTTGACGGATTAATTCAAAATTCCTTTGTTTTTTCATAAATAGTTCATAAATCATAGGTAGTAAGTTGTGCTTACGTTCTTTTTGAATTTTGATGGTTTAATCATGATATTTCTTCATGGATGCCTGGTTATAGACACCCTTAATTTTACTGGAACCCATCTCCTTAAGTTCGTAAGTGTTATTATTATTGTTTTTGGAGATTATATATGGTCCAGTGTATGAAAGCAATAATTTCTTAGTTATCCCTTCTAGTGAACTGGGTAACTCTCTATTTTTCAATAAAACCTTCTCTCCAATGGTATAAGTAATTATCTTACCCATCCCTTTATTATATTTAATCCGCCGTTTCTCCTGGTCTTCGGCCACCTTATTATAAAATTGAATTTTATTAAAAATATATTTATTTTCTTTCGGGAACTCCAATATTTCTTCGATCTCCCTTGGGGGTTGTCTTTCGTACATGGCGGAGTATGGGGTAATTCCTATGGCTGGGTGGTATGCCAGGTTGAGGAATTCTTCCGTGGCCTCTAGGTATTCTTGCCACCTCCTCTGTTGATCGTGGCAATACGTCCGTAATATGCGCCCCACCTCTCGCAATACTCTTTCTGCCGGGTTACTGCTCGGGTGGTATACTGATGTTTTATAGGTATGAACCCCCATCGCCAGTAGTGAATCCCGCCATTTTTTCCCTTTGAACTGTGTTCCGTGACCGGTGATGATCGAAACTGGTTTTCCGACGTCTGGTAAGTACTGGTTGGTTAAGATGTCGAGAATTTTATTTGTAGTCGCCCGATTCGCTGGGTATAGCTTGATGAACTTTGTAAAATGGTCCATCACGATGACTAGATACTTGTATCTGTGACGGCCCCCACTGCGGGGAAATGGCCCGCAGATGTCCAGGAATACTTTTTCTAACTTCGCTCGAGAAGTTATCGGAATCATTTGTCCTTCCTTTTTATCGTTATTTGACTTCACGAGTTGGCAAATGCGGCAAGTCTTTATGTACTTTCGGACCTTCCGATTAATATCCTTTATGTGGCAGCTCTCTTCCAGGGCCTTTATCACCTTTAAGGCGCCCATATGCCCATATCGAACATGATAGTTATTCACTATCTCCTTTTCGATATGGGTTGGAATAACAACTTTCCATTCTTCCTTATATAAAGATGGTTGTAAAAACAGTATCCCGTTGTCGATTTTATAATATTGGGCGATAGTCTCGTCCCCTGCTTCCAATCTTGTTTTAATAGATATTAATTTCGGGTCTGCTTGTTGGTGTGTGCTCAGGTGTTCCAATATTGATTGTAGATCGGCGCTGTTACTTAGAATGTGGTATACCTTAAGTATACTTTCCTTTTCCCCCTCGAACGTCTGTTTATTAATGTCTATCCTAGACAACAAGTCCGCGACGACATTCTTCCTTCCGGGGATGTACTCCCACTTAAGGTCATACTCTTGCAGCAATAGTATCCACCGTGTCAACCTTCCGTGACTTAGCTTACATCTCCTTAAGAACGATATAGACTTATGGTCGGTCCGGACGGTAACGGAGTAACCAAGGATGTAAGTGCGGAATTTTCCACACGCGAACACTACACTTAACAATTCCTTTTCAGTGACGTGATAATTCTTCTCGCACTGATTTAATGCTCTACTTGCAAAGCAGATCACGAGATGTTCGCCCTCCTCATCCTCCTGATACAACGTTGTGCCGAGGCTGATGTCACTGGCATCGCAATTCACATAGAACGGTTTGCTGAAATCCGGATGGCGAAGTATTATAGGTTCCAGGAATTTCTGTTTAATTAACGATAATGTATTATTCTGTTCTGTACCCCATATCCATTTATTCTTGGATGACAGTTGCGGCTGAAATCTGGCGGTCAATTCAGAGTACTTTTCCTGGAACTTGCGGTAGTAATTACAGAGTCCCAGGAATGACTGTAATTGCCTTCGATTCTTAGGTGTGGAAAAGTTTTGAATCGCTTCTACTTTTTCAGCCGACGGTGAGATTCCCTAGTCATTCAATATGAAACCCAAGAATTGAATTTCCTTGGCGATAAAGTGAGATTTTGCTAACTTTAGCGTGATGTTATTCGCCGCTAATTTCTTTAGTACGTGTTCCACACGGTAGCAGTGTTCCTTCCAAGTTTCTGAGGACACTAGCAAGTCATCAACGTACACGGTGGTGAACTGTAGTGCTTCTTGGCCAAGTATCTGGTCCATGCAGTGTACAAAGACTGCGACTGAATTTACCAGTCCGAAAGGCAACCTCTTAAACTGGTAGTTCCGCCCTTCGAATATAAACGCCAGATACTGGCGACTCTGCGGATGTAATTCCACCTGCCAGTACCCGCACACCGTGTCCCAGGTACTAAAGTACTTGGTACCGTGGAACCGTTTCAAAATCTCTTCAATCTCACCGGGCGAAGTCCTGTCATTAATAATCATCTTATTAATCTCCCGCGCATCTAGGCACAAACGGACTTGTCCTTTTTTCTTAGGAATAGCCACGATAGGACTTGTGTATGGGGATTGGCTGCTCTCTATTATGTCACGGTTAATCATCTGTTTTATTTCAGCTCTTACAGCTTCCTTTCGTGATTGCGCGATGGGGTAAGACTTCCGGTTAAAGTCCACTGTGTCTCGGAACTGTAGAGTACACTGGAAGTTTTTTATTTTACCGGGCTCGTCAGAAAAGACTAATTTATATTTTTCATAGATTTCAATTAATTTATTCGCTTGGTATAGTTTTAATTTCTCTCCGGTTATACCGCTCCGGAAATCCCTGATCTCCTGGATTTTTTTGGGACCATAAGTCTTCATTTGAATTATCGTCTACCTTTTGTTCAATAATAGTTGTGGGATGTATATAGTTAATCTTACGAATTTGTTGGTGGATACTATCAGGAATTACTTGGTCATTACCAACCAAGTTAGCCGTCCAAGTGTGTCCGTTGGTAAATAGAGACAATTTCTCGGTTCGCAAATCAATTATGGCGGAATTCCGCCTGAGCACATCACACCCGACCAATATATTAAACGGCAGCCCGCTCGCCACCAAGAATTCCATATCTATAGCTATACCGCAGCTCATCACACTGGCGGAGACTTGCCTTCGTATTGTTTTATTTTGTCGGCCGGTTGCACCTAACAAAATAATATTGTTTAATGGCAACGTCGGTAAAGTTCTTCCGCACTCTCTCTGTATTCTCTCCAACTCAGTCTTACTTATAATGGATACGTTGGAACCAGTATCGATCATCAAATTAGAGGGGATTCCTTCTACCTCCGCATTTACATGCAAGATTTCATTATTATTGTTATTGGTGGGACTATTGTCGTCCTCTTCCAATAACTCATGTCGGATGTTCTTGAGGTAGTTACACCCTATTATCGTGATACGATTTTTATTATATATTTTATTCAACTCATTATTATGATACCCAGTGTTTAGGAGCAGTAACGGGTTCTGGCGATTTATTACTGCCTTCGCCCGTTTAAAGGCTCGACATCATTGTTCCGTTGTGTCGTACTGGTGGAAGCATCATTTAGGATGCTTAGAGTGGGCCCCTGCCGCTCTGTTCTGTGATCTTCCGGTCGTTCGCTGTTGGTCAGCCGTTCAGTATTGTCCAAACTGGTACTCCGTCTCGCAGTATAGTACCTTGGTCTATCTCGTTCTCGGCTCCTCCGCCTATCTTCGTATTCATGGTAGCTGTTTCTCCTCTGGTTGTAGTACCTCCGTTGGCGACCATCTTCTGCTCGTATGAAGTTCACACGTGCTCGGGAAAACCTATTATTATTGGTGTTACCATTAGGTGGACTACCACGATTGTTATTGTTATGGTAACGCTCGTTACCATAATTGGGGCTTATCTGACTATTAGGGTTTGGAGGGTATTGATTTCGGTTACCCTGATAACCATTATTGGGCCGATTCGGGTTCGTATGATTAGGACCCGTATTATTAGTATTATTAATATTCGTGTGGTTAAAGTTGTTGTTCTGTGGGTATGCCCGGCCTCCTTGGTATCCCGTGTTGGTGTTGGTCGTACCCAGGTTGTTGTTTGGATACGTCCTAGGTTCGGGCCGATCGTTTCTTCTCCGGCTTTGTCGGTAGTACTCCTCGTTCTCGTAATTCTCGAGGAGTTCGGTCATTGCCTGAATTGTTTTAATTTGGGTGCCTCTCCTCGCTCGAATTACTTCCTCGTCATAATGGTATGATAGTTTATTGATCAGGCATTCCTCAGGTATGGCCGGTTCTAAATGTTTGGCCATACATACCTTGCCGAGGAAATATGCCGTCATGGAACTACCGACTTGCTGTTTGTAATGGCCGTGGCATATGTTGTCCCGTATTAAGTTTTGTGTCGTTTCCGACCAATACTTAGCCTTGAAGAGGTTTTTAAATTGTTGGTAGCTCTCGATGTCGCTTCGGTTGGCCATCCACCAATGGTCGTTCACATCTCGAAAAGACTCGTCTAGGAGTTCCCGGTTCTGGACCCATCGGTTTCCTCTATGCTTTTCCAGGTACTCTTCTATGCGGGCCAAGAACTCCATTGGCTTTCGCTTATATTGCCTAAAGTTCAGCCATTCCCGATTTTCAGACATGGGGAAATTATTGTAGCCAGTTGGTCGGTTTCTTATTATTTCTATTTCTTCCTGACTCTGTCGCACTTGTCCCGTGATGTTAGTCATAGCGGCTTCCATGCCGTCGCATCTTTTGGTGACATGTGTTCGCACTTTATTTATTTCCTCCTGTGCAAAATTTTTGTTTTCCTCTAGTTTAGTCTTCTGGTGTTCCTTGACTTGGGTAATTTCTTTATTTATTACCTCCCTGACTTCCAGTACTTCACTTTCCGTCTGACGACATCTTTCGTCCACTTCCCTGATCTGCTGGTTTACCACTACTACTTCCTGTTCCAACTTTTTGACGATGGATTTCTTAGTGTCTGTTATCTTTTTATTCAACTCTTCTTTCGCTAACTCGATCCTCTCATCTAACTTGTTCATGTTCTCTTGGTTGACTTCCCTTAGTTCTTCTCTCAGCAGTTGATTATCCTCTCTCATTTCTTCCAACCTTTCCCCCATCGTCTCTTCCATTTTCTTGTTATTTTCTCTTAATTCTTCCTCCAATTGTTGGTTGTCACTTTCTATTTTCTTACTGGTTTCTTCCATTTTCTCTACCATCTTCTTACTCAAGGATTGATTGTCCTCCTTCAGATCTTCGATCTTCTTATTCAAGGATTGGTTGTTCTCCTTCAGATCTTCCATCTTTTTGTTCAAACTCTTACTGGTTTCCTCAATCCTCTTGTTAGTATTTTCAATTTTACGGCCCAATTCTTCCTTTGTGGATCGGTTGCCGTCATCCATTTTCTTATGTAAGTTTTCTTCCATCTTCTTGTTATTTTCCTTACTCTCGTCCATTTTCTCCATCATTATCCTGAGCATCTCCTGTATGTTACTATTCTCTGCTCGTGATAGTTTCTCGGGTTGTTCTATTCTCTCCTCCCGGACATCAATTTCCCCTGTTTGTGTGGGCATTTCGGGTTGTTCCTCTGGTGGTGCAGGTTGTTTCGGTTCCACCGGGTTTAGTAACACTTCCTGATCCTCCACGGGTGTTGCCTCCTTATCCCCCATGTCAACTTCCTTTTCGGCCTCTGCCGCCCTCTTCTTCGAAGTAGCTCGTCTTTGCATTTTTCCTTCTTTTTCTATTAAATAACCGCTGCCAGGCTTAAATTATTAAGCCCTCTAGTTGGACGCCAATTTGTAACCGTCGTACAAATAAATAGATAAGTGGTTCGTTTTAAAACCTTTACGCTCTTCAACTTTTCGCTCCGCTGTGGGTAGTGTCGCTTGGTAACAAGCCGCTGTTCGACTCTTTTAAGCCCCACTGTTGCGAGCGCCAATCTGTAAACAGACCTGTATACTATAGTTACAAATAAAGATAAAGAAAGAAAAAATTTTATTAAAAAAAAAATTTATAAAAAAAAAATGTTATGTTTGTTTATGGTGTATAATTTGTAATTAATTCTGTTTTATTGGTTTTAACCAAATTTCTAAACTTCTGAAAGGTAATTTTGTTTAATTCGCACTTCTGGAAGATATTAACAAATCCGGAGTTAAATAGATTAACTCCTGTCAGCAATCGATCAACGACTTTCCGTGTTGCTCCAGTATATCACCTTTTGTTAATATTTTCTTCTTTCAGGAAGTCTTGTTGCTTAATTAAAACCTTAAATTACCATGTGAAATAATTTATTAAACCATACAATTGAAAGGAATTGATTTATTAACATTTTAAAATAATAGTCGATATTAAATCGATTTCGAGCAATGTTCGACTCCGTCTCAAGGATAATCGATATGTTAATACAGGTTAAGAAATTCATATAATTATTGTAAAAAGGTTCTTGGAGCGATTAATTAATAATAGTCTGAGAAGGGCAGGACGAGAAAGTATAACATTTACAATAAATTATTTTAAATAATTATTATCTAACAAATGTGAATAATCTGTATTAAATGTTTAATATATTTGAGTATCAGACCAGGTGTAGACTACGAAGTCAGTCGATGTTGGTGGCACTGCTTGCATTTCCATGATGGCCGCTCCCAAAAATGAATACGTTAACTGCAATATTCATTGCGAGAAAATCTCACAACAAAATTAACTTTAAAATTGTTTTAAAGATTCCCGAACTTGTGTAAACTGTCTAGGATGTTGTTTGGGATAGTCTGGATGAGTGTTCAGTGTCCACTGGTGTTAATTAGTTTATATTAGATGTGTTCACTTATATATGTTCGCTACGTAAAAATGGTTATTCTGTTGTAGCTTTAATTATTACTAATATGTAGTTTTAATGTTTTAATGCACTGGTATTATGTAGTGTGGTGTTCGTTTTCACTGTTGTCGTTGAAGTTTTTATTTATTTTAATTGGAAAAGTGTTTATTTAAGTAACTCTCGTTGCTCATCGAATTTTTCTCTGTAAGGTTAGCACTTCATTATACGGTTTTAAGGAACGCAATTTCACATAAACTGTTCAGTTTGAGCGTTAACAAAGAACTAACTAACTTCCTCCACTTTAGTAAAAATCTTGCCAAGTTAATATTTGAAAAGTATTGTTAAAATAATTACGACTTCCCATATACATGATTCCAAATTACATTATATATGGAATAATTTTAGTTTATTATTCGCTTTCATGAATTATTAACCATATAATTGGTTTATTTATCTCATTCTATTTAATTTGATATGACATAGTCCATATTTGTTGAGATTTTTGTTAAAATTACCAAATTTCTTTCTTTTTGGAAATCTAGGCCCAAAACTTGGTTTCCGCCTTCCTATACTTTTACTGCCATTTTAAGTGTTATTAATATAATTATAATAAATTTCAAATGGTCAAAAATCCCTTCCTTTCCTTAATTACATATGAATTGAACATTTGAACTGGTTTTTAGTGATAATTTCTGAATTTAACATTCCTCTTTAAAAATAGTTAATTTATACATTTCAAAAATTTTCAATAATTTAAGGTGTTTTTCTATATTACCCTTTTAACTCATAGGTTCATTTACAGTAGTTGTTAATTGACCTACCTTACCTAAATCTTGCCAGTTTACATGATTCATAGGTGAATTAACTGGTTTATATTGAGTTTCTGTGAATTCATTATTTGGCCTTGAGTTTAATATTTTACATGTACGGTTTTTTCAAATAAATTTACTTCTACTCCTCCTCTGACTCTTAATAGTTTTCATGACATAAAATAAAATTGTTTACAAACTTATTGAGATGTGTAGTATCTAATTCATGCTACTGTTATAAAAATAATAATTAACATCACTCAGCATTCTGTAAAGTTGGACATGTTTGCTGAAATTGTTTTTTAACATTCATTTAACTAATTTTGTTAATTAATACAGCATACATACTGAAACATTTTAATTGGTATGTATGCTGTTATTTAACTAATATAACTTATTCTAAACATATAAATCTTATTGTATAAGAACTCTTTCAAAAATATGGGGTTTATGGCTTTGAACAACATTAGCCATTTTAAATTTCTTAATTCTATTAACACTTAAACTAATTCCAGTCCTTTCTGTTTTTATTACTATTACTTAACATCCCTTATGTAGTAAACATTTCCACCTATACTTTAGTTATTGTCATTCCTACAAATGTCTTGTTATAACAAAGTGACCAAAAATAATAAAATATTGGAAATACCTTCCATTTTATTATTTCATGATTTGTCAATTATCAAATATAAAAGTTGTTTTATAGCATATAGCTTAAGTTATAGTAATGCTACAACTTCAAGTTTATTATATTTCAAAAAACACTTACACTAATACACTTTCACTGGTGGTTCTGACTTATTGAGTCTTATTATCTCAGACCAGACCTTTAGTCATCATGGACTGTGAAGATTTGTTTATTTTTTTTATCACACAATAACTTTAGTTGTTGCACCTCTTATCATACTATACAACACTTTTGTTTATTAATAATTACAATTTTATAGGGTTTCGGGATGTTATACTTTCTTTAATTGTATCTATGGGTTTGGGGTTTATGGTAGTTAATAATAGGTTTTATAATGGTTCTTCCATCCTATTTCTTCCTTTCTTCTCTTCTCCCTTCTTGTGTTTCCTCTTGGGTAAACCAAGGTACTCAGTGTTATCTCGACTGATGGTTGTTTCGGAGTATCTTCTTTAATTTTTTATACTGACTTTACTCTTCTTTCTTGGTTTCAGGGTATTTTGTTTATTTCCTGATAATAAACCTTATTCTTCTTTCTTCTTGTGGCGGGTAATTTGTTCATCACCACTCCTAATCTGATTCTTTCTTCTTGATTTTGGGGTATCTATTTTATTTACTGCTCCTAACCTCCTGGGTAAATTCCTGATTTTATAATATGAGTTATCCTTAATTATTTCTTTGACTTTTAATAGTGTTATTTTTTTATAATTTAATGATTGTTTTTCTTTTATTGTGGTTTTTTCCTTTGAAGAAATTGAATTTCATTCGACATTCTTTTAGTAGATGTAATTTAATTATTTTTTATTATCTCAAATGAATTAATTAGTGGTGGAATATCTGTCATGCTACAATATTCATTCAATATAATAAATCATTTCAAATAAATAGTTATTCATAAGTTTTCGTCAAGCACTTAGTCACTTTCGACATGAGCTAGCAAACTTTAACAGGTTCGTGAGGTACGTTCATTTCACCAAAATCACAAAATAATTAACTTACGCCCCATTCTAATATAATGAATTAAATAAACAGGCACAAAAACTGTAAAACACTATCTGTTAGCCAGCGTTAACATTTGAAACATGAATAAACAGAAATTAGCCTGATGCACACCACGTGCCGACTCTAATGCAATTACATCGCCCTGCCTCAGCGTTGATATTAAGTAAAATACAATTTATTTTTATTAAATAGTAAGTAATATATCTTAAACAGACTTACCGGAGAGTCGCGTAGTTTTTACTTATGCATAGTAAAAGATAGTAGACAAAATTTCAAGTCGAGGCTGTCAGGCGAATACAGACGACCTACTACGTTGATTCCTGACGGTGAACTGGTTATTATAGCCACTGAAAAATTTTACGAAGCTATAGACCTAGAGCGCGCGCGGATCGGCACGGTGGCAACATACAAGACGGACGCCGATAATACGTAATTTATTAATTCAACGCAGTCCGTTCTCGTTGACATAAAAACAACAGCCGAGTTTTCCAAAACACGGCACAGTAGTCTCTGTAACAGTAATCTGAATGCTAAAAGTTTTTGTCGTATAAGACGATTAGTATAGTTGACTATAAACGCATACGTTGTGAAAGATTTTTTGTATATTTTGGGGGACAGAGAGAGAGAAAGAGAGAGAGCGTGTTTGAACGCGCGGGCGTGTGTATAATACAGTGTTAGTATGCACGCTATATATTTGTGCTTTTTAATGAAACATCGTTTTTCTTAATGAGTCAAATTAAATAGTTATATAGCTTATTAGTATTTAATAAAATTAAATATGATTGCGTCTATTTACAAATAAGTAAAGTATATATTTTTGTACGTGTTTTTAACTTATGTATCCTAGTGCATTAAATAAAATGTTTAATGTGTGATTACATTTACTACTCATTACTTGTCTAAATAAAAATTTTAATTATCAAAATTTTATCCTAAATGTCGTAATTTAATCAGGAAAAATGTTTATTACTGACTGACATAGACCAGTCATTTAACATTATAAGAACACAACATTTTCAATCAAACATAATACAGTCAAATCACCATACTTTAATCATAATGTAATTTCAACAGATTATATAGAACATAAATAACATATATAGAACATATGTTATATAGAACATAAATTAAATTGAAAGTTCGGTGCGCAAGTTCTTGGTAAAGCAGGAAGTGTTAAAAGCATGGTAGCTAAAGGCCTAGTCATTACTATATGCACAATAATTCCCCTAATCTTTAAAACTGTAGGGCTATAGAGCAATATGTAAAACTACATGGTAAGACTTTAAGGTACAACCCATTGTCGTCTGGGACGTGCTTCTGTACTGTGTTGGACTTATCGAGTTAACGCTGATCCGCTTGTTATAAACACAGTAACAACAGCTTCTTGCGCGGTCGTGACAGTTAGTTGCTAACTAATGTTTGTAGCATAACATTTATATTTGGTGCAATGTTATTACAAAAGTTAATAATAACAAAACTGTGAGACTCTGGATCTTAGTTTGACACGTTAAGGCCGTTTTCAACTCATTTAAAGTAAAGAGACGTTACTTGTGTACATTACGTTATCAATTCTCAATTATCTTTATTCGTTAAATCTTCTTGAGCTCCTTTTAATGTTCTTCTATGTATGTCGTTCCAGATTCTCTAAAATAATTGAATCCTATTGATTTATTTTATCAACTAATCAGAAAAGCAAACAATATAAATGTTATTACTTACTTTTTACTTAACAATGTTTTTCTGCTTTCCGTGTAAACCCTCTATAACATTTTCAACCATGAGACGGCACGTCCACCATTTATATCACGTGCACCAGTCGGTGAAAACACGTCTCGCTAAACTTTATATTATTGATAGAGAACATTATAAAACTAAATTTATAGTTTCAGTATGAATCTCACTCATGTTTAATGAAAATGCTTCGCCATTTCTTTACTACTCGTTAAATCACGTAGAGCCAAGTGAAATTCACATTACTTTATTTCAATCACTCCGGTATCTGAAGAAGTCATTTCCAATAACGTTCTGTGTAAAATATATAATTTAATAATGGAAAAGGTGAACGTATATTACTTGCGAAATCATAGTGAAATGAAGCACAACACCTGAAAGCAATATAACACAAACGCAAGTGCTCGACAAAATACATTAAACAGGAAAATATTATAACTGTTCAAATCTACATTATTTTCTTTATTATTTCCCGGGCTCTTTCACTGAATCGTGTAAATGCAATATTTCCTATGCGACTTTTTTGTTCTCATTGTGCAGTTATTTCTTATAATTAATAATGGATGCTATGACTGATAAAGGATCGATAAATAATGTTTCGTCAAATTCATTTGTTTAATAAATAATTATGCTCATTACAAAGCCATATTATAAGAACAATATAAACAAAATATATTTATGAGCGCTTGTGTGTGTGTGTGTGTGTGTGTGTGTGTGTGTGTGTGTGTGTGTGTGTGTGTGTGTGTGTGTGTGTGTGTGTGTGTGTGTGTGTGTGTGTGTGTGTGTGTGTGTGTGTGTGTGTGTGTGTGTGTGTGTGTGTGTGTGTACACGTTTACAGTGGTCAACGGATTGAAAACTGCCTTAGTCCAGCACACAACCTAGATTGGACATAATATCGATTCTGATGCGACGAAACCACTGGCAGCTACGGAAGATAAACAGTGGCATTCTGTTAGAGAGGCCACTCATGAAAAACTCAACAAGCGAGACGACGGCCTGCGGAGACGGTATCATGCTTATAACACCAGTCCAACATCAACAGCAGACAAGTCGACCGATTAACAGATATGAGTTCGACCGCGAACAAATTGCGCCTCTCAACTCCCAAGTCAGTATGAATAATAGAACGGCCTAGCCACACAATTGTTCCATGCTCAATCATCGAGAAGGAATCTGCCTGAAGTTAGCAGAGATAGATCTGCCGAAAACCCTTCGGGAAACCCTTCGGAGTAAACAGCAAAACAAAAAACACAACTCAGGACTCATATACATATATATATATTGTAACATGACAAGATCGTGCCATAAAAAAAAAACAAAATAATCCTCTAAATTAGCAGTGAGATATGCCCATATGCAAGTTTTATTTAGATAGCATGCAGAAAAGCAGAATACAATTTTGAAGGACACAAACTCATTTAATCGATATAAAGTGTTAAACAATGTATTTTGTCTTAAATATGTGTAATGAATTCTGTTTGTAAAAAACCATTATGGCAGAACTTCTCAACCCAACATTAGCATTTAACCAATGAGAGCACTCCTAGTGGAGAAATTGTGAACTGTTAATATTGAAGGAACAGAAATAATTGTTCCTTGTTATTTTTTATTTTTTTGTTATGATACAAAAAATTGTTGGATTTTTTTATTTTAATGTGCTATTCTAATTTAGTTAATTTATTTTCAGTTGGTCCTTTGTATTATCACAAGGACTCATCACTATAAAATATATACACATCCAACAGAACACTTATGTACATTATTTATTTTATATTTTAAATATTATGTTCAAACTAAATGGACTTATGACTTTGAAAATATGTTATCAATTTTTATTTTATCCTGAGAAAAAGAGATTTCATGTACCGAAGAGCATAAAGGTAAATACTGTAAATAAAATTTGATGATATACAAGGATTGAAAATCATAATTTAAATAAGGAAATGAATCTGATTTCATACAAGCATCTGAATAAAGCATTTTTATTTATTATATCACAGTTTAAGGTGATTAAGGCTGATTAAAGAATGAAACATTACTTATTGATTAATTAAAATAACATAACATAACAGTAACGATATAAATTTGGCACTAACAACGTAGGGCTGTTTAATATAAAAATAAAAAAATATCAATTAAGTAACATCAAGTCACATCACATTATACATGTATATACACACACGCACACACACACACACACATATGTGGGTGTGTGTCCAATAAACTTATTTTTATTAAAAAACATAAGCCTAAAAATAATATCTTATTTTCGAAATATCTCGAGATTATTGAAAAAGATGTTACATATGCATCAGAACGTTTCATACCAATACGTTGACATAAATACGCCATAAAATAAAACAATTATATTGGACCATGCTCAGTTGCCTAAAAATGTTATATTACAATTAATTCAAAATAATTAGGCCAACATAGCCGCGCTCATGGTAAATACTAAGGATCCGCGGATGACACTGCTCTATACCATGTTCTAAACAATTAAAAATGATTTAATTTTTGCAAATTGAAGTGACGTCGCAAAAAATAGAACGCGAGCGCCTGTGTGGCCTGTGATATAGTCCAGTATCAATGTAAACAGACCAACAATGTAACCTATCTTCTGTCACTCTCTATATACGCATATCACACACACATATTGTAAGGATAGTAGGCCCTTTGCACATACATAAAGTTATATGAACACATGTATACAATTTCTCGCATAGTAGCCCGCAACTTGCTGGTCCATATTATAAAAAGAGGTTAAATCCACGTTATAGCGTGCGTAAAAACCATACAGTTTACAAAATACGACATATACAACAACTTGTGCGTGCGCGCGCGCGCGTGTGTGTGTAAATTATAAAATACTTATCTAAATGGTGAATAAACTACTGAGATGTATATTTTTAACAAAAATTTATTAGACTCCGTACTTGAAAAAAATTTACAGGCAACAAAATTAAAAAAAAACGGAAAGAGGATAGGCCTGCTATTTTAGGGATTGAAAAAGGCAATAAGAATATTTTTATTACCTTACGTAAAATTTATGTGTAACATTTGTATGATTTCATATTTTCGTTTTTTTTTTAATGGCGCGTCTCTCTTTTCACTTTAGAGAGGGCGCGTCTAAATGTAGACTAGTCCCCGCGGAGTAACTAAATAATTAGGCCAAACATAGGGACAATTTATGTTTACATTCGTTGACACTTTTCTGAATATAATTTTAACAAAAATAGAGAAACGTTTATTTTTAAAAGCATTCAACGCCTTTCAGTTTGCTCGCGGCTGTATCCTGAGATATTTCATCTACCTCACGTTTTTACAACCTGACGGTGCTACAGAAACTGTACTTGTTACATAAAACATGCAAACAAGGAAAACCTTTTGCAACATGGGTGGGGTTCTGTGCCGCTGTCCACTGTGAATACAGATACTCCACAAATTTCCGCGAGGATTCTTCTCTGCAGTCATTGTATGTGCAGTTTAATGGTACAGGTACAGAATCCAGTTTTGACATACATATAAAACATAAGGAACAATAACCCGACAGTAATGTTATCACGTGTCGACAATGAACAACAGGCAGGCCTGTAGCAAAATCATTTATGATGGTTAACAGTTTACACAGTTGTAAACATGTAAACAATGGTTGCCTTATAAGAAAACAACAGATAAAATTAGACGGTCTAGGCTATATTATGATGTTACTTGAGCTTCACGTACGCTACGACTATTTTAATATAAACCACCGTGCACACCATAAACAGAAAAACAACTATCAACTTTTCTGAATAAACAGCTACAAACGGTCCAAAAAATAGTTCCTCTCAAGCACAATAACTTAATGCTCACCATTGACAATCTACAATACGTTCGTAATAAATAACTGTTATCATTAGAATAATTAACATACACTAGCAAGTAATCACTAAAAATGACTGGCAAATAATGATCACCAGAGTTCACCACGACTCAACACAACGTTGACTCCATCCAACGCTTGTACTTTAGTTCTTATAACCACGTAGTTATAATCTAGTTCTACACATCCAATCTTTTTTTGTTATCATAATCCTTGACATTTATAATATGTAATGTCTATGTTATCTTTCACCACAATTCACTCAGTTGTAAAAGATAAACAACACAGTTTGACAAACGTATTCTGTTTCTGTAATGAAAAGGTAAGTTAAACAAAGTCTGTGTGACATTTTACAGTTTTCAATAGTATCGAGGGTCATTCAATAAGTAAACAGACAAACAGCTGTAGAAAAGAAATTAATTGTAGGAGCTGATTGAAACTTTCTGGAGTGTTACTTGGCAACGTCGTTGTGAGTTTTGATCAGCTGTTCAATAATATATTGCATAAATATAACCAATACAGTTTTATTTACGATGGCATGTCCTCTTGAGGACAGTACTTTCGAAGAACAGTGTTCTGTTATAAGATTTTTGAAATTTTGAAAAGAATTTTAACGTGTGATGAAACTTGGAGTCACTATTTTGAACCTGAGTCAAAGCGACAAAGCATGGAGTGGAAGCATCCCAGTTCACCCGCCAAAAAGAAATTCAAAACCCAGCCGTCGGCTGGTAAGGTGATGTTAACCATCTTTTGGAGCTCCCAAGGCCCAATTTTCTGTGATTACCTACAAGACCAGCGTACCATCAATAGTCAGTACTATTCTGACATGATTGTGAACAAAGTTAAGCCTGCATTGAAGAAGAAATATCCGGGATGGCAGAGGAAAGGTGTGATTCTTCTTCACGATAATACCCGCCCACACACGGCAAAACTGACGCTCGAAACAATAAAAAAAGTAGGTTGGGAGATCCTGCCTGATCCCTCTTATAGCCCTGACCTTGCCCCATCTGACTTTTTCTTGTTTGGCCCACTCAAGGAGACTTTGCCTGGTGTCAAGTTCAACAGCAATGAAGAAGTGAAGGAAAAAGTCCAAAACTGGCTTCGACATCAAGGTAAAAAATTCTTTGCTGAGGGAATAAAAAAGCTTGTAAAGAGATGGGACAAGTGCATAGACGTTGCTGGAGATTACGTTGAAAAGTAAAAAAAATTTTATTGATTGAATAAAAAGTTTTTGCTCCACAGCTGTTTGCCTGTTTACTTATTGAATGACCCTCGTATTTTAATAAGTTTAGGAATCTTTAATCAGCTTGAAAAGGTTCGCTCTTTTTTTTAGAATCTTAAAGTTCGAAGTGTATACAATGTGAATGTGTAATACAATGTATACGTTGAATACAATGTAGTATTCTAAGGAACGTTGGAAAATAAATAAACTTTATTTTCTACAGTTACTAAGATTTTTTTATTGATAGGGAATAGTAAGCGTATAAATAGTGAACAGTAGTGAATACTGTTGGTCAAAACTGTATACAAAACATATCGCATGATCTACTCCAGGGACTCACATCTGGTTAGTGTAGGAACTAGCGATCCCAGATTACCCTAACTGGATTTACATACTTCTTAAATGATTTAAAATTTACAAACTTTGATTTAGAGACTTCCTACCTACCTGACTAATTTGTCTGATTATAAAAGAACAGAGTACTCTCTCGGGAAAGTAACTAAGTATTAAAAAAGACCAAAAAGTTATATTCCACCAATTCACAAGGGTGACGGGAGTTGGACAAGAGATAACGCTCAAAAAGCTTAACTGTTTGCAAAATATTTGGCTAACACTTTTCAGCCACAATCCAGACAGACAGCAGATGAGTACTTATCTCAAACCAATAGTAGAGATGACATAAACTTATTGTTTATCGGCCACAACAGACGACAATACTGACTACATACATGACAAATGGTCTGGTAGACAAACGAGTTACTGTTCATATAGCGGTAAATTGGCTGCAGACTTACCTGCCTATGAACACTTCCATACATAATTGTCTTCCATAAAGTTTGTCGAAGGCGGATGCCAACCAATTTGTATTTTGCATAAACGAGACATTTCATTTACTCGAACGCAAACGTCTTTTATTATGTCATAAAGACATTTCTGCATCTATAGAAAAAATGTGTTGGAAACCAAGAAAACTACGTCATCAAGTTGGTCATTTGATCGAGGAAGTAGATTTAAAAAAAAATGATATTAGCCTATTAAGTTCTCTATTTTCAATAATAAATTAAGTTGTTTCATTATTGGTTCCTTAGTAATAAAGCCAGTTTCTTCTTGCATAGGATATTAGCTGACTCACCTTCGTAAGTTGATTACTTCAAAGTAAGGGCATCAGTTATTATGTTTTGTTTCAATAATTTCTAAGGAAATCCACTTATTAAATTAGATTAATTTCAACATTTAGTTCTCCGTTAAATCTACCCGACTGCATATTCCATAGTGCCATATAACAATTTTCCTGGACGTTCAGTGTTACCAACATTTCAGTATAAAGCAGACTGGTTAGAAACTTTCCACTCAGTGACTTTACAATTGCACAATTTTGTGGTCCAGCTCCAGCTTCCCCTTGTGGATTACGTATACTCTGTATGTGTGGCTACAGCTCGCATGCAGTTTCTGTCTGACCTCATTGCTGTGGTTCTAGTTAAATACAAATTTATTTAAATATTAAGCTACCATTATGTTTATACTGCTTTATAATGCCTTAACATGTTACACATTTACCATGTTATCCGTTTAGGTTACAAATTGACCATGTTTTGTAAAATGATTAAAGTTAATAATGTTAAATACTTTAAAACGAATTTACTTTTTTTAATCACTACCGTACTTAATAATAAATTTTAAGAAAAGGTAGGAAAAACGGTAGGAAAAAAGGTATTTTCTTCTCTATATATCTTATTAAAGATATCTGTTAATAGCTAAACTTTTATATTATAAATTAAAATTCTTGTTAACAAATGTTTAGAAGTGTAACTTCTCTAAACTTAGTCTAAATAGTTGCAGGAGGTTTGATTTATACGTGTGATGATCAAAAGGTTTTACTTGGCACAGATTTTTTTTCTTAAGATTACTTCTGGGTATGTTATTAGTATTAACTTCGAATGTGTCTGTCAAAATTTAAGTTGCACCCATGAGTTATGCTGCTATTGTAGTGTAACATTTCACGTTATCAAAGCGCTTTCGCTTCTCTTCACCACCACCCTCTCACGAGCTCGCGCTTTCACAGAATCTCACCAGCCCCCAATCCTGTGCATACATCGACACAGTGTAATTAAGTAATTAGTTTGAAATGAAAGCACGCATCCCAAAATTAACCATTACATGTTGATGATGATGGTGCAACAATTCAGAGCGGCTTGCACAATTATTCCATTAGCAAAATTACATTAAAAGCCCGGCTACCTAACCGACGACAATATTTACGTATTACACTCTTCTGGCAACACCCCTATCCAACTCTCCACTGCCGCACTTTGCACAAAATATAACAATCTATTAAAAAATATTTATAAAACAAAACGCTTATTAAAGTTAGTCTGAAAAATAAATACAGACATATTACAAATCTCTTTGAACGATTAAAAAATATTTCTTTTAGTAAGCTGTCTCAATAAATCAATGAAGTGCGGTGAATTCACTTGACAGGCTTAAGCGGCTAAATACGATTTATAAACATCCGCGCTATTTCAGAAACAGAAAAAAATAATAAAAAAAACATTTACAAATAATGAAAATAATTTTTAGATAACAAGAATAAGATTGATAATCTAAAGATTAATAACTTTATTAGTTTAATGACTAAAGATTGGTTAAAACAGAATTCCAAAAACGTGACTGTAAGACCTTCACTTGGCTATCTTCAAGATGGTTTATCCAATATGACTACTTCTCCCTTGATGTGGCGTCTCCTCTACTGTATGAATAAACTCGAATCGGATAAAGTTAGAAGCCTGTATAATTTTAAACTAATGAGGAATAGATTTGGGACATAATAGTATTAGTTCAAATATGCTGCAGTAAATCGTGGATAAATACGTATTCTGTAAGAGAAGTACGTCGGCATTGTAGAATACGTTTGCACTTGAAATGTTACCGAATTAAATATAGGCCTATACTATATTGCTTATCTTGACCTATTGCTCCGTCGTTGTTTTTACTGATACCCGTGGACGATATAATATTTACGATATTGTCATCGTCTACCATGATAATACAGTTCCTCAACGCATTCCATTGCATCGATGTGAATTGCAGAGAGAGGAGTCTTTTCACATACTCGCACCGAGATCGTGGTCACGTCTCTATCTAGCAAATGGCCACGGTATTTTTATGTAAGCTCTGTTAGGTCGTGATCTGTTGTGAAGTATTTTTCTCAGGATATTTCTGTGTTTCCTATGCCGCCCTTTTTTAGCTCGTCCCTCCGTGATATTCTCAACTACAACAATTTCCGGAACTAATGTTAAAAATTTCATTTATTTATATTATATCTGGCAGTGGGCCCTTGTAGTCAGCGTCCAAGTTTCACTGGCTAAAAGGCCGGATGGGACTGCCATCATTATAAAAACATTTCGAAAGGGTATTCCTTCTGACTTCAACCTCCTTATTGTCCCACATATGTAATTTGTATGTCCACATCTACATTTCCAATACAAAACAAGTCAAACCGAGAATCCAGCTGAATGCATTAGCTGATCTTAGACTACTAGTTTACATTTTACAGGAAAGCAGCTTTGAAAAGGCATCAACTTAATCTTACTAAGAGAAACATTTTCAAGCAAAGTAAATTTTAAAACATAAAAAATGCGTTTAAATTGTGTAAGAAATAGTGCTTTACAACTATTTCTTATACAACTACCTTCTGTTATGATTTAAAATTATTTCTTAATTTTTTATTAATTTATTAACTTATAATTTTATTTATTAATAATCTGGACTTCCGCTGAGAAGAACCGCATCTGTGATGCATTAACATGTCTGCGGAAATCAGTATTTAAGAAGTGACTTAGGAATATAATGTATTAATAAAGTCTTATTGACCCCACATTACAACAGAAAATTCATTATCATATTGAGTTTATTAAAAATACATGATGAAAATTAACAAAGATAAAATTGGAAAAAGATCCAACATTAGAATATAGTTATATTTTACTTCATAATGAAGTTAAACAAATATGAATTACAAATTTATTTTTTGTGAATGGAAATACACACAGATTTTAATATCACATAGTCCTGAATTCAGTGGGATTTTCTCAAACATGTCTAACGCCGATTATCACTATTCTCATGAATGGTTTGGTGATCAGCGAAACGTTGTTAGATAAATTACTATTCAATTTAACTTAAAAATTTGTGAGTTTTTTAGCGTATTTTTGTGAATAAAAATTGATTTGCAAGTTTTTCTTAAAGTGTCAAACTAGATCATAGTAAACGTTTTTAAAAATTATTTTAATGTCAAATGTAACAATAATAAAAATATTCTAACAATATAAGAAATATAGGATTACTTACTGCTTAAGTAGAATTTGTATTTAACTAGACCAACACTAGTGAGGTCAGACACAAACTACTTGGAAGCCGTAACCACATATGTGGGATGTATATTATTCACAAGGGGATACAGGACCGCAAAACCATGCAATTGTAGAGTCACTGAGTGGGAACTTACTAGTCCAGTCTGCTGTGTTTGTAATGCTGGTAACACTGTAAGCGTCCAGTGTGTTTATTGTAGAACACAATGGAATATTTAATCTAGAAGACTTAACGTGGGGTTAAATGTTCCGTACAACAGTATTTGTCATCTAGTTAGTGTTGAATGAAATTTCATAGAATTATTTTAGTAAAATTGAAATATTAGACAATTACTATTAATTTTAATTAATTACTCGAGTTAAGAAGTAACTGAAATAGTATCAAGTAACGATACTTATTTCATAATTTAAATTATTCACATTATCTGAACAAACACGAACCAAATGATCGAAACAAATTGCGAATAAAAATTACTGATGCCTTTCGTATATTTCTTCGTATTTCTTTTTTATGTATTTAATATTAGATTTCAATGTTAAAACGTGTGAAATTGATAGCTCTAACTCTCCCATTCAGTGGTCCCTAGAGCAAAATAAGGCGATATCTATATACAACAAAACTTTGCTTCCGTAAATTTGTCCTCTTCACCAGTCTGTTAGACTCGTTTAGTGTAGCACAATGCAACCCTAGCAGCAACCGTTTACAAGATTTGTTAATATTATTTTAAAGTAAGAAGAGGAGTAATTAAACATAGTATTGCGATAATGAAATAAATAGTACCGGTACCACATCGCTGAGTGCGCACGTGTAGGCTACCACATCGCACACGGCGAGCGAGACTGTTCCAGCAGTTTCTAGATTATTCTGCGCCGCTGAGTTGCGTAACGTTCAGGTTTGTTCTTGACATTTTGCCCCTCGTGTACTCGACTACTGAACCAGTACCCAGGGCCGCTATCTCACTACGACGCAAGGCGGCGGAGGTGTAAACACTTGTTTTCGAAGTGGCCCAGATTCAATTTATTGCTGGCGACATTAAAGTGCGGATCAACGTATTGTGGCGAAACGATCAATTTGTTAATTCCTGCGGAATTGTAAGGTGACATTTATTATTGTGTGTTGGACAAATTTAACTTGAATTATTCAGTAAGTGTACTTTGTTGATTTATAACCGTTGTTTATTTCTAATTAAAGTTTGTAATTAGTGACTTCATCGATGTGAGTTGTTCTATTTCCACTGTACCCATAACGCTCGCGTGTGACCGAAGAAATAATGTAATTTATTTTATTAGTATGTATTTAAAAAAAATTTCTAAGTTTTACATTTTTCATCGCCAGACTTCATAAAACACACAAAAACATATCATACGATTCTTCCTACATTACTTTTCTTTGTCATGAAATTTACCATCCAGTATTTTGTTACACATTATATATCTGTGAAAGACGATCAGAGAAAATATCGTGAAATTGTAAAGAATATAAAACAATTAATGTAGCAGGAACTGGTGGCACATACATTGAAGTGACAATTGCGTAATGTATTTTTTATGTCACTAATTGTAACCTTTTTTATGTAACTAGGGCTGGAACTGAGAAAAGTAATATACAGATTAACGCAGGAAATATGTAGAAAAGAGATAATGCCTGGAAAACTGAGGCGAAGAATACCTGCAGTTAAAAAAGGGAACCCTATTATATGTCAGAGTTATAGAAGATTGGCAAATAATAGTATTGTAGCCAAATATAAGATACTGTTACGACGATCACACCGATCATGTTGGTCAGTAGAAACAGAATAACTGACACCAATGAAATTACTTAGTACAAACTTTAATTAGACACAAACAGCATGTATAAATCAACAAAGCAGTCTTATACAATAATTCAAGTTAATTTTGTCAATTAATAAATGTCACTTTATTACAGTTTTCCACTAGTTAACCCTATGATCAGTTCTCAATAAACCGCAACAATATCCAACACTCCGCGCTCTAATATCACCAGATCTAAACTGAAACTCGGTTCGAATCTCGTATTTATACCTCCGCTGCCTTACATTGTAGTCAGATAGCGAGCCAAGGTGTTGGTAGAGTAGTCGAGTAAACGTTTGGAAAGAGGCATCGGCATCTCACATGATCTAGAACAGTCCAAAGCGTTATGTAATTCTGCCGCGTAGAATGATCTGTAAACGTCTGGAACAGTCGCGGCGTGCCATAAATCACATAGGCACTCAGCGATACGATACTACCATCGGTACCAAAATCTGTACCAAAATACTGCAGAAACGAAAACAGTTGCAATTAATGTAACTAAACAAATCATGGAAAAGTGTTGTGAACATATTATTGAATTATATAATCTTCATAAATATCATTTATAGTCTCAGGAGATATATGTTATCAAGGAAGCAAAAATATGTACTGTTACGATGAAATTAGTAGGAACAATTGAAATTGTCTTGTTTTTAGCGTTTTCCCGTTGGAACGGGGTTCACTTTTCGGTTTAATGAATACCACTTGGTGCGGTCTCTCTCTTCTTCGGGGCTCAGTTTTGTACTTCCAGTGTAGGCGTTTATAGTGTATATGGTCACGTCATGCTTTATCTTGACACTGAAGATCTCGTTTACAGCAACCATCATATCGTCAACGTACAACGATATCCATGAGACGCCCCTTTGAAAAACAATAATAACAATTAAAATGATTTTAGAATAAGCATAAGCGAAGTGATTACGTATACTGGAGATAATAGAAAACACACAGGTAAATTTTCAGCGTTACACAAAGAAATGGGTATCGGCAGCATTGTTTAACACAACCTTAGAAGGAGTAAACAAGGAATATGAAGTAACAGGGACAATAATTCAGAAATCAGTTCAAACAATGGCTTGTGTGAACGATATCATGATAAAACATAACTAGAAAAAGTCTTGAGAAGGTGGCAAAAAAAAATAATAATAACAAAGGAGGCATGGATTTATTTTTCAACAAACAATGAGGGCTTCAAGGACTGATGAACTGAATGTGTGAAGCATGGTTACTAATCTGAGGATTACTACAATAGGAATTAATCAGACGATTACTAGCACAGCAGTACGAATAGTATCATGGAATATGTAGTAACATTACAAAAGCTAAGAAAGAACGAAGATATAAAAAGATATAAAAGAGTTATAAAACTAATAGGTATAGATCAGTGGTTCCCAAAGTGGGGTCCGCAGACGCTTTTAAGAAAAATTAGAATATGCCGTAACTTTCTCTGATTTGTTGTGCCCTAAAATCTAAACTTCAGAATCTTAAAACAATTAGTAGAAGATTCCAGTATTTTTGTTTTGGGCTCATACTAATTGTAATTGTAAAAGTAATTTCAAACTGATGGCTTTATAATTATTATTTAAAGGTACTTTTACTTGTGAAACTTACTTGTTGTAAATGAAAGTACCTTTAAATAATAATTATTAAGTGCTGTAAAAAAAGTAGTGATGAACATTCAAAATAATAATGGCTTTAATAATGTCTTTAAATCATGTCGTGTAGCAGATCTGTTTGTCAGCCGAACTGACTAGACCTCTCTCTTACACTACAAAAAGAAGATTCACTGGCAGAACTTTCAACTGACAGTTCATTAAAATTACAGTTTTTACAATTACAGCTAGCAGACTTCTGGTATTTGTAATGACTGACTATCCTCAACTCGCGAAAAAAGCTTTGAAGCGTTTACCTGTGTTTCCCTCTACTTATTTGTATGAAACCACATTATCCGTGCTCACGTCCTTGAAGTCAAAGTTAAGAAACAAACTTGATGTCGAGAGTGACTTAATATTGAAATTATCTGACATTGAACTCAATATTGCAGAGCTAATTGTTCAAAATCAACTTCATTGTTCGCATTAAACTATGTACGATATCATTAATCAGAATGATCACAGTTGCACACCACTATGTAAAAATTATCCCAATTAGCGCTTTCAAGCTTCACAGCCCATCGTCAGATTGGAATAGACACAAAATAAGTGGAAACAACCCCTTCACCCCTCTCCCCCACCATGCTCACACACAACAAGCTATAATATGAATGACCCTTCCCCACCCCCTAACCCTGTCACACCATCTGTAGAGTTACATATTTTTTCTAGCAAATTCCTTGTGTTTCAGTGTTGTGTGTGTGTGTGTGTGTGTGTGTGTGTGTGTGTGTGTGTGTGTGTGTGTGTGTGTGTGTGTGTGTGTGTGTGTGTGTGTGTGTGTGTGTGTGTGTGTGTGTGTGTGTGTGTGTGTGTGTGTGTGTGTGTCCTTTTAAACTACCCACTTCCTCTCCACACACGTGAGTCAGTCAACACCCTTATTTTAAAACATCCAAACAGTACTATGCAAAATAATTCTTAATATTATCTATCTGTCCTCTATCATTTACTTCTTAATCATGTTATAAAATATTTCTTCATTATCAAATTTAATTTTAATATTAATTAAATTGTCTAACCCTTTTTCTCTCTCTTTCAATATTTCTAACTCCTCTCTAACCTTCCTTTCAACTGTGTTATTCACTACTTTTACAATTTCGTATTCTTCCAAAGGATTAACAAACTTATGGTTGTCTTCTATGAAATGTCTTGCATATAACGAATTGGTTGTTCTATTACCTTCTCCACGTTTGTGGTCAGACAACCTGCATACGAATTTCCGTCCTGTCTCTCCTAGGTACACCTTGTTGCAGTCTTTACATTTTAATTTATAAATTCCGCTTTTCTGTAATACTGGAATTTTTTGTATATTCTTATTCCTTATCTTATCAAATACCGTTTCACATTTTTTAATAGCTATATCTTCTCCATATTTATTAATGTGTGTGTGGAGAGGAAGTGGGTAGTTTAAAAGGATACACACACACACACACACACACACACACACACACACACACACACAACACTGAAACACAAGGAATTTGCTAGAAAAAATATGTAACTCTACAGATGGTGTGACAGGGTTAGGGGGTGGGGAAGGGTCATTCATATTATAGCTTGTTGTGTGTGAGCATGGTGGGGGAGAGGGGTGAAGGGGTTGTTTCCACTTATTTTGTGTCTATTCCAATCTGACGATGGGCTGTGAAGCTTGAAAGCGCTAATTGGGATAATTTTTACATAGTGGTGTGCAACTGTGATCATTCTGATTGTGATTTCAACCACTAACACAAATTTCTTCATTAAACGTCTGTTAAGATGTGCAATCGACTACAGGTAATGGACAACAACAATGAGGTAATAAACGACAACAATAAGGTAAGTAAAGTATTTAAATATCTTAAGTTAAAAGTTAAATTGAAGAGGGTTTTAAGTAAAATATGGTTTAATAAACAATGTCTGGATAATAATGTCATCCCAAAGTACGCTCAAGTTAAAATTAAAAATAAGAACAGTGTAGCCAAAAAAGTAAAAGAACAAAGCGAGAAGTTGTGGATAAAACTGGAAATAAGGTCACTATACGGCTTAATCAATAGATATAATAGGGAATTATATGACAGACACATAGAATTGTTAAGAATATACTCGTATGTAGAGTTAGAAGAAATATTATATAATTTTTGTTTGGGGTACGTAGAAAAGAAATTGGAAAATAAAAATAAAAAAATGGTAGATAAGTTAAATAAGTTAATAAAAAAGAACAAAGTAAAAAAGGAACACCTCTCTAAGAATAACTATGAAAAAAGAGTAATAAACCTTACAGAGGTAAATTTCAATACAGAAGAAAAAGAAATGTTAGCAAAAGGCTTAAAATACGCACCGCCACCAGAATTAAATCAAGAAAAAACGATTATTGAATGCGAAAGCATAGTACAAAAACTAGGAAATGAAAATGATAAAAAAAGAATAAGGTGGGAAGTAGGGAATGTAGTAGATAAAATATTTAAGAGAAGTTTGTATAATTCAAAAAATGAACAAAAAATCAAATCAACTGTAACTAAACTAAAGAATAAAATAAAGAAGAATGATATTATAGTAACGAAGGCGGACAAAGGAAATACAATGGTACTACTGAGAAAGGACGAATACATAAAGAAAACGGAAGAATTTATAAGGGAAGGACCATACGAGGAAATAAAGTATGATTATACAAGTAAGTACCAGTCAAGGATAAAACAAATGATGAAACAGATAACATTTATAGAAGAAAATAAGAAAAAGTATTTATTGGAAAGTAATCCAACAGCACCAACTTTTAAAAGTCAGGTTAAGATACATAAAGAAGGAAAACCAATTAGACCGATTGTTTCTTTTATTAATGCACCTATTTATAAATTATCAAAGGAAGTTAGCAGAGTACTGAAAGAGAAATATGAATTTGGGACAAAATACAACATAGAGAATAATGTAAAATTGATAGAAAAATTAGAAAATATTAGGATTAATGTAAATACAAAATTTTTATCACTGGATGTTAAGGACATGTTTACCAATATCACAGTAAATAAAGTTATTAAGTTAATAAACGATAATAATATGGGAGAATACAGGTATAAAAAGCAGTTGATGAAAGTAATTAAAGAATGTGTAAATCAGAACTATTTTAGGTTTAATAACAAGTTTTATATACAGAAAAAAGGTTTACCTATGGGGTCTTCATTATCCCCTATTCTTGCTGAAATATACATGAATGATTTTGAAAAGCAATTAATAACTTCCACTAAGTATAAAAACAATATAAAATTATGGTCTAGATACGTTGATGATGTATTAGTAATTTGGGAAGGAAGCATAGAAGAAGTGCATGAGTTTATAAATGAGGTAAATAGTAAGGATAAAAACTTACAATTCAAAGAAGAGATAGGAGGTAAGAAAATAAATTACTTAGATTTAAACATAGAAATTAAAGATAATGAGAAACTACAGTTTGGGATATTTAGGAAAGAGTCGTATTCTGATATAATTATACCAAGAGAGTCTTACCACCCATATAGATATAAAATGGCGGCAATCAATTCATTTTGTTACAGAGCTCAGAAGTGTTTAAAAGAGACCGAGTCAAAAGATAGGGAGTTAAGAACGATAAAGGGAATTGTAAGGAATAATAATTATAACACCAACATAGTGGATAAAGTTATGAAAAGGGTTAACATACAAAAAGATAAAATAGAACCAGAACAAAAGAATTATGCAGGGTCATTGACATACATAGGTTCACATACTAGAAAAATTATAAAATGTTTTAATAAATATGGAGTAGATATAGCTATTAAAAAATGTGAAACGGTATTTGATAAGATAAGGAATAAGAATATAGAAAAAATTCCAGTATTACAGAAAAGCGGAATTTATAAATTAAAATGTAAAGACTGCAACAAGGTGTACCTAGGAGAGACAGGACGGAAATTCGTATGCAGGTTGTCTGACCACAAACGTGGAGAAGGTAATAGAACAACCAATTCGTTATATGCAAGACATTTCATAGAAGACAACCATAAGTTTGTTAATCCTTTGGAAGAATACGAAATTGTAAAAGTAGTGAATAACACAGTTGAAAGGAAGCTTAGAGAGGAGTTAGAAATATTGAAAGAGAGAGAAAAAGGGTTAGACAATTTAATTAATATTAAAATTAAATTTGATAATGAAGAAATATTTTATAACATGATTAAGAAGTAAATGATAGAGGACAGATAGATAATATTAAGAATTATTTTGCATAGTACTATTTGGATGTTTTAAAATAAGGGTGTTGACTGACCCACGTGTGTGGAGAGGAAGTGGGTAGTTTAAAAGGATACACACACACACACACACACACACACACACACACACACACACACACACACACACACACACACACACACACACACACACACACACACACACACACACACACACACACACACACACAACACTGAAACACAAGGAATTTGCTAGAAAAAATATGTAACTCTACAGATGGTGTGACAGGGTTAGGGGGTGGGGAAGGGTCATTCATATTATAGCTTGTTGTGTGTGAGCATGGTGGGGGAGAGGGGTGAAGGGGTTGTTTCCACTTATTTTGTGTCTATTCCAATCTGACGATGGGCTGTGAAGCTTGAAAGCGCTAATTGGGATAATTTTTACATAGTGGTGTGCAACTGTGATCATTCTGATTGTGATTTCAACCACTAACACAAATTTCTTCATTAGATATCATTAATATTTTAATTTTGTCAGTTAAGAGAATTTTAATTTTAATACATTTAAATTAAAATATAAGAGTTCCTATCATATTTACTGTTTGTTTTATTTCAGAAATCAGACGGGGTCCGTGAATTTTTAAATTATTTCGGGGTCTGTGGATTGAAAAGTTTGGGAACCACTGGTATAGAGTATAAGTGGCAGACAGTGCGCTTTACTAGCAGAGATGAGAAAAAACCGAGTGTTTGAGAGATGAATGGTAGAGACGAATATATGAACAACAAAATTGAATGAATGAGTTTATAAAAGATTAAATAAGGGAGAGATAGCCAGGAGAGTATACGGCTCATTAGTAGGCATAGAGATTGAAATGTATGAATACCGAAATAGAAATAAGGGGTCAATCAAAAAAGATCATGAACTGGAGAGCACAGAGTAATAGACTCAGAAAAAACTGAACACAAAATGAGAAGATTCAGAGAATCATTTAAGATATAGAGGGTATGGTGGGGCATAAAATAAAACACTAAAGGAATAGAGGAGGACGTCCATATGAAGCAAGAGGCATAACAATTTGTAAAGACGTAAAATGAGTGGGGGTCGGAAGAGGTCAATTAAGCTGCTTTATAGAATTACAGCTGAGCGCGCGCGTGTGTATTGTGTAATCACTTATTAAAATTACAGATCTCAGTAACTCGCCATTATCAGTAACTGATCACTTACCAACACGTTTCTAATCACTTTTCCAGCCCTTAAAATGTAAAATAACTGCTATGGCTGATGACTGTTGTAAGCTTGCTAAAGTAACTAAAAACTAAACAAACAATAATTAATACTATCGTTTGTTGTTCTAAATAGTAATTAGTATAAAAGATAGTGTGTGTTGTATTTATTATGTAAACAAAGTTAAAATAATAATACTAAACATTACTTTTATCTAAGTGTTCATACTGTATTCAGTTTTATATTTCTGTTCCAATTTTTATTATTCCACGGAATTTCTGAATAATAATTTTTAAGAATATTCATACGCATGTATATTAATATTAAATAAAGATGCACTGAGCAGACTAGAAATACTGTTTGCAACAACATGCTGAAAGTAATCATAACATGGCGCCGACAGCGAGACGGTAGATGAAATTGTCTGTATTCATCTGTGTGGGATAAACACATACATGTGTGTGTGTTTGTGTTTGTGTATATAGACGAATGCACCGTTTCTTCAGAATACTAGACACTAGGTATTCACAGCCGACGCAAAATAAGAATAACAAATTGAACGACACGCGTATACTCGTAGTAGAATAACAAATTAAAGAAAAAAAATCAAAGATCAAAAGAAATCATGTATAATTGTACATCGACTAAAGCAAATTAAACTAAAAAAAAATGTAACACCAAAAACGAAATAAGGTCAAAAAAGTATTGAAACAGGTAAGGCAAGAATGCTTAGAACAATTTGAATCTAAAATTGAGAAAAAAACGTATTAACAAAAGAAAAATTTCATAATAAATATAAATACAGAAAAAGAAATGGATATCAGCAAAAGATGTTGCAGCGTTACAAATAAATTACAAATTAAATTTAAAATAATTATTGAAGCTTGGCCATAACACTTAAAAATAAATCGCTAAGGAACTACACCATCTATTATATTCTTATGGGCATACCACACAGCTGTCTGAGGTGTCAACTGTAGATAATCAGATCAACAGATAGTTGGCCACACTCCGCACATCGTTCAATCTATGTACAAGGGAAGTTCAGTGGTTAATATTAACCATATCATAAACTTTAAGACAAATATTTATGACCGAAAACTGTATGAAAGCAATGGACATTTAATTGTGGTTAATTTCTGTATATCATCAGGCTACTTTGTAAAGTCAGTCAGTAGTACAAACTTTTAAATTTTAACAATTTTCAATAAATCATCATTCAACATATTTTTCTCCACAATATTAATTTATCTATGATTATCCATAACATTTTAATATATATCAATAAGGAAAACAGGCAACAAAGCGATATTTTGAGATACGTAAGTATGGTTGATACATTTTAACGGAGAAGTGGAGGATAAGATAAACTGTAGTGTAAGGAACGGAGGAGATAGATGTGGCAAATACTGAAGAGTACTACAATAGGATAGGCTAACCACCTAAGCCACTAAATGTAGACAGAAAACGTTATATATTATTATTCTTCTGTTCTTCATTTTTAAGGCGAAATCTTTAAAGCGTTTTAAAGCGCTTACAAATCTGTATCAGCATATCCATATGTATGTTTATCTGACTCGCGTCAGATATGTCATGTAATATCGTATGTCGTACTTATCGTAGCGTGCTTTCTAAGGATACCGGTTACTTAAATTACTTTTTTCTTACAGAACGTCTTTCATAGAAAGTTATAGTTTACCTTCTCTAATATAATCTCAAATTGCCAAAATTAATAAACGAGAATTGTGCAAAACGTGTTGCAGAATAACATTTCTGTGTTACGTGATTGTTCTTAAACAAACATTTTTCATTAGACAGTCAAAGTTTCTAAATAAATTATATACAGTAATACTAACGGTGAAAACAAAACGGCTACTTATTGTCTAACGTGTTACGAAGTCACATCACGCACCGTGGCGCCTCACGTCGCTAACGTATTTGTTGTCGTTGATGTGAAATGTTAGCGGTGAAAGTAAATAGATTAAATCTATTTATTTCAGATTTTTTGAATTAGTGCGACGTACGGAATAAAATAAATCCAATGGAAATGAACCGGAATACTAAAGCCACTTATAACATTTTGTATTAATTAGGCCTATATGATACCTATTATTTTTGTTATTTACCATTACTCATATATAAGTTCATTTTAAAGTCGGTTTTAATATGTCAGATAAATATTCAGGAAAAGTTTCATTATAGTTTCATGATATTGTGATATATCGTAAATATCTTTATAAGTAAGGACGTTAAACTCTTTTTATATATTTTAATCTTTACAGTAACGAAGTAATATACACACACGCGCGCGCGCGCGCGTTTTTCTACAGTCTATTTCTTGATGTATATAATATATTTTTAATGATTTTACCTCAAGATGTTTTCTCCTGATTTGGAACATTTTTCGGGACGCTTTGTGTACCCATTTTCAGCCTTCCTAAATTAGATACATCGATGACTGCTTCGTAATATGGCCACACGGAAAGGACACACTAACAGAGGTATGTACGCATATGCACAGAGCATCCACGCAAAAATGGAGTTCACTATAGAAACGGAGACAGACAACGGCATTCCATTCCTTGACCTTTTCATAAAGAAGGAAGACGATCACCACAGCTTTTCCATATACAGAAAACCTACACACACAAACAGATACTTACATAGACAGTCCCATCACCACCCAGCTCAGCTACAGTCTGTAGTGAAGACACACACAGAACCCTACACCTACCGGACGAGGAACACAGGAAACAGGAGCGAAACACTTTGAAGGAGATGCTGTTTTTCAATGGCTACACCCCATCCGATTTAAACAATGCCATCAAACAAAAGAAGGCAAATAAGACGCAACCGGAGAAAGAAACACAGGAGCACATCAGCAGCTTAACGTTACCGTATATAAAGGACACAACAGACATAATAGGGAGAATACTGAAGAAACATCACATCAGGACAATATTCAACACGGACAAAAAAATCAACTCCTTTCTACAAAATCCAAAAGACCGCATACACTTAGAGGGACAAGGTGTACATCAAATACCATGTAAAAACTGCGAGAGATCTTATATCGGCCACTCTGGGAGAAATATACTTCAACGCGTCCGCGAACACAAATTGGCAGTAGCAAAACAAGAAGATAATACATCCCTAACGAAGCACGCCAAGGAAACAGGGCACACTTTCGATTTCAGAAACACAAAAATCTTAACACGAACCAACTATAAGAAAGTCAGAGAGTACAGAGAGGCAATTGAAATATACCGAATGCGAGGGGGAGCGGTCAACGACAGAAACGAATAAACAAAACTAGCGACAACTTCGAAATTCCTAACTGACAGTTCACAAATTAACAAACAATATATGGCCACAACACACTCACCCCCATGCTCTAACCCTCCCACGGCAAAAATCACAAGGGAAGCAAGATATAAAACGCGCAGCGTAGTTAAATCAACATCAATACGAATTGAAAATGTTCCGGGATTACGGAACGAAACGTCGGCAATATAAGCATCACATAGACGGATGTACCCAAAAACCTGCTACAACATATATATATATATATATCCATATATATATATATATATATATATATATACAAACACTTTTTGCTACAGTCCGTTTCATCATGTATATATTATATTTAATTTTTATAATGAATTTATCTCAAGATATTTCTTTCCTTATTAGGAACATGTTTCGGGTACCATTGTGTACCCATCCTTCCGGATTTTGTGTCTGTTGAAGTACATGTGTGTTGGCTGGTTGTTATTGTGGCTTTCTGTTGGCTTCTGGTACTTTAAATTGGTATTATTGTGTGTGATTGTGGTGTATGTATGAGTATTTTGTGTATTTTCGATGTTGAGTGTTTTGAAAATTGTGTCATGTTTTGTATTGATTAGTATTTGTTCAAGTGTTAGTTTGTTTTACACATGTACTTCACCAGACACAAAATCCGGAAGGCTGAGGATGGGTACACAATGGTACCCGAAACATGTTCCTAATAAGGAAAGAAATATCTTGAGGTAAATTCATTATAAAAATTAAATATATATACATATATATTATAAAGACCTTTTGTCTATCTATCTATTTTCTGTATATAATGATAGAACAAATCTTACTTACCCCTGACTTTTTACTTTACCTGGGCGCCAGAACAAATCCCAGATACAAATGACACGGATTCAGCTTAGCTCAGAGCACAGAGATACACTATCTCAGGATTCGTTCAGTGAGTGGAATATTTAAGGGGAATCGTTTCAAATAACTCTTAAATAATGTTGAAATTTGTTTAATTAATGACTTTGTTATTGAATTAATTTCTTTAAAATTTAATTTAATGACTTATTGCTAACATAAATCTTATTGGTTAATGAGTGTGCCTGAAAAGTGAAGATTAAAACGTCCAAACGACCAATTGCTCTTATCTGGTTGATTTATGGATTTATATATCACCCAAACCAGTGCTAAAGAACGGCTCTGCAATAATTTGCACGTTCAATACTACACCTCACTTTCCATTCAACACTCCTATATTACTTTATATCTAATCTTAATAATTAAATACAAAATTTGATTTTATATAGTGTCTTTTAAAAATGTTGGTTGATTTAATTATTTAGTTTGTTATTTTATGTTCATTGATCAATGAATATATTTCTTATCTGATTGATGCGTCGACCGTAGATAGTAATCAGTAGAGGTACTCCTTTTGATGGTTCGGCTCAGAAGAAATGATGTTGACCAATAACGTTGACTGATGATCCTGGACAATTACAGATGCTGTAGCTACTCTGGTGCACAGCTCACTTCACTGTTAATAAATTATTTATTAATTAATTATTTAATTAATTAATTAGTTATTACGCAGCGAGATTATTTATTGAACTTTACTAGTTCCTCTACTACCGCGGACCACTTCGCGAACTGTTTATTTAAATAAATACTTTGCGTTGTTTGTGCAATTGAGATCGTATTTAACACACGTCTTGCTTATTTAATGCCCGAACGAAGAGTGATCAATTCCCTCATTCTGAGTTAGCGCCTACTCTTAATACAGGGTTGTGATTGGTTGTTCCAACTAAATCATGTGTTTTCCATTTGAAACAATATCGAACAGGTCGGTCAAACTCTCCTTAACAAGTTTGAGATGGTAGAGAATTTCCGGCTAATTTCATACTTCCGCTGTTTGCAAATCGTTTGATTACAGGTATTTGCAAACGTGTTTTCAAAGATCTGACCACAGAATATTATTGCTTTGGTCTTTCTCTGTATGTGTGTGAAAACACCTAATTCGTACCTAGCCTAATTCTCTAGTTATATCTCTTGGCGTTCTTCTTCTGTATAACTTCTTTAAGTGTTAATTATATTAGTTGATGTTTTGGCTACTTATAGAGCTTTAATTGCTGAACACTATGCAGGTTTCAGAATTGCCGTATATTTATTAGTTTTGAAGATATTGCAGTTTTAATAAATAAAATTAATTCAATAAAATTTCATGTCTGTGCACGCGTCAGTAGTAGCAGTGGCGAGGTTAGACAGAGATGGCTGTGATTACTCCCTCTCTCTCTTGTTTACGCCTCTAGACTAGCACAGTTTGACACTTTCATATAACGATCTGATAGGTCGACTATATGAATCGTTATAATATATATACATAATGTAATGTGACAGGCAGTCACACTATATGTGAATATGTAGAATATAATTATGACCAGCTGTAACGGGTGTCCAGGACAATTGGGGTATGTTTGAAAGTAAGAACATGGCTAAAAATTAAGAATTATAGTATAAATTAGTAATAAGACGTTATAAAAACTATGAAGCTATAGTTTTATATTTGAGTGAAGTGTTGTGTTGTGCGCGTATCAAAAAGAAGGTTAATTTAATTTATTCATATATAGTGAAACATGTTCTAGAAAAATCGAAAAGACGGATGTACAATTTGCTGCACGTGGCGTGTCCAGAATGTTCTTTCTTGTAGCATAGAGTGTATTGGAAATGCGGCTGTGCGCAGGTAGTCTGTGACGTCACACTATATCGTTGCAGCTTCATTGTACAAGAGTCTTCAAGCAGTCTTCATATAGCACTCAGCGAGAGCAGTCGCAGTAGTCATCGTTCAGTCCAACATCCATTCCAGGCAGTCCTTGGGGCCCGTGGAGTCGAGGAAGCAGCGAGTGTCAGGAGGGAACAACCACGGTGTAAGAGATCTTCTACTACCGTTCTTGAACTTCGTGTGCTGATCGTGGCGGCTGAAACGGACACCTAGAGCGAGGCAGTTCCTGGAGGCGGTGGTTGGAACATGGAACACTGACGACGGATCGCTGGAGACCGGGACCGAGATCTTCGACCGGGACGACAACGAAGACGACAAAGCAGGAAAGCAAAATTTAAAACTAAATTTGTTTCAATAATATAAAGCTTTCAAAAGAAAAAAGAACTTGTTGAACTTTAAAATTATATCATTGTTTTTAATAAAAGAAGACATTTATTTCAATTATAATTGCGAAAAAAGATTTTGAACATTTAAAGTTATATCACTGTTTTAAATAAAAGAGAACATTTATTTAAATTTTAAAACCATGTTTACGGTATCCAAGCCACTATATAACATATAAATTAATGTAATTTACCTCCGTCTTGTGGCTGCCTGATGTCTTCTTATCATGATGAGAAGACATCAGGCAGCCACAAGACGGAGGTAAATTACTGTAACGCAAAATTTGAGCAATTGCTAATTTTACTCAATCAACTATGCTGAGCGCAAAGAAATGGGTGTGTTTTAGTAAGCGGGGAGGTAACGAGACGCCTGAATCGTTAGGCGGCATTACTTGAAAGAAATTAACTTGTAAAAAAAAGCTGTAGAGTACAGAGGTAGGAACACAACGCCGGCCTTGGGGCTGACTACTATAAGGAAGGTAATTTTAGGCTAAGTCACGTTTTGGGACATAACTATCATACAATGTATTATTCGCTAGGATATTAAGGGTGTTTGCCAATGTTGTAAACTTTAAGTGCATGTAACAATAGATACCGTTAGATGAGAGAGAGCGATGTGTGAAAGAGATGAATATAGACGCTAGTTTTTTAAGCACGTGGAACGCGGAGAAACGTTGGGCGAATCAGAAAAAGCGTCATGTGTTGCGCGGGAGGTTTTCGCTAAGCAGATTGGGTGATTTTGTATTTAGCGGTAGTCGGTAGTTTAAGCCTATAGGAACGTTTTTCTATCGATAGTAGGTAAGGGAAATTCGAAGCAAGTATAAAATATGAACTTGTAGAGAAATGAGTTAGTCTTCTTTATATCGGCGGAACTACACGGAAGAGACTCGCGTACGCTGTTTTGCGTTAACTATATATTTTAATAGTAATATAAGAAATAAAGTAAATTCGCAGAAGTAAACGGAATTACTGGAACGCGATAATTACTAACACTAAAGTTATAAAGTTTCTTAAACAGTAATAAGTAAATGAGTGAATGATCGGAGTAATAACAAGTAACACGAAGTAATAATACATATAAATTTCCATCAATTCGATACATTGTGGTGAAATCACGGAAGAAAGCGGATTAGTTCGGATTAAAGTTACGACGGTGTGAGATAATCGGAACACACGCGACGCGAAATGTGTTAGATGCACTTAAGGTAAATTCAATAATCTTTGTGTCCAGAGTGTATAATTATATGACATAACTAGCTGTATACTCGTGCTTCGCTACGGTTTTTACTGAATAAACACATTGGTTCGGTGGTTTTTTTTTAACCTTGGGTAACCAAGCACATTGTATAAATGTAATATTTACAAATTTTTAAAAGCATAAATGGGTGCTAATACTAAGTCTACTGAAATCGTTTTGTGAAACGAAATACGGCACTTATAACACTTCCTTGTAGACAACGTTCTTTGTTTGAGCCTGTGGCTGAAGGATAGTTAAACTCTCAGAAGAGCTAACTCGTGAGCAAGCAACATACAACTGGCCATGGGAGAAGCAGTCTTCCCTCAGATCAACACCGGCCATTTTCAAAGAATGCCCTTGTGATTTATTTATTGTCATAGCAAAGCAGAGCTTGACAGGGAACTGTAGTCTTTTAAACTGAAAATGGTAATCCGATGGAATTAAGGGAATGCGCGGAATGAAGACTGCTTCCCCCTGACCACATCCAGTGAATATTGTTGCTTCTATGACGTTGTTGTGCAACGATTTAATCTGCAGCCTAGTACCGTTACAAAGCTTAGGCGGTACCAGGTTTCGTAGCAGCATTATTGGAGCTCCAACTTTAAGGCAAAGATTGTGCGGTGGAATGCCTGGAGGATTAAGCGTGTGCAAGAACTCTACTGGGTAATGGATCGCATCTTCTACTTCCACCACAGAGTCCACGGATTGGTACTGGATAATCTCAGTTGGCAGTTTTTCCAATAATGTGTTACTGATATTTGCAGCAGTGTCATTCTTTGGAGTAAGGATAGCTCTTTCATTCAGCCAAGATACATCTTTCAAGTAAAAATTAGTTAAATCTGGGTAAATTTTTTCAGCCAACGTTGTCAAGTCGCATACAACTTCACATAAGTCTTTTGTAATATTGACTTTGCCTTTTTCTTCAGGTAGATTTCCATTACCGATCTGTAAAAGTAAACTTGAAAACTCGTCTGCCTTTAAACTGCCTTTAAGATGCACCCGCATGTTGACTCTCAAGGAACGAACTTGGACTTTAGGCCACAGGACAGAACTCTTTAGACAGGCTTGAACTTCATCTGCTCGAGTTCCCCTGGGTACAACAGGTAAAGTCTGTCTGAAGTCTCCGGCCATTAGAAGTGTGACTCCACCCATCAGGTTTTTATTGCTTCTAATGTCCTGCAGAGTTCTATCCAAAGCTTCAATTCCTCCCTTGTGAGCCATGGTGCACTCGTCCCAAATTATCAACTTACAATCCTTAAGTACCTTCGCTGTATCGCTTTGTTTTGATATGTTGCAAAATGGGGTCTCAGAGTGGTTTAAGTTGAGAGGCAGTTTGAAGGCAGAATGAGCTGTCCTCCCTCCATCCAACAACGTTGCTGCTATACCTGACGAAGCCACAGATATAGCAATTTTCCTATCTTGTCTTACCGTGGCTAATATTAAATTAATCAAAAAGGTTTTCCCTGTACCACCTGGTGCGTCAAGGAAAAATAGTCGTCCAGCCTCTGCTTCAATGCTCGCAATTACTTCATTGTAGACATTTTTCTGCTCGTCGTTCAGTTTAGGCACGTTTTCAGCAACCAATTCAGATAGATGGACCGTGTTGTAAGAGAGTTCTTTCAGGTACTCGCGGTTGACTGCAGAACTGTTGGGCCCTTGACTTGGAGAAGGAAGACCGAGTTGTTGGAGGGATTGAAGAGACTAAGTTTTCTAATGAATGTAAGCATTTGTTGTAAATGATGTTGTTCCGTAGTTCAAGCTCTAAGCCCGGACATTCATACTCCATCTGTCTCTTGAAGTCCTCTGACATACTGTCTCTGTGTTTCTCCCACAGCACTAAGGGATCCGCTGCTTGACAAAACACCAAAATGACAGCGAACAGTTGTCTGATTTTCTGTGGTGACTCCGACAGAGCAGCTTCCTCCAAGGTGATGTCCCAATGATTGTCATCTTGAAGTAAACCCAACGCTCTGCAGGCAGACTGATAAGTGGAGTGAACTATGCCAGATACCCTCTTAAGATCATTAAAACTCGTAGGCCCTTTAACTTCATGACGGAGAAAACGTAGGTAGTAACATTCTGTATTGTTAGGGTGTACAGTATAAACCCGACCGACCACTTGATCTTCTTTCACTCCTGGATGTCCGGGAACGGCTTTGCCTTGTTTCCGCCGACTAAACTTATTGTTTTTCCAGGTGTAGTAAGCAGGGACTTCACTGTAGATTATGGTTCTGGCAAAATTGTCTGATTTGCATAGTTCAAAGAATGCCAGTAGAGTGGATTTTGAACTTTGTCTTGAACGTTTCCGGGATTAAAATAAATTCTCTGGCCATTTTCAAGGTGTACAGCCAAATGCATTACGGGAGGATATCTTTCATGGATTGGGAAGCAAAATATACGCCATGCCGCTTCGGAACTACTTATGTAACGGCCTGCTTCATATTTGGACACTTCGTCCCACTCATTTTCCAACACAAAAGCTGCTTGATCACTGCCCTTGTTCACGTATTTGCAAATATACTTTATCGATTTGGCAGAGTTACACAACTCGACATTGATATGTGCCAAAAAGGTACGTGACAGAACAGGATTGTACGGTACCACCCACCGACTGTCTAGGTCTACTCCTTTGATGTTGACTGTAAAACCACCATCAGCAGGAGACCTTCGACGGTACTGGGGGTAGCCATCATCAGCAGTTTGGGTTTCTTTAGATAAGGGACGTGGATATTTTTGGAGCATGAGCCGTTAACCATGCAGGGCGAGTTCCTGTTTAAGCTTCCGCAAGGGCCATGAATCATTGTCGACTTAATAATTTCATAAAGTTCAGGGTCCGTTTCAGGGTCAGGTACCTCTGCGCTTATGACACTGTCAGTTTGGTCGGCCATGATCCTGTCCTGCAGCCATAGCAAGATGTGTGCGTGAGGCAAGCCACGCTTCTGCCACACCACAGTATACATGTAACACCTACTTTGACCGAAAATGGAACCTTTAGTTAAAAGATGAATAAGTTTTTTAACTTTCAAATGAAACACTCGAGCTATGATGTCATGTCTGTCTTGAGGCTTTTGTCTGTCTCTTAAGGCAGCTCCAATTTCAGACCATTTCGGGTTACATGTAAATGTGATAAACAAATCAGGACGACCATAGTGACGAACATATGTCATGGCGTCCTGAGTTCTCTCGTGCATATAGCGGTGCCCACCAGTAAAACTGGATGGTAACACGACCCTCTTTCCCATATCTGAAACGCTAGCATCCCCCTTACACATGGCGTCTTTAAGATGAACATAGTTTTCCGCTCGCAGCTTACTCTGGTTGATTCTTATAAAGTTAAGCCTTTCTGTCTCTATCTTGGCATACATATCAACAAAAAACTGATTGAAAGACTACGATACAGCAATAGGTAACTTTCTTCACCTTGTCTTTCCATTATTCTGTAAGCGTAGAAGTCTGAAGCGGAAACTGTTTTCTTGAGAGATGCTTTAGATGTTGAATCATATTGTGGAATATTGATAGAGTAGCCGTCTTCTCCACGGTAGAACATAAGAGGGTACTGGAGAGCGTCGTATGCACGATGAGTTTCGCTGATCCGTACCAACTTTGTGTCTCTGCTGTGAAGAATTATGTCTCTTTTCAAACTCCTGTCCCACAATAACCAAAGCTACCTCGCTTGTTGCTGGCGCGTTGTAACGACCCCTATGTTCAACTGCAGGCTTCCTGTCTGCATGAATAACAACTTTGATCTCCTGCCCCTCCGGAACATTTTCCATTGCGGTTTTAAAATCTCGTATGTAGGAATTGTTATCATGCAGACATTTTTGAAGTTGGCCAACTAACCAAGGCTTAACCACAGTAAAGAGGTTGGATCTAATTTCTGTTTCTTTTTCATCGTTTCCAACAAAATAAATTTGTAGAAAAGAGGGGTCTTGCTGGGGAGAAGGTAACAAACTTCCTATTCTATGGTAAACCTGCCCTTGGACCTTAAAAGTTGGCATGAAATTTCCTTCGTGCACCTCTTTAGCTCCAAATGAAGTCATTTGAAAACATCCGTTATACTTTCTGGTATTTGATAAAAAATGCTGAGACTGACGGTGACTGTAAGTAAGAAGACTATGGAGCGGCTCAGGAAGCTGTTGAGTAGAAGGAAGACGAACCTTGCCATTGCTGCAGCATAAGCCAGGGCTCTCTTCTTTCCACTTTTTCGCATGGCACCACCTGCATTCAATGTGGTGACCAAGAGAAACAACCTTGTCATTATTGTAGTCTGTACTACGGTCATATTTAAATCCTGATAAAGACTTTGTTTTCCATGGGATCAGTTGCCTCTTCTCAGTGTACCTTCGAACAGCTTCCTGATTAACTTCCGGATGTTTCTTTGAGTATCTAGAAACTGAACCCCTGTTAACGTAAGGGTTTGCCTTGTTGTATCTTTTAACAGCCTCTCTATGAACTTCCTTGCTATTGTATTTTCTTACGGACTCCCTATTTTTGTGTCTTTTGATTCTGTCATTAACTCTTGAACGTCGATTTTTTCTTCTTTTCTTCCCAACACTCGAATCAACTGTAGCACTGATCTCTGAGGAAGACGAAATTAGGTCAGTAGGGGGCGTCACACAGCGGTTCTGGATATCACGTTTAGCAGAGTTTAGCAAATAATTAAGTGGTATATCATCCTCGGATTGGTCTTGGGCAGTTTTCTCGACAACGAATTTTTCTAGGCTCTCAGTACCAAGCGAGGTGCAGATGGGACGGTTAACAACAGTAAGTGGTATATCATCGTCGGATTGGTCTTGGGCAGTTTGCTCGACAAGGATTTTTTCTAGGCTCTCAGTACCAAGCGAGGTGCAGATGGGACGGTTAACAACAGTTGATGTATGAGGAGGAATGTATTGAGGACTAAGAGGTTCAAAGTGGGCATTCATCATGGGTCCAGAACACTTGAATCGCAATATGGGCTTTCCCTCCTCATACTCATCAGGCTGTACAATCACCTCACCATCACGATACACCACCAGATGGTAAGGGTATATTTCGGCAGCAGCCTGAATTTCACAGTGGGTGGCATATGTGGTGTACAGAGACATGTGAGCACGGTATTCAGCCAAATTTCTATAAATGTTACCACACGCCATCATTGTATGCTCCTCAAACCGTTGCCAGTTGTTACAAATGTACTGTACAACGCTTGTTCACACTTGAGACGCATGGGAGACAGTACCGTACATGAGGTAAGACAGGGAGTAAAAGAAGCACGACCCATCTGCACCCACAGGCACAATACGGTGAGGTACCATGATCCCATCAACTTCAATTTGTTCCATCATGTATTAGGGATATAGAATTTATATAAAAAGCAGAAAAGAAAGCCTATTTAAAACAAACTAAAACAAAATTATTCTCTTCTTAACAAAAACTGTAAGAGCAACAACGGCGGTAGAACAAAAACCTATTGAATAAAGTGGAACCTACACTGCAAAAATAAGAAAAATATTCAAACTTGACAAATAAACTAAAAAATAAGATACAAACTAATAAAAAAATGTAAAAAGTAGAAAAGAAAGCCTATTTAAAACAAACTAAAACAAAATTATTCTCTTCTTAACAAAAACTGTAAGAGCAACAACGGCGGTAGAACAAAAACCTATTTAATAAAGTGGAATCTACACTGCAAAAATAAGGAAAATAGTCAAACTTGCAAACTTGACAAATAAACTAAAAAATAAGATACAAACTAATAAAAAAAATAGAAAAAGTAGAAAAGAAAGCTTATTTAAAACAAACTAAAACAAAATTATTCTCTTCTTAACAAAAACTGTAAGAGCAACAACGGCGGTAGAACAAAAACCTATTTAATAAAGTGGAATCTCCACTGCAAAAATAAGAAAAATAGTCAAACTTGCAAACTTGACAAATAAACTAAAAAATAAGATACAAACTAATAAAAAATCAAGAATATCCGATGCTCAAACTAAAACTAACAAAATAATCGTCTTAAACAAAGTAGCAGGAGTGTGCAGTGGCAGTGTAGCGACTGAACTAAACTGAACAAAGCAGCATTCTGGCCTGTTATCAGTGGCCTTTAGACTGAACCCCATGACGCAAGTGTGTCTGAGTTGTGTCCAGACCAGACTAAACATAACAACTCTTTATGGACTACATTGCAACGTAAACAAATATGTTACGTAAATTGTGTGATAGTACTTCTGGGAACACGTTCTTATCGCAGGAATGCATAAAATTCATGTGTTCATAATTAATTAATATTTATTTAAGACAACAGCTAATATATCGTATAATATTTTTTTCTACCGATAAATGTTTTCTATATATTTATTACGCTCCTTTTACAACTTTGAATCAATTTATTCGGAAATATTTTCTTTGTAGGCCCTGTTGTTCTTGAGATACAGTGATGACTAAGTGAGTAAGTGGGCTTTGGCAAATATATTATAGATTTCTTTAGGGTAGTTTTAATTAAAATTATTTAAGATTGACCTTTGTGTTCTTTAAAAGAGGGTTAAGTTAACTTGTAGAACAAATTTCATGTTTCTATCTCATATAGAAGCTGCCTAACAGTTGTCACGTTTTAACTGTCATGTATTTCTTATGAGAATATTCGGTCACTTTGACCCCTCCAAAACCCCCCTAAAATTTTGAATTTTGTCAAACCCCGTCTTATTGCACATCTACAGTATCTAGTGAATATTTATGTAAAGTTTCATCTTTCTAGGCCTTGTCATTGTTGAGATACAGTGATGAGTGAGTGAGTGAGTATGAGAATAATCGGTCACTTTGACCCCTCCAAAACCCCCCTTAAATGTTGAATTTTGTCAAACCCCGTCTTATTGCACATCTACAGTATCTAATGAATATCTATGTAAAGTTTCATCTTTCTAGGCCTTGTCATTGTTGAGATACAGTGATGAGTCAGTGAGTGGGCTTTGGCAAATATATTATAGATTGTAGGTATAACCAATATGTCAAGTGTACTGTACATCTGTGATAAAGTGAATTAGTGCATTTATAACCAGGATTAACACGCAACTACAGCTTCTGACGACTCACCGATCTGCAACATCTTCAGGACTACGCACATCGGAAGGATTCTCCACGCAAGTAACCAATAAATAAACAGTTGATTCTATATTGTTTAATAACTATATATGTTTGTATTGAAATATAGTGACTCAATTTGTCACAAAAGAACTCATTGCTATTTAATATATATTCAAAGTGGAAGATTAAGCTATCAAGTGATATTAAGAAATTTTGTAGTATATAAACGCAATTTATTCATTAAAGGTTGATTTATATATTTTAATTTGTGTTTATTATTACTGGCGCCCTGAGGTACAATCAAGAGTCGGTAAACTGGAATAAGTGTTATAGACTATTAAATAAATTATTAATATTATTAGTTATCAAGGTAGTTTGTAAACCTTATTTCTCACATGCTCGTAGGCCAACATAATTTGCAAATAAATAATTTAACTCTTTTATAAAGGCCTATCAAGAAGTGTATTACATTATATTAATTTATATTTATTTAAATTATATTTTGAAAGAAGATTTTGAACATTTAAAGTTGTAATTGTTTGAATTAAACAGAAAACATTTTAATATAAATTACTGTAAAAAAAAGAGACAATAAATGTATGTAAATCACTAATGGAGCATTCTTTTCTGCAAGTCTGGTTCGGCTAACAACCTGTTACCTTGCAGAAATTGGCGCCTGCAACTTTGGGGCATTGAATAAGTTAGCCCAGTAAAATAAAATAAAAATAGATAGACTGAAAAATTAGTGAATGATACAATTATTGGAAATTATATGTTAGAGTAGGAACTGTATTTGTGTATGTGTTAATTTAGGACAAGTAATATCATTCTTAGTTAATTTATGTGTGTGTTAATTAAGGATGATTAATATCATTATTAGTTAATTATGGTACATGTTAGTGTAGGACAATTAATATCATTAATAGTTAATTTATTCACGAACTACTAGTGCTAAGTAATAATAATTATTGTAAAACGGAATAAATAAGAACAGTGATAACAAAAATTTATCAGTAAAGAAAAAAAAGATGGCGGAACAGGCTGAGATTGCGCGTATGTTACAGGAATTAGTGAAAAATAATAATGAAATGAAAGCTGAAATGCAAAAACGCGATGCTGAAAATAAAGCTGAAATGCAAAAACGCGATGCCGAAAATAAAAAGCGTGACGAACAACTTAAAGATACATTGTTAAAAAATAATAATGAACTTAAAACTGAAATGCAGAAACACGATGCCGAGAATAAAAAGCGTGATGAACAACTTAAAGATGATTTTAAAAATGGCATACAAACAGAAAATACCAAGATTTATAAATCGCTAACAGACCACATGGAGCTATGTAAAACCCAAATTGAGAAAGCAAGAACAGAAATGTTATCAGACATTGGTCAATTACATAAACATATGGACACACAATTTACAGAACAACATAACACCATTACAAACTGTCAGGACCGTATACAAGCTAATACACAACTAATAAACCAGCAAAAGACAGAGATAGAACATAAAATAGATGAAAAAATTAATCAGGTTAAAAGGGATGTAGCAGGTCGTGTAAACCCCACCATATGTTTTTACAGACACAATGAAGATCCTAGTAACCAACCTAAATTTAGGGGTGACGGAAATCCAATTAAGTTTATACGGGATTGCGAACGGGGTGTGGATTCTGTGGGTGATCAATTAAATGACTCGGATAAAATTGAATGGGTTGTACGTAAACTGAGCGGTTCGACAGCATTATGGTACGCCATAGTCTGTGACGATATTAGAACGTATGACGAATTCATTAAATGCTTTGAGAATCAGTATTGGAACGAACATATGCAACGCAAAGTATGAGATAGGCTCGAGTTTGGCAGATTTACTCCCGGAAAACTCACACGTGAGCAGTATGTGATAAAAGAAATCGCTAAAGTTAAACATCTTAGACCGGAACTATCAGAAGCAGAATTAGTCCATAAATTAAGCTATCATTTTGATGTATTCGTACAGCCATATTAACACGAGGAATAAATACACTCGAAGCACTATTAAACATGTTGACACAATGGGAGGATGTAATGCCCTCAGCAAAAGTTCAGTACACATATGACACTCATAAGCCAACATATAAACCGGAGACAGCATTTATTAAAGATAAAACCTCGGGAAATGATAAAAACAAATTTACAGGGAAACCTAAGAAAATCCAATCAATTAAAGTTAATCAAATAGAGAATAATAATAAGTACTCACCTACAGTATCAGAAGCTGTGGATGCTGATCAAAAAAACTTGTAAAATGTCACGTGGGAGCGGCGTGCCTAAAAAAGCAGCCAAAAGCACTGATCCATAAACATCACTTTAGCACTATCACGGATTTGGATAAAGACAATAAGTTCACTATAAGTCGTAACACTAACTGTAGTAGTATATAAGTAGTTGATTGTGAGGATGCTTGTTTCAAAATTAGTGGTATTTATCCATGTGATTTTCGAGAAGCAATGTTAGAAAGCGACAAGGATCACTCTAAAAAAATGTAACGTAACGCTGCATGTCCTACACTTAATGCATACATAAACAACGTCAAAACACACATTTTAATTGACACAGGAGCAGAAATATCAGCGATTAGTGAAAATTTTATTAAATGAAATAATAAATACTTTAAAAACACTGCAATATTACAAACGAATAAGTTACAGATTCAGACAGCGGATAAAATTAAAACGGTTGCCACTGGGCAAATATATATCACATTAAAATTCGATAATTTGGAAGTGAATATTGTAACGTCACAGAACGTTCCATAAAAGAAATCATTTATATAGTAAGTTAGCATAAGAGGAAAGTGAAGTGAACAGTATCGAACCCAAGCAGTCCCAAAAAATTGTGTAATTTTGTATAATAATTATTTCTATCAACTTGAAAAAACGACCAAACTGTGACTAAGACAAAACCCCATATATATTATTAAAGTGAATAAGAGTGAAAAAGAGAGAGAAATAATGTCAGAATCCACCAGAATAAAGTCAATAATTATTAAGTTTTATAACTATGAATAGGGTATTAAAAACTATTTTTTGTGAATAAATGGACATGATCCATTATTATATTATGTGATGTAAATAAAATAAATGTATTAAATGACTTAAATACATTATTAGAAAGAGTTTAAGTTAAAATAAAAATTGTATATTTGCAATGACAAAAAAATATTAATGTGTTGGATTTGAGACCATACACCAAGATTTCATGAAAAAATTAATTATTATCAGATTTAAATAAAAACTATATGCAATTGTCAAGCAGACAATAGTGAACAATTTATCCTAAATAAAGGAAGCTGTCAAATGAATAAAAAGCAGTCAAAATAGCCAAAAACAGTGTTAACTAAAAACATGTAATAGGCATCTAATATTGTATAATTTATGAATTTAATGTTGCCAAAATGCAACCAAACTGTACTAGAAAGCTGTAATATGATATAAAGCAACTATACTAATATACCTGGCTGACTTTAACATTGTAATAGTCAAGTCAGCAAAATATTTACTTATACCATGTATGGCTGAAGCCCATTATCCAGTACAAAAATAATCATATCTGGCTAAATACTTACATAATACTAACAAAAATAAGATAGAAAGGTACAATACATCAGAATACCTTAATAGGAAACAAACTCAGTTGAAAGTAAAGTCAATTCTAAAAGAATTTAACTAATTAGAGTGAGATTTGTCACACCATAAAAAATGACATCTCAAGACCAATCAATGATGCTATGTCATCTTGTGATAAATATAATATATGTACAAAGTAACCAGGTATCACAAAAGATAGACAAAATAATAAACTCTGTGTGTATAGTGGTGAAATAATACATATATTAAAGGAAAAGACTAATCATTGTATTAGAAAACTGACAAGAATCTAGGCCATGAGCAGAGGCCATATAAAATTGTATTTATTTGTGTTTTATTTATGTTAAAATTTGGTTATTTTGTTGTAGGAAAGTAGTAGTAGTAGATGTTCAGCTTGTGGAAGGAACTTTGTAACTCCACAACAATTTTTGTTATAAAAATTGAGTTTTCAATGACAACAACTCAAGGTGAGGGTTGTATATTGTATTGTTTATTAGACTTAAGTTAATTAGATACCAATCATATTTAGTATCGCTAGATTCAGTTAAAAACAAGGAATTTAAATATATAAATGGCATACAAATTGTGAGTACTAATGTGAAACTGTTTGATAAATACCAGTGTAAATTTTGAAATATCCTTTGTATGAAGAATAAGAAATTCGTTCTAAAAGCTTCTACGGAAGTGAAAATTGTTCTATGACATTCCATTTCGTTTATTCTCGAACAATCTAGAAAGAATTTTTACACAAATATACCGGAAGTCGATGAAAACAGTCTCCCTGATTTTGTATAAAAGCGAGACCAAATTCGACCGAAAAACACTTGAAGATTGAACTCCAGAACTGATGCATCTCACACAACGCAGCTAAGGCGAAACCAAAGAGGCGAGAAATCGACAAGACACGGCAGGAAGGCTTTTCCCGTACATAGACATAACCGACTGACTTAACCTCAACGAGAGTCTACGCCAAAAAGTATCGCTGAAATAGAGCAGCGATACGGCAAATTTTAATAGAAATCACGCAGCCAGAACGTCGACGGCCCAGGAGGGACCAAACATTTAATAGAGAACGAATTCTGCTGTGTTCGCATTGACTGACTAACGTGACAAATAATTCCCCCGAACGTAAACAAACAATACACTAAGCCTTCCTCAACACTGCATGGGAATCAGCGCTGCGGTGGCAGATTTCTGAATCAACGCTAAACAGATGATTCGTAGCGGCGGCGTTTGAACGAGATTCTACTGCCAAACGTTTTGACAACAAGTGCGGAAAAAGTAATGATCGCAAAATTTGACTTTAAATAGATTCAGTGTACACCCGAAGAGGCGAGATTGAGAAACTACCCGAAGGAAGTGTCCAGTGAGAGAATAAACGACCATTGGAACGTGAGTTACCAAAATTAAAGTCATTTGTTACCTGGTTACATTTATCACACAGTTGTACTTTACACGCCACACATACACCTTCAAATCACTTAGTTTTTTTTTCTTGTAAGGCATCTAATTGATATGTCTTGGTAGTTCAAAGGAGTCACGTCCTGAGAGTAAATATTTTTCACATATTAAACTCATGCTTTTCAACTGAGTCAGAATCTGAAATACTAGCCGATACTTGATTGGATATATATAAAAAATTGTCAATAATAATAACTTGTAAAATTTTTTCTCTGCAATTTTATAATTTTTTATGAATGATAGTCCTTCAGACGATTTGTTTGTTTTTAAAGAACCATTAAACTTAACTGATTTTTCCAAGTTAAACTGACTTGTTTAAATTTTTTTGTAGATTTGAAAATTTTTATCAATCACATATTTTTTTTTTTTTCTTGGAACAAACGTTTCCAAGTGGCGCCCACAAAAGCATAGTATTAAGTTGTGTTACAGGACTACATCGCTGCAGAGGATCCAGTCAACAGAGTAAGTAACAAAAGTGCGCGGAGGTAACGCCCGACAGTTTACAACACATACACATTACTTTACACCCAATACTTGTTTTTCTATAATATCCCGGTAATAATAATAAAGAAACTAATTTGTAATGTAGTACTTGGAGTCGATGTTCTAACGAAATGTCAGGCACAGATCGAGTTGGCTAACGGTATCATGCATTGGGCTATAAACGGACGTACGTATCAGCTGTTCCTTAACGATAACAAAGTAAACAAAAGCGAACGACCTACTTGTAACTCGATTGAGATACGGCGCCCAGCATATCGATTAAAACTGACCATACAAAGGACATTAATAATCGTTTAAATCCGCAGCAAACTAAAGAATTTAATAACTTAATAAAGAAACACTCACACGTATTTTGCGAGCAACCTCGAGTCACAAATGTGTGTACGCATAAGATTGAGGTGACGGAAGAATCCAAATTCATACGTCGTACTTACCCCATCCCTAAGGCGTACCAGCAGCAAGTTGATGCTGAGATACAGCAGATGTTAAAGAATCAGATCATTGAACGTTCGGAAAGCGATTTCCTCAACCCTCTTGTTGTCGTTAAAAAGAAAACGGGAGATATCCGGCTATGCCTTGATATGAGAAATTTAAATAATAGACTGTTACTAAGAAAATATATGACTGCGCTCCAAATGTTGACAGATTATTTATTAAGTGCCAAGGTGACGAGGCTTGACCTTTCTAGCAGTTTCTGGCAGATTCCTTTTGATGAGGGGAGTCGGAAGTATACTGCGTTCCATTTCTATAAAAACAAAAGCTAATTTGAAGACGTACCATTTAGACTCATGACAAGTCTAGCTGCAATTATTAAATGTTTAGAGCTAGCACTTGGTCCCGAGGTAGAGGAATTCGTCAGCATTTTTGTGGATGATATCCTAGTTGTGTCTAAATCGTTCGAGGAACACTTAGAACACCTCGACATAGTGCTGAATAAGCTCCGAAAGGCTAATCTAGTTTTGAAGAAAACTAAATGTGAATTTATTAAATCGGAAATTAAATTCTTGGGGTATGTCATAAATGCGGACGGTATTAGCACGGATCCTGAGAAAGTAGATAGTATTGTTAAGTTCCCAACACCTAAAAGGTTAGAGATGTTAGAGCTTTTCTCGGGTTAACTGGATACTATCGTCGTTTCTCGCCGAATTATTCTAAAACAATAACACCCTTATTAGAATTACTTCAAAAGGGGCATAAGTGCGAGTGGGAAGATAAACATCAAGTCGCATTTGAGAATATTAAGGACCTATTTAAAAGGAATTTACACTTATTTCATCCGAATGACCAAGGAACTTATGTGTAGCAAACTGATGCGAGTGATACTGCTATCGGTGCTGTGTTATGTCAGCGTGACACTATGGGAGAACATCGTGTCATCTCGTATGTACACCGTACACTTAAGGGCGCCGAAAAAAACTATTTTACATCGAAAAAGGAAATGTTGGCAGTTATCTATGGTTTGAATAAATTCCGGTACTGTCTTTGCGGCACACACTTTGAGGTTCATACAGATAACCAACCATTATCCTTTCTTCTAAAATGTAGATTAACCAACGGCCCGGATGACTCGCTGGTTAATGACGAGATTCAGGAATACGACTTTACTATTAGATATATTAAAGCTAGTAATAACAAAATAGCGGATACGCTGAATAAGTACTATCCTGAGTTTGTTGAAGAGCATGAGTCTGATCCTAGTAATGTAAAAATATTAGCTATGCAGTACGAGATAACGCCAGAGTTACGTCAGCGCTTAGCTAATGTCCATTTAGAACAAGACACCGACCCTAACATCAGAAAAGTAAAAACAAGCATACTCCGTAAAGAAAAGCCGCGGTACTGCTGTAATAATAATATTTTCTATAAATTGATGGAGGAAAAATGGAAAATTGTTCTTCCTATTAGCATGTTAGAGCAAATAACATGGGCATGCTATGAAAGCTTAGCACATGCTGGTCCTTATCGGTGATACTTAGCACTCAAGGAGGACTTTGTGTGTAACAATATGGTGCGGAGGATTCGAAATATTTTGAAGAAATACCTTGAATGTCAAACTGCAAAATCTCCAAATATGCACACATATATTGAGCAGCAGGGAATTGTCACTCAAGGGAAAGGTGAGTTACTATGTGTCGACTTCTTAGGTCCACTTCCACGAGGTCTTCGTAGATTGAGGCACCTGATTGTATGCATTGATGCCTTCACCAAGAATATCAGAGTCTACCCTGTAACCCGACCAACAACCAGAGCGGTGTTAACAGCTATTCTCAAGAAGTATATCCCAGAGAATGGAACCGTTAAGAGGATAATTAGCGACCAAGGAAAGCAGCTCCAGAATGTGCTGTAGTCTACTACCCTCGAAACAAATGGTATCCAGCCTATCCTTACGGCTATTCGGCGACCGCAGTGTAACCTTGCCGAAAGAGTAAACAAGGAGTTGGGACGACTGTTTCGGACTGTCATAACTCACAGACCATGTGGCCAGATTACATACGGTTCTTCGAGCAGTCACTTAATGAGAATTATAACACCACTACGGGCTTTACACCTAAAGAGCTGCAGTCAGGTAAGCAAACTACCAGATTTTGGGAGAGACATATAAAAAAACTAGAGACACAGAACCTACCGCTACCGTTGCACATAAAACAGAACATCGCCAAAACCCGGATAGAGCAAACGGCTGGTCAACGGGCACGGGTGTTTAATGACACTCATAAAACTCTGAAGTTTCAGGAAGGAGAAATCCTGTAGGCCGATCTGAAGACAACACGTCAGCTAAGTTCTTTAGATTGTTTAACGGTCCATACAAATTGAGAGAACGGGTTGACAGGAATACTTTCATCGTTGTGGATGAAGATCTAAACACAGTTATTGGAAAATATCATGGCGCATCATTGAGGAAATATTATCCTCGTGAACTATCAAATCCATAAATAAGACCCTGAGTATAATAATAATAACAATAATAATAACATGACAGAATGCACATGCAATAGTTATGCCTTTCAGATACGCAACTCACTTATGGAAAACCACAATGTATGATTGGCTGGACATTGTATTGGCTGTGTGATATTATGAAACCACTGTACATATGTGCCACATTGCATAGTAATAATATAAGATGTGAAGTGAAGGATTAATTATGTTTTAGTTTATTGAAATTTATTTTATTGGTTATGTTATGTTTTGGGTTTTATCATTTGTTTAAGATATTGAATTAGGAGAATGTTTTAAGTTTAAAAGAAACAAAAATTTATTTTTCGAGGAAAATAAATTTTTTTTAATTAACCTGGAGGCTTATGCAATGTGACAGGCAGACACACTATATATGAATATGTAGAACATTATTATGACCAGCTGTAACGGGTGTCCAGGACAATTGGGGTATGTTTGCAAGTAAGAATATGGCTAAAAATTAAGAATAATAGTATAAATTAGTAATAAGACGTTATAAAGACTATGAAGCTATAGTTTTATATTTCAGCGAATATAAAGTTTTTTATGTTGTGCGCGTATCAAAAAGAAGGTTAATTTAATTTATTCATATACAGTGAAACGTGTTCTAGAAAAATCGAGAAGAAGGATGTACAATTTGCTGCACGTGGCGTGTCCAGAATGTTCTTTCATATAGCATAGAGTGTATTGGAAATGCAGCTGTGCGCAGGTAGTCTGTGACGTCACACTATATCGTTGCAGCTTCATTGTACAAGAGTCTTCAAGCAGTCTTCATATAGCACTCAGCGAGAGCAGTCGCAGTAGTCATCGTTTAGTCCAACATCCATTCCAGGCAGTCCTTGGGGCCCGTGGAGTCGAGGAAGCAGCGAGTGTCAGGAGGGAACAACCACGGTGTAAGAGATCTTCTACTACAGTTCTTGAACTTCGTGTGCTGATCGTGGCGGCTGAAACGGACACCTAGACCGAGGCAATTCCTGGAGGCGGTGGCTGGAACGTGGAACACGGACGACGGATCGCTGGAGACCGGAACAGAGATCTTCGACCGGGACGACAACGAAGACGACAAAGCAGGAAAGCAAAATTTAAAACTAAATTTGTTTCAATAATATAAAGCTTTCAAAAGAAAAAAGAACTTGTTGAACTTTAAAATTATATCATTGTTTTAAATAAAAGAAGACATTTATTTCAATTATAATTGCGAAAAAAGATTTTGAACATTTAAAGGTATATCACTGTTTTAAATAAAAGAGAACATTTATTTAAATTATATTTTGAAAGAAGATTTTGAAAATTTAAAGTTGTAATTGTTTCAGTTAACCAGAAAACATTTTAATATAAATTACTGTAAAAAAAAGAGACAATAAATGTATGTAAATCATTAATGGAGCATTCTTTTCTGCAAGTCTGGTTCCGCTAACAACCTGTTAACTTGCAATATATATATATATATATATATATACTTTTTTTTTTTTTTTTGCAACAGTACAAACAGTAATGATACTGTGCATTACCCAAATAAATAATAAAAATGAATAAATATAAATTAATAAACATGATTCAGATTGCATAAGCTGAATCGTAGTAATAATAGGGAGTACAAAAGATTCATGCATGGACATGCAGTTTCGACACACCTGTCGCTAGCTTTGTGTACGCGCGTATTTTGTTAGTGTGTGTGAAACCTGTCCGTTCCTGTAAAGTAACCAACCCTTTTCAAGTAGAATAATTATATGTTTATTTTTAATTATAAGAAAACTATGTACGATAGGATAAAACAAAAGACACCAAAGTGTGTAGAATTTACAGATAAATAAAATGTTAAAAAACCATACAGAGGTGATGAAAAATGCAATTACTATACGTAAAAAATGAATAACTCTTTTTGTGAATACCATAAAGAAGTGCAATTTACGTATAGTAATCACATAAAAATTAGTGATCGATTGAACATCGAGTGAGGTGAAACAAACATCGTAATTCGCGAAAATAGGTAAAATTAGTGAATTGAACCAGAGTGTGGGGAGTGACGCCTCGACAGAATCAGACAAGTTGAAAAGTGTTCAGACAGGAATTTTTGGACGACCTGACTATAAATACCAGGCCGCGCTAATAAAGTTTCTTCTTCTCGATTCAACCATTGCCGCAGGAGGCTATGTCAGTCGACGACACAAATTCACAGTTATCGTAAGAGTCACAAGATCAACTAGCTATACAGCCAGAGCTGCAAAATACATACGATGAGGTCTATGGACACACCGGCAGCATATGACGTGAGACGAGACGACTGTTAATCAACACATGCAGAGGACACGACCAGAAAGATACGGAGGACATACAGATGAATAACCACGTCAAACGAGGTGAAAAAAAAAACATTTTAAAGATACTAATTAAAGTTTGAATGGAAGACATTCAACCAATATTAAAAATAATAAATGATACAAAAATGTAAAAGCAGTAAAAATTAGAATAACATTTCTTGTATTAAATTTAGAAATTAGTAACGTAAATGATAAGAGAAATAAGTAATTTTTGAATGAACGTAATTCGTAAAGTCTTTGATGATAAAGAAACAAATAATGCATATGCAGTAGAAAGTAAAACAAAGTAATATAAAAGAAGTTTGAATAGAAGTAAATTCAATTTTTGAAGCTAATGAATCAGCAATTTAAAAAATATGAACACACCATGAGTAAGCCGAGAGCAAAATAAACATTATAAAGTAATTACAATTAGATAATAAGAGTTGTATATAACTTATGTATAAATTTGTTAGCAATAAGTTATGTACGAAAACTTCGTACAAACGATTTAATAATGAGTTATTGTTTAATATCTGATATAATAGATGTTGTTTAAATAAATAAATAATGGAACGATTTTAAACGTAAATAACGTATCATCTTATTACGATTACACCTACCTACGAATTCAATACACAATATATAAATAAATACATCAATTTGTATTGTTGTAAATTGTCTCTAAAAAAGCGTGGTGCCACACAAATTGCATTATATCAAATTTATGTATATGTATTGTTGTATAAAAATGGCGTCCCAAGAATATCTCTCTATATCTCTCACGATTTGCGTGTAAGCAGGAGTAAACTGTAACAGAGCTAACTGTCTTTTAATTTAATTACAGAGGTAACAATGTACAACTACTGAAGTACATTTCCTATTTTTCCATATTTTCAAGAAATACTGTTTTCTTCGTGTTAGTTTATTATCAACGCAATTGGATATCTATCCAAAAACACATAAAATTAAGAAATAAAAATATAAGCAACTGAGACAAATAGGTCTACAAGGAGAAAAGGTAAAGAAGAACGCTGTACCCTAGGAAATGATATTAAACAAAATTTTCCTCTTTCTTGTCTTGGGATACTATTATATTCATTATCCAGAGAACGTTTTTCATACTACACTCATTTTCTCGTTTATGGTATTATTACGTTGCACGCGTACGTTTCGTAGTGAGAAATTAACATTTGAAGCGGACCAAGAAAGGGAAGCGCAACAGAGCATTAAAGTTGAATATTACTGAAGGGAAACGCTGCATTCACAAATCCAGCTATATTTCATTGCTCACGACTCGCTTGGCTTTATTAACAACAATAAGATATACTACAGGTAGATATGCAGTGGATTGCATTAGAAGTTAGACACGTTCTGCCGAGTTTGGGGAACTACTATAAACAATCAACATCTAACGCCGTGTTTTATTTTTAAGTAAAATAGATATTAGTCCTGTTCTTTACTAGTATTGCGTTTGTAAACTTTCCTTCAGCTTATTCTTTGGTCTTCATATGTTCTACTTCCTGTCGGATTTTAATTCCGAATATTTTTTAAAATGCTCTTTTTATCCATTTTAAAAATTCAATTCTCAATTTTTTTTAATTACATATTATTGTAGTACCAGTAACGGATTGATATTGTTACACAGTTACAGAATGTTCTCGAACAATAGAGAGTGTTGGTTTATGCGTTTTTCGCCTAGCCTAGCAGGTGCGTGTTTCTGCCAAGGCCGCACTGAAGTATACTTTAGTGTTTTCGAGTGCTTGTTAAGGACGCATATTATGGAACTCTCCAGGCTATAAATACGCAACAGCTGCCGCTTAGTTTCAGTTTATGTCGGGCGATTTACTGAGTGCGTCTCAAGTGATTATTAGTGAAAACTGATTATTGTGCGGAACTCTATTAGCTGACATTATTATTACGTGTAGACAAAATTAATTTGAATTATTGTATGATTATAATCTTGTTGAATAACTTGTTGATTACAAACTGTTAATTGTGTTTAATTAGAGCTGGTTATTAGTGACTTCATTGTTGTCTCTATTTTGTTTTCTGCTGTACCATAAGACGATCAGTGAGACCATCGTAACAATGGGTCAGAAGTGCGAAACAACCGTTACAGTGGAAACAGTGGACACTTTGTAGAAGAATAGTGTAATTTGTAATTAACCTGTAACGGTTTGTCACATGGATACTAGTCAGATGATGAAAGCTTTCCAAGCGCTGCTACGACAAACACACTAACAAAAAAACCAGAACGACGACAGAAGCAGAAGAGACAAAGATACAGAAACACGAGAGGATGAAAAACGCAGACAGTAAAGAGAAGAAGCAGACGAACGGCAGACAGCACTGTTGCTTGAGTCGGTAGATCGACAAGACAAGAAACGCAAACAGGAAGCAGGTGACATCAAAGCGTTGATACAGGAACAAAAGCAGATGCAAGAACATACTACCGCAAAATTGGGTCTCCTACTGGTGACTTGGGTGAATTAGGAGGTGAGCTTAATAACCAAATTACTAGAATATCTGATGTAAAAGAATTTATGTCAAATAAAATAACTGATGTCGAAAAATCTGAGTGTGGAAAAAAGCTATGTCAACAAAATAGAAGACTCGATTGTAAACATAAAAGAGTAAATTAAAAATGAAGTTGAGCAGTAATGAAAATACAGCCAAGCGTTTCAACAGAAATTTTTGAACAGACTGTACCAATGGTAAAGACATAAAAAGACACAGAAAATAAACAAAAGAGAAAATCACTTTGCCTGCAGTTGGAGCAGTTCATGTGGAGGCCCCAACCTTTGATGGAAGTACTCACTGGGTGACGTATCTTTGGCAATTTGAAGCCGCTGCTAGCGCAAATAATTGGACGGAGATATACAGGCAGTTTCAATCGTTCTCGTTTTAAAAGAAATTACTACAGAAAGGGCCACCTGACAGCCAGAATACCTATGCCGAATTGATAAAAGCTTTAGAATTACGGTATGGTGGTAAACATTGCGAGATGTGTAGTGCACTCAGTTGAGAGCAAGGCGACAGCATTCAGGGGAGAGTCTTCAAGAGTTTGAAACAAGTATCGACAGACTATTTAAACTGGCCTATCCTGGAGCGCAGAAGATTTTCGAACGAGGTTTGCGATGCAGACATTACTGCTGGTGTCCGAGATAATGAACTACAGCAATTGTTACGAACGGCAAGACACCAGAATAGTGCGGACACCCTGGTACAATCTTTGAAATTTGACCCGCCAAGTCAGCGTCTGATTGGTAAAGTCATAAAGTGTGCGCGCTAAAAGAACGCGACGGCACAGACGATGAAGAAGAAGAACAAGGAACATAGACCCAACGGTCGGGGCCACAGAATAAAGTCAGAAAGGATGAAAGACCGAAGCCTTATAAACGTGGAAACCTGGACATATACAACGAGATTGTCGGGTTAGAGTTCAGCAGCAGGGAAACGAGTAATAGTCGGTACAACTATAGTCGGACGTGTACTAACTAACTGGAGGAACGAAGCCACTACTAGACAATACGCAATTTCTACACTTCAGAAAAATAGTGGGAGCTTGGTGGTTACCGGATTTGTTCAAGAAAGGCCAACCTCGATTACAGTTGGTTATCTTGCTACGCTATTTTATGGTTATACAATTAAAATTGTTATAATAATTCTGTTCTAGTTGTGATCATATTTATATCACGTGCTATTTAATATTTGGTTTACCCAAATATTATCTTTATTTAGGCATGGTATTACGCAACATAAATTGTGGTTACTTATTTGTACACCATTCATTGGACAACTGGATTTAATCAATCCCTAAACTTGAGTTATTTAGCCTAATTTTCGATCTTTAACGACTTAAATTTCGTCTAATCATTTCAGCATGAGTGCTACGATCTAAATCTTCTCTTTTCTTTTATCGCACATCAGCTCCCAAATCAACTTTCTCATTATTAGCCCAACAAAGATATCTAATTTCAAAATACGCTATTTATTACTATTTATTAAGCTCCAAGTTTATAGTTAAAGTAAACGCTACCTGGTAATCAGTGTTCAGTACTTAGTAATTAGTCAGTTGTTAATCACAGTGGTGGACGCATAGCGTAACGTGTGCATACGCCATAGACCCGTGACCGACACCAAAGTGTTTTTAATAGGCCTATAATTTATTGCCACTCTATGTGAATATAACACACTAAATTACATTAATGACTGTATTCGGTAACACTTTGTGGTCATACATAGGCGACTAAAACTATGCGCGTACCTGTGTGAGGGCGCGCGCGAGTATGGGTGTTAGAGAGAGAGAGAGAGAGAGAGAGAGAGAGAGAGAGAGAGAGAGAGAGAGCTGCTCTAAATAAACAGTCCTAACAGAGACGCATAATGTGAATGTTTTCAATAGGCTATCATTATCGACGCCATCACCACTACTCGCTCAGTGAAAAAACCATTTTTGCCATTAACAAATCTACATATCACTGACCTACGTATAAACAACAAAATATACAAATGTTTACCCTTTACAGTGATGTTCTGAAACGGTATAACATTAAAACTGTAAAACGGTAGAATGGTAAATGGACAGATTCTGTGATATGATCGCAAAATGATGAAACGATAAAATCTCTCTCTCTCTCTCTCTCTCTCTCTCTCTCTCTCTCTCTCTCTCTCTCTCTCTCTCTCTCCAACTTACACACAATTACGTTCTACTGAGTTCTGCGCACTATTGAAGTTCTAACAATATACAAAATCTAATAAAGTTAACGAAGTCCAATAAGTTTATCTTATAATCACCAACTGACAATACTACCTTACACAAACTATTAAATGTGTCGTCATTTCCTCTCCCTCAATCCCCTGTCGTGTTGAGGATTTGTAGGCCTACCTTCAGTAATATCAGTTAATTTGCCCATATAGTGATAAAGGTTATCAGTTAGGTTATATTAACCCGAACACCTCATGTCCGTTTGTAAGCAATCATCATTTCCTTCTCCCATATACACAAATGCACTCCCTCTCCCCTGTGTCCCTGTCTCTATCTACCTCCCTCTTTCTCTCTCTCCATCTCTCTCCTCCCCCTGTATTTTGCACTCAGACTGCTAGTATTCATCATTATCCAATTTAATTTACATTTAATATACTTAACATGCTAACAAGTCTATAATGCCATTACTATTTAACATAATAGTAATTATTATTATTATTATTATTATTATTATTATATGAATTTCTCGCGTATTGGGTGAACGTATATGTCTACAAAAATATCATTACAAAAAAAAAGTACTAAAGAACGGACAAAAGTAAAACAAAAGTGAGGTTGCAGACAAAATTGCTATGCAACTGAGGATGATTGACAACACTTATAAGTTATCATCATAAGTGTTAGAGAATATCATCAAATACTTCAAGTTATAGAAGCACAAATAAAACCCCCCCACAGAGATAAGTTATAAATAAAGAATTATTAGTATGAAAAATGTATGAAGAAATGATAATTGCAAAAAATATTGTATATAATATGAACGCAGGTGTACAAAAGGCATGAACACTTTCTAATGACAGATATCTTATTCCGAGCAACTTGCGTTTTTATGACAATCTTGTTGAATGACTATAATTATATTAGTATTCTATACGTACGTATTTCTGTCCTGTTCAACACTGATAATACAGAAATTTCATAATGCCACCTAGTGCATAATAGAGACATGTTATTATCTTGTTGTTATTAGTTTGTTGGTACAAAGTTGTAACTAAGTTTGAACCGCACGTCTCGCCTACACAGACACAGGACACACACACACATTGAATCCTACGAAGTTGTCAGCACACTAAACAATGTTCACACGAACAACAATCAAATCGCCTTAGTTCACACTTACTTGAGTACATTGTCGAGAACGTCTCACGCATTGCAGATGCAGCCATGCAAATAATTACTGGAACAATACACAGCAGAATTAACGTTATTAATCTTGTTGTGTTAACACACCGTGCGTAGCATTATCATCACACACATGAGTTTCTCATGAGAAGTGAGAAGCGTTAGATGCAAAGTGCACAGAATAAGACAAGTGAAAACGAAGTTCAGTAATTGTTCAAATTACAAATACCATGAAATCAAACGGGCTCAGTAAAGATCTGCGTGAGTATGGCGCTTAATGAAACTTATATTGGGAGTGAATAAGTTGTACATGTGCCGTTGAAAAATATGGCTAAAAACAGGATGACCTTTTGCAGTTATAAATGTTAGAACAAACTGTCGTTTATTCATGCCAGTAACGAAGCAGAAAAGTTAAGACTAAACAATACAAAAAAGGAAGTAAAAAAAGAAAGAAAATCTATTGGTTTAAAACGTTTAAAACGGAAGAACCTAGTAAGAAGTAAATAAATCTAACTCAGTAAAATAAATATATTATAAGGGTTACAACTTATTTATTTTTACCCACCTAACAAACTTTTTTACCCAGTCATTTATTTTTATCTTATCTAAAAAATAAGATATTAGATATTAATATGTTTTATGTCAAACTGGTAAATGAAAAAATAAAGGAAGTATTTTAAAGTCGTAATCGACTACTCAGAGTTAGGCTGATGTTTACAACACTGATTATAAAACCACATAGAAACGTATGACTACGGTCAAGATATCAAACTATATTAAATAAGACATAATCCTGGAGAAGGACGGACAGAGAGACAGAATCTTAAATCCTTTGAAGCATGGTATTATTTTAAAAGTGATGTAGACATAATGACAACGAACAAATTTTCCGTAGCATCGGACAGGACAGATTCTTGAGCTGAACGATTAAAGAACTGTGAGATCGCCATTTGCACTCATAATATACCAGGATGCTCAAACCTCCTATATTTAAACCAGATAATAATTAATTGCTCCCGTTAAAAGAGACTTAAAGTATTTGGATAATGAATGTACCGATATTTGATATTGCCGATGAACGTGAGAATTTAATGCAAAAAAGGAAAAAAATATAAATTATTATTTTGTCTTAAACTGCTATTGTGTGTTTATGTTGCTGTTGTATTGTAAACGTGAGTCTAGGATAAACAGTAAGGTGAAAATACAACGGTATCTCCTTCAGACGTTGCAACTAAAATTGAAATGCCTTCTGTGAAAGGATGATAATACATAGAACTCAATAGGAAACTGCGGCTCTTGGCTATGGTTTGTTTCACCAGTTTTATTCTCAATGTAAAGAAGACAGTTTTGCTTTCATCGAGTAATAGATGACGATAATAATATCTTTAAATATTATGTTTCTTTCCAGCCCCTGTGACGCAAATGGCGCGACAGTCCGGCTACTTAGGCAATAAAATTTTATTCCTAACAACGTTTTACAAAACTTTCACATTTCTTCTCTATAATGCAAATGCTTTCAAGTGTTAAAGAGTATCCTCGAACGTATCGTATACTACGAACGTAGTATCATTTTTTCAGTGTAAACACATTTAGCTTTCTCTTCTCTCTCCTCTCTCCCTCTCACAATTTCTCTTTCTTTTTATCCACATTTTATCTACATTCCGCCTCGAGCTCTCTCCATCTTTTTATTTTTATTTTCTCCCACATATTCTGCGTTGTAGCTGAGTATTTAATAAAACAATTATCTCTACTATTATTTTAATTATGATGAAATACAGTTTTTGAATTTCCGGAGTGCCTCATTGCTTAAGTCTAGCTGATAAGGAAATCATTCACTTACTTATGTTATGGGTTTGACTTGTCCAATAACTGTCCGCTACACCGACGACGGAATAGGATTACTAACTGGTACCATAATTCTCCTTGATCTGCCGCCCCGTCTGGTAGACTTGTCTACAAAAGACCAGGTACTTGAAAGTTAACTTGTTACAGGAAATGTAATGCGAATTGTAGATTTGTAAGTTGCATCAGCTATAAAAAGTTATACAACAATATATTGCCTCTAAAACACGAAAGTTAGTTCGTAAAAAATAATTTCTGTCCATATAACGTCACACGCCATCACAAGTCATACATAAAATATTAAATCCCCGAGAAGAGTGAAATATTAATCAAGAAAACAATTGGGTTAGAATGACGTCTAAAAAAATGAGGAAAGAGGTATGAATATTGAGCTTGCATGGTAGCAATGATTAAGTCTACAATAAAAAAAGGAGTAGCGTGGGACAACCACGTAACAGATGGGTGCCACAACAGGTATAGTATCCAGTACTCGTAGTACTAGTACTACAAAGAAGAGAAACAAATTATGTGGTATAAGTGGAAATAATATCACTTTAGGTTTACAGCTGGTTTAGTATTGTTTCCTTCTTGTCGATTAAATTAATTAATTTTAAAGGACATTTTACTTTACTTCATTGTTCACATTTAACAACTCTACTTTAATAACTTGCTTTTTACTTATATGATTTAGTGATTAAGTTTACATAACTTTGTGGCAATAGATATAGAAATAAACGATAATGCGGTATACTCTATACAATGCAATAATTAATTACCAAACAGAAATGAAGCATTAAACAGTAGGTGAGAGGTGCAGTCTTAAATGCTGTTTCTAATCAAATTTAGAAACAGTAGAAATCGACGTATTTAGATTAATAACAATATCATGTACTGATAAATTAAAGCTCAAGAAGCAATGTGAATAATATATTTGTATGGGCTTGCAAGGTAAATTGTTGGGCAGCACAGAGGCGAAGAAAGTAATACAGTGTGACCATGTGTACGACCTATGGACCAAACATTTGGAAAAAGACCTGGAAAGAATGCGTCTGCAAAGAAGTGCGCACTAGAGTTGGTAGTTTTAAACCGATATATTTAAAATGTAGATCTAATAAAATGAAGTAAGTGACTAACCGAATGGCATACAAAAATCAGCTCCTTATTTTATGCACCCCTTCTGATTGGGGTCAGGATTATTAGGTCAGTCAACTGCGGCTTATTCCCTAAATTATGTAATTGCAAATACGCTTTCAATATAATGTAAATTGATGTCAGTAAATTTATTATTTTTCAGTACAATAATTTGGGTCTAATTAAGAGTTGTAAGACTTAAATTTTAGATAATAGATGTAGAAATTGCTGCAAATTTTTTGAGTTGTAAAGAAGCTGGTCCAGAATGGAAAGTTATTAGTGGACGGAAAATAATAACTTGAGCATGAAACTATAGCATTAAATATTCCATCTTTGAAGTACGTGTGTTGAATGAATTTATGATATATCAGAATGCAAACAATGTAATAGTAGGCCACTTACAAGGAATAAAGTCTATTTCCAATCATGTATGTATGTGAAGTCGAATAATCTAAACAGTGAATCCACTGTAGCATGTTCTTTACTATAGTGCTTGAAATGCAATGCATTTCATTAACTTTAAATTTAACTAACTTCTTAATTTCTCTGTACCGTCAAAATAGGCGAACGTTTATTCCTTCCAAGGGGTTCTTACATTTCTCCTTCCTTAATGTCTTGAAATGATGCGCTTTTCTTTCAGTGGATTCACTGTCTTGAATCAGTGCTTTTCTGTAATTTCCATTATTGACATTCTTTTACCATACCCTTTTTTCTCCTCTTATATCATATATCTTCTTCTTAATTGGCGCTACAACTCTTGGAGAGCCTCCCGGAAAATCCGCCTCCAGTCGTCTCGATACTCTGTTCTCAGTCACCATCTTCGTACACCGAGCCTGCGCAGATCGTCCTGAATTATCCAACCATCGTTTTCTGGGCCGACTCCTCTTCTTCTTTCACTTGGTATCCTCGTAAAAATTTTCTTCAATTTGGATGTCTCCAACATTCTCTGATATGCCCTGTCCACCGGATTCTACTTTTCTTTATGTCAGTGACGATACCTGGTTCACCATAGATTTGCTGGATTTCTGTATCGTCTTTATTCTTCATGTTCCTTTATAGCGAGCAAAAATTTTAAAAATTTCAAATTTTCTTTTCGACCGATTTTGTCCACACGCAGTTGTGTCAACGACTTCAAGTTAAAGCAATAAATAAGGCTTAATGTGAAGATGTCAAACCAGCGTCGCTAGCAGAAAATAGAAAGATGTTAGACTCCACGCAACAATAGATATGAAAGCTCAAGATGACAGGAGAAGCTTGGCTAAAAATTATTACCCCACAACAAACTACACAATGCCATGCTAGGGCACTCACACGTTTACGGATAACTAAGGCGAACGTCCGCTCGGGTTACGTCAGAATACGATGGTACTGCAAAAACAACAGGATGTCACAAAAGAGTTGAGGGTGCTGCACTTTACAGAGACAATGAAAGAAATAACTAGTTGAAAAGACTGGAGGATGCTGCACAACGGGAGGTGACGTTTACGTGACGGACACAATTTACGATTAGAAAGTCGGGGTGGCTTCACCAACCAACTGTAACCCCTCTTTCCTTTTTATGCTTTTTAAAAAAAATCCTTTTTTTTGTGTTTTTTTTTTTTTTTTTTTTTGAAAGAGAGGCCACTAGTTATTTAAAACTAGGCAAGAGCCTAGAGAAGCCAAAAATGCGCTGGGTCCAGTATGACGGGACTTGCAATTAAACTCGGTTGTTAATCAACAATAACAATTTTTATTGTTGCCCCATAATTCATTACATGCACAAGTATAACAATCAGCAATAAATAACAATATAAATGATAAATAAGTAGTGTCAACATGTTAACCAATCATTTTCCATAAGCCCATATTAATTCATCCCCCTATATACGTATATCAATTTGGTTCCTTAAATTGTATAAATAGACAACATATATCGGGCAACATCCCATAAATTATATAAATTCCCCCCCCCCCTAAATAACACTTAACATTAACATCACATATTGAAACATAGAGACACATATACCCATAACAGCATCACAATAAACTCATGTTCGACCTGGCAGACAGGCAGTATTTCTATAAAGCCCCAAAAACAGCAATCATAAATATTTAACTTCCAGCCACAGTTGGAATTAATCCTTTAAGACCACAACCCATTTACTCCATTAAAATGAAACCCAAAAAAAATGTTAAAAACCCGAAAGGATGATAATGACTAATAAATGCAAGATGATAGTGGCCGGGCAGCCCATATGAATTGATAACATCTAACAAATTGCACATTATAAGTATATGAAAATCTTTAAGTTTCTTGAACTGTATACAAGTGGTAAAAACCCTTATCACCTAAGTTTAAACAATCGGCATAATTTTCTAAAGTGTTAATTCTTGTGTTACAAATGCAGATGTATCCATGTATCAGGAATTTGTTCTTTAATGATAATGATTTAATTCAACAGACAGGTCCAGCAAGCAAGTCAGAACCTAAGTTACAATAATCAGTAGCATCAGTATGCTTTTACAATCTCAAAATTATTAGTATATGACCAGAAAAAAAATAAATTTTTTTTTCTTTACAGTCAGACATCTGTGTATAAATAATTTTACAATAACAGCATATTGTATTCTAGCAGCTGTGGAAGTGTGCCAGTATGTGCCAGACTATATGAGACAGGTATCAGACCTGCATGAAACTGTATCAATGTGTGCCTAACGTGTGTAAAAAAAACTATGTAATTTTTACACCCGAAAACAGCCTGAAAAACGAAAAATGCCCTTAAATGTTAAACCAAAATAAGAATAATATATGCACCCCGTCCTGAACCAGCCGGAACAGAACCAATAAACACATGACTTAAATTTAGAGTGAAAGTATAATGACTCTAAGGCCTTTGTACATAAAAAAATATATATAAAGGAGTAAAAAAAAGCTCTGGCACGCTCCCCCAGTGCAACACACAATTACAATCATAGTACGTTAGAGTTATGGAGTAATTTTATAATAGTTCAAATAATGTTCATAATGAATGTCCTATTGACACACACTTGATCGGACTGTCTAGCGGCGTAAGCACATGGTTTAAAAGGAAAACGATTTGTAACACGGATGAGCTGCGGGCCAGGCCAACGAAAAATAATAAAAGTTTATATCACCTTAATAGCATGAGTAGTATGCATCTTACAGCTGGTCAGCAAGCTCCCTCCTCAGAACAGGTGAGTGTTGGATGGTTCATGGCTGGTGAAGGTGTCTGTACACCAGCCGAGACCAAATCTCCGTCTGGGAGCGAGAACCCTGAGAATTCACAAAGGATTAGAAATTCTGTTCACTAAAATATGCACCCTAGTTCAAGTTAATAACCTCAGAACGGGCCTCCCGACCAACACAAGATAAATGCATAAAGTTTCGGTTTTTTTTTTTTTGAAAATTGTCTGAGGAGTAATTAAGTCTACAAAGTGATAATGAACTCACTAAATAAAAAATAATATTAAAAGGTGTATAGTAAAGAGTCACTTGCACTAGATCTAACAAGTGCCGACATAATCAAACAGGTTGGCCTCACCACGTGGCAACACAATTATCGTAATTTGTCAGAAAATGACCACATTAAAGGCACTTACAGTTACACACAATTAAAAGATTAATAGTGTTTCATCTAAGGGTGGTCTCACAATTTATTTTCAACTGCCATAATTAATTAAAAAAAGAACATTCTTCCCGTCCACAGCGTATACATACATAACCCACACGATTCAACTCTGTCTATACGTACTGGCTTTAGCTATAATTTTATATAGTAATTTAACAAATGATTATAGTGGCTATTGTACAATAATTAAAGAAATACTGGCTGTATATACTAAAACATCAAATAAGTTTCTTACAATACACACACTCGTCCGATCGCATCACGTACATTCTACTCTCGCATTCGGCTGAATATATTTAAGTTTAATTATTTTCTTATTATTCAATCATTATCTAGCATACTATAAATCACTCACCGGGAAGTCTCGAAAATTTAGCTTGCCATCAGGTTGAGAAGAAAATTACTAAATCATTGACTGTCCAAGGTCGGGAGCTTGTGATTCCTTCACGGTCTGCGTCGAACTGCCGATTACATCAGCAACTCAAGAAACAGCAAAACTTCAACGTAAGATGGCGCGCGCTGTCTCACAGGGCCATCTCAATATCGCGGCTCACCGACGTTAATATTCGAGTTTACAAAATTTGTATACCTTCGATTGCCGGGTTATGCAAACACCGGCACACAAAGCATGCCAGAAATTATTAATAGTTACAAAAAAGGGGTGTAAGATAGAACAATACCTCAAGATGACCAAGGAAACAGATGGGGAAAGTTAGAAAAACATTGCGTAAGTCCCAAACAAAAGGGTGATTAACAGGCCCCGCACGACCAGAAATTCTGCGAAAGAGATCAACGTCCGAACGAAGAAATCTGGGGGATGTCTGACAACCTATCAAGGGTACCGCGTCTTGCGAAGACACCGGTGGAGAGGAGAGTTTCTATGGTAACCTGGAGTCAAAGCGAATCATTGAACAGAAACCAAAAACCCTGAAGAAGTGGGATAAAATATTCTAAGAAAATATCGAGCTGACCTATCGTAAGTAAGAAAAGGCGTGGACAGGCTCAAGACAAAATTTGGGTAGGGACGAGTTGATAAAAACTGACTGTCTAACACGGAGGAGTCTCAGTCTCAGTCATATTTTAATTCTCTCAATCGTATTTTAAGTTTGCTCAGTATTTTAAATTTTCTCAGTGCTATGTGAAAACTCAGTGTTATAATATTCGGACTTAGTAATTTCAAACTGTAAGATTCAAAGTGCAACCGGAAGTAATACTCGAACACAACAGTATAAAATGTGCGAATTAACGAACTTAGTTAAGGATTAACATTATTAGGAATTTCCGAGTGAACAATTCGAGCGACTCAAGCGAACTATCATATAATCTCGGCACATACACGAAACATTATTAGTGTTCTGTACAACTTAGACAGAATTACATTTAGCCAGTGTTAATGAATTACATTAAATGTAACAGAACATTTAAATACTTGAACAAACTAATCAACCAAGTAGTATAAACGCATATACATCAACACAAAGTCAAGTGAATTTCTGTGATGAACGGAAATCGACATTAACTATGGGAGCGTGAATATACACCACTCATTTTAGAATGATCACACATTATAAAGCGAACTGATCTATACAAACTGACATTGAAAGCAACATCACATCCACACTACTCTATAAATGACCCGAGTTCACGTGTGTGTACAAGTGACAGTGCATTCAACTTTATTCAACAAGATGTGTTCTTCAGACTTCACCACAACAAGGAGGCCGACCACCGCTGGACCATGAGTGGGTATTCTAACTACAAGTAACAATTATTAATCTATTAATTTAGTAACTACTACTGTCCTGACTCTTTCAAAGAATCCCTACCCTGGGAGTTTTAAATAAAATTGATAAAAGAATAAATTTAAAGTTATAAATAATGAACAAGTAAGCGAAACTATCTGGAATTAATGAACGCATTAATTAATTATTATTTGAATTTATTGTATATCATGATTTATGTATGTATGTCTTTTTCAGCTATCATGTAAGCTAGAACTTGTTTAATGATATATGTGTTATTTGATGTATTTACAGGTACAGCAAACTTTTTATGTGTTATGAATATAAATTGACTTAATGAATAATAAATTAGTCATTTAAGTACAGTTAAACAAATGCGTTCATTATTACTAAAACCCGCATGTTAAAGTTTTACATAGAACACAATTACACGAATATTTATAATTGTACAATTTTCATGTGTAACAAAAGAACATGATTAATTTACTAAAGAGTCTCTTGTCTATTATGCTAATTGGTAATTAAAATTGATAATTGATCTAACTAATTAATTCACATCGTAATTAGCATAATAACACCGTACCTTGGAGGTTCACTGCACCAAATATCCTCCTTAGGGCTTTTCTTTCCCACCTGCGCAACTTCCTCTGTCACTGTCATTGTCCAAGTTTCGGACTCGTACATGACCCGTACTGGCTTCAGAAGTGTTTTATAGAAACGAATTTGGTTTCCCTGCTTATGTTTTTACACTTAAACATTCCTTGTAGGGAGAAATAACATCTGTTTCCAGCAGATATCCCTTCTAGTATTTATTCGGCTATAATGTTGTACTCAGTAACTACTGAACACAGGTATTTAAATATTTATTTCAAACTTTTGAAATTTCTGTCCTCTGATTACCAGGGATGCTCTTCTCTCTAATATTTTACTGCCTCTTGATATATATTTTGTCTTTTCAGTGTTTACTTTTAAACCTAAATCGTTGCGGCCTCTTCTAGATTCAACAAACCCTCTTTTAGGTCTTGTTAGCTTCTTGAGATAAGTACTCTATGCTCATCACCATAAGCTAGACACTGCAGCGTTCTGTTAATTATCGTACCCCTGGGTGTATAGGCATTTACCTTACCGCTTTTTTAAGGACCAAGTTAAACAAAATTGTAGAGATCACATGTCCTTGTCTAAGCCCCCCTTTGAACATCAAATTCTTCTATACGTTCTCCTACTACTCGCACTTCTTTCTTCTCTAACACTACTACTCCGTGTTCCTTCCAGTGTCATTTTCATCAGGCTCACCAGTTTCCCTGGCATACCAATTCTTCCATTATTTCTATTATAGTTTGTCTTTTTAGGCTATCATATACTTGTTTGTAGTCTACAAACAAATGATGCAGATCAATATGGTATGAATGGCACTTTTCCAATATTTGTCGTATCAGGAAGACTTGGTCAGTGATTGCTCTCTTCTTCCTGAAACCACACTGGAATTCCCTTACAATGTTCTCTGCAAGTGGCTCTAATCTACAGGCTAACCTTTTTCGCTGACATTTTGTATACAATACTTAAAAGCGTAATTCCACGATAATTCTCGCACACTGATTTATTGTTCTTCTTATGCATCGGGCATATTACACGTAATCTCCAGTCCCTTGGCATCTTTCCCTCAATCCAGATCCTTTCAATGAGATTATGCAATCGTTTGACGAGCATATCACGTTTATACTTAGCATTTCTGCCTCTATCTAATCCTCTCTGGCTCCAATTGCTAGTCGTACTTCTTTTTCTGATGGTAGGCTTGAACTTTCTTCAAGCTGGTCGTCCTTAGGATAGTTCTTCTTTGATGCTCGTTTCTCCCAACTTCTTCCTGCTCTTGAATCTCATCTTCCCCATTTAAAAGTTCTCAAAAATAGTTTCGCCACATTTCTAATATTTTTTTCTTGTGGCCAACAAGATCCTCTTATTTTTTCTTCATAAAGACTGCCCTGGGGTTCTCTTGACTCCCCTTCTTAATTTCTCTTGCTCTAAGATAAAAGTTCCTTATCTCATTTCTGTTTCTCATATCTTCTAGTTTTTCTAGTCTGTTCTTTTCAAATAGTTGCTTCATTTTTCTACATTTTGTATGCACCCTTTTGCCTTTCCTGTCTATATTCCTTTACAGATTCTCTTGTTTTACGCTGAAGCATCTTTATTCTTGGCTCATGTCTCTCTTTTACTGCCTCTGTGCACTCGTTGTCAAACCACTCGGATCGTTTTTCTTTCTTCCTTATTTCAGCCACTTCTGCTGTCGCAGCTTTATTATTTCCTTCAACAATCTCCACTCTTCTTCAGTCTCATCTCTTTGCCACTGCTCTGTGTGCCCTCAAATTTTGGCTCACTCATTTATCCACATCAAAGCACTCTTGTGTCTTATTATGACTTTGTCTTGCACAGTCTATTTTTTGTCGATACTTCACTCTTACTAAGTAATGGTCCCTGTCGCTATCCGCACCTCTACAGCTTCTAACCTCCATTACATCACATGCATTGCGTTTATAAATCAACACATGTTCAATTTGGTTTTCTGTGTTGCCATCAGGCGATTGCCAGGTTATTTTATCAACGTCCTTCCCCTGCGTCCAATTGCTCTTTACCACCATATTTTTGATAACTGCAAAGTCCATTAGTCTCAATCCATTATCATTGCTGACATTGTCTACACTTTTTTTCCTCCTGTGTGTTGGTAAATCTCCTCTATGCCCACCTTGGCGATTAGGTCCCCCAATATGTGATTATACAATCACATAATATAGTATACTACATATATATATATATATATATTGTAGCGTGACAGAAAATCCACTACATTGTAAATCATATGAAATGATAAAATTTAATTACATCAAAAAATGTTGTAATAATATTAAATGACATTTAAATAAATCAGAGGAATGAAACACAATAAGATAAAAATCCTCACTACATAATATATAAAAACCACTGTTAAAAGAAACCAAAGAAAGTATTGAAGCAACTCATCAACTCATAAATAATACCAGTACGTTACCCAGGAAGCTCAGAGCAGTAAACCAGTTACATAAGACAATATCCCGAAAAAAGAGACTCAATCAAAGAGTGGTGAATACCAAAATACCCTAAAAACAAGAAGAGGGAAGAATAAAGTTTGTGAACAGGAAGAAAACAATACCCTGAAACCTGTATAGAAGAATAAAATCAGTTCAGTGAAGAAATTAAATACTCCAAACTAAACCTCAGTCGTGATAACACCAAGTACCTTGGTTTACCCAAGAATGAGGTAAGAAGACCAGAAGAGTGAAGACTAGACGAGGGACAAGAATGAAAACTAGAAGAGGGACAAGAATGAATACCAGAAGGAAGATAGGAAGAAGGACAAGAAGGAAGACAGGAGGAGAGGAAGACATAGTATGAAAGAAACACCGTAGTAAAACCTATTATTATATAAACTACTATCAATCCCAAACCCACAAAAACTATGCCAAAGAAAGTATAACATACCCAAAATCTTATAAAAATGTAATTATTGAGAAAACTAAAGTGTTGTATAGCGTTATAAGAAGTGCACCGGCTAAAGCTATTGTGTAATAAAGAAAATAAACTAGTCTTAACGGTCCATGATGACTAAAGGTCTGGTCTGAGATAATAAGACTCAGAATATCAGAACCAACAGTGAAAGTGAATTTGTATAAGTGTTTTTTAAAAAAAGCAATAAACTTAAAGTTGGTGATACTATAACTTAGTAGTATGCTATATCACAACTTTAAAATCTAAATAATAAACAGCATAATAAAATAATAAAATGGAAGGTTTCCAGTATTTTATTATTTTAATGTAAATCCTTATTTACAAGACATTTGTAAAAAATGATAATAAATAAAGTATGGGAATTAATGTTTACTGATGTGGGGGATCACAATAATAATGATTTAAACCAAAAAGGACTGACACTAATATAGTATGAATAAGTGTAACATGTTCAAATAGACTGTTATTTCACAATCCTAAAATCAATGTATTAAATAAATGTATTTGTAAGGTTTATTAGAAAATAAGATTTATGTTATGTGTTTTAAAAAAGAATTATGTTTGATAAATAGTAACCTACATACCAGTAATAATGTTCTAAGAGGTATGCTATGTTAGATTAAAAATAGTTAAAAAAGATATGTTTAAGCTGTATCTGCAATATGTTAAATTGTGCAGATTACTAAACAATGTTCATAATTAATTATTTTAATAACTGTAGTGTTAATTAACTACTACACAAAACAATAAGTTATAGATCATGTTATTTTCATATAATTGTAATTATGTAAAGTCAGAGGAGGAATTAAGTTTAAATTATTGAGAAAGAAAGAAATATAAAATTCTAAAATCTAGGCCATTTGGTGAAATCAGAGAACCAATATAAAATAGTATAATTCACTAATAAATCCTGTAAACTACCCAGATTTATATAAGATAACACAATTAACTACTACTAGGAATGATCCTATGATTTAAAATGACAATAAGGAAATATACCTTAACATTTTGTAAATTGTCAAAATATATAAATTAATTAATTTTAGAGAGCAATATCAAATCTACAAATTAACACAAAAAACCAGTTCAAAGGTGTAATTTATATGTATTTAAGGAAAGGAAGAGAAATATGACTAATTAAAATTTATTATAATAGTATTAATAATATTTAAAATGGAAGGAATTTTATATAAAAACGGAAATCCAATTTTGAGCCTATATTTCCAAAGTGTGAACAAAATTTGTTAATTTCCACAAAATGTCTACAGATATGGACAATAATACATCAATTTAAAGGGAATAAGATGATTAAACTAATAATAAGATTAGTAATTCATAAAAGTAAGGAATAAAATAGAAAAATTCCATATATAATGTAATATTTTCTAATGTGTATGAAGTCGAAAAATGTTAACAATACTTTTTCAAGGATTAACTGGGCAAGATTTATGACCAAGTTAATTAGTCTTTTGTTGAATTTCAAGCTGAATAGGTGTGTGGCAAAAACGTTCTGAAAAAATCGAGTCGAACGTGATGCTAACGTTTAGCCATTAAAATCAGTGAACGGGAGTTAGACAAATTAGACACTTTTTGAAGCCAATACTATAAAAACATTCACGACAATAGTGAAAACAAACCTCTAACTCCACTATACGAGTGACAGTAAACAGTAAAACATTATATTACAACTGATTTACTCTACAAACCTAACCGCAACTTGAAAACTTAACCGTAATAGTTGAACAAAATAGAAAATAAACTAACTAACGCTAGTTTACACAGAACACTTCACCAGAATACACTAAATAGATTAACAGACTTATTACACCAGTGCGGGGACATTTTAGACCTTGATGAAGGTAATTTTATAGTAATTTTCTGACTCGACGCATATACAATAGCCGAGACCAACCCAAGGAGCGGCCATCTTGAAAACGAAACCTGCCTACTACATCATAGTTACTGGCGTCACATCAGTCTTCATTGGTTCGACAAAACATTTATTCTAATATCATAACTTGAATTATTTAAATACTATTAAATAGTAATTATTGTATTTATGTGTTAATTGTTAATGTTATACTTTCTCGTCACCCTTCTCTGACTATTAATTCTTAATCGCTCAAAGAACCTGTCTTTAACATAATATAACATAAAATTTTGTTCTGTATGACAATCGATAATTCCTGAGACAGAGTCGATAATTGCTCTCCATCGATAAAATATCGATTATTTATCTAAAATTGTCAATAAATCTTTATATTTCTATTATTTTGTATCTGTACTTATTTCACAGGGTAATTTAAGGGTATTTATAAGGCTGAAGGTATTAAGTGAAAAGAATATACTCTATTTTGAACAAGATATTGGACCAGTAAGGAAAGTCACCAATCGATTATTACCCGGAGTTAATCTATTTAACTCCAGACTTGGTGCAAATCTTCAAAAGGTGCTCGACGGTCAATAAATACTTACCTGTTATTAAAATTTTCACAGAACCCTTTAAAAAACAGATTTATCTAGTATACATACCTCTATAAACATAAACAAAATTATTTTATTGTTTGGAAATTCTAATTATTAAAATTTCCATTTTATTTTTATTCTTTTGTAACGACCGGCATACAGCGGTCTGGTGACCAAGTGGCTAGCACAAACAGTGGGACTGGATCAGATTACAGCCATATATAGGGTCTTCTTACAAAGTGACGAACCCAACGCTGGGCATCAAGGAAGAAGACAGTACCCTACATAGGTCGTCTAGTTACAAAGTGGCGTCCAACTTAGAGGGCTTGAATAGATAAGCCTGGCAGCGGTTATCCAGTCAGGAGAAGGGCAACAACGACAAGCAAAATGGCAGAATTTACACCAAAAGAAATGGAGATGATGAATAAGATAAAAGAAATGTGCCAACAAGTAGTGGACGAGCAAAAACGGTTAAATCAATCCTTGGTGGAAAATTTCAGCAAGAAAATGGACAAGAATGTGGAAAATTTAAGCAAGAAAATGGATGATATGGTCACAGAAATAAGGAATGATAGTAAACTGTTTAGGGAAAAATTAAGAGAGGAGAAGACCGAAGAAATAAAATATGATAGCCAACCAGAACCAGAAGAAGTACTAAATGATAAAACGCAGGAAGATAGCCAACCAGAACCAGAAGAAGTACTAAATGACAAAACGCAGGAACAAGTAATGGTAGTACCTGAAATTGAAACTAACCGAAACCAGGAAGATATTAAACCAAGGAAAAGGAGAATGTATCCAAGAAATGTAATAAAAACGAAGGAAGAGTTGGAGATGATAAAACATGGGTTAATTGATGGCAATAATATCCCAATTACCTATGACAAAGACATCATGAATTCTATGAATTATAGAAGGAGAATCGAAGTAATTTCAGAAATAATTTACCACAAGACAGTAGTTTATCAATGGGGAAGGACCAAAGGTAAACGGAATACAACATGTGGACCAGATCAATTCCAGTGTGGAACTAAACAGTGTATTTCAGAAAGATGGAAATATAACATCTTATCAGACTGTGACGATGGCACTGGTGAATCACCAGAGTGTGTTCCATTAGTGCGCCATCCAGGACTATTCCAGTGTACAATTACACAAAAATGTATACCTTCCGGATGGATTTGTGATGATGAACCAGATTATGGGGATTCAGAGAAGCAAATAATTAATAAACCAGATGAAGAACTTCACAGATATTTTTCAGGTCATACCGCATATGAACCAGAGACATATTGGAATATAAGACAAGATAATAATGGGAACAATATTAATTACCATGATAATAATAATACGGGTCCAAATTATCAAAACCCGAATCGACCCTCTAATGGTTATCAGGGTAACCACAATCCCTACCCTGATAACGTAAATAGTCAGAGAAGCCCCAATTATGGTAATATTCCTTACCATAATAATGCTAATCGTGTGGGTCCCAATAATAGTAATTTTAGTAATAATAGGTTTCCTCGCCCAAGAGTGAACGTCATACGGGCCACAGATGGAAGACAGCGAGGTTTCAACCACCATAGAGGGAGCAGTTACCGAAGATACGAAGAAAGGCGGAGGAGCCTAGAACGGGACCAAACGAGGTACTATCCGGCGCGTAGGAGCAAAAGTTTGGATCTGATAAGAATCTATACGGATACATAATGAGGTGGTAAAAGGGATGGATGTCATGATAACCGACAACGGCAAAACCACCACAAAGAAGATGAAAATACTTACCATTGAGGAAAAATGAGAAGAAGAAGTGACAAAGAACCAAAATGGGAATTTAAGAAATAAATTAATTAAGAACCTACACCTTATAAAGGAACTATGAGCAACAATGCACTATAATAAAAAGCATCCACCTGGGTATAAAGAAAAAATAATAATAAGAAATACGTTTGAATAAAGACAAGGAAAGAGTCATACAATATTTATGAAACTAATATGATATGTTTACCATATAATTATGAAAACTATTACAATCATTTATGGAAAGTCTTTATGACAAGAATATAAGAAGAATTAGAATTTAAAATACTCTAAATTCTAAAAAAATGTAAGTTCACCTTACATACCAAGAAAATGTGAAAAAACTTTATGGCTAGAATAGAAGAGAAGAAGTTTAAAAACATAAAATCAACTAAATTAAAAAAATAAGTAAGTTCTCCTTACATACCAAGAAAATGTGAAAAACCTTTATGGCTAGAATAGAAGAAAAGAAGTTTTAAAAAACATAAATACAACTAAATTCAAAAAATAAGTAAGGTCACCTTACATACCAAGAAAATGTAAAAAAAAAACTTTATGGCTAGAATAGAAGAGAAGAAGTTTAAAAAAACATAAATTCAACTAAATTCAAAAAATAAGTAAGTTCACCTTACATACCAAGAAAATATGAAAAAACTTTATGGCTAGAATAGAAGAAAAGAAGTTTTAAAAAACATAAAAACAACTAAAAAAAAAAAAAAAAAAAATAAGTAAGTTCACCTTACATACCAAGAAAATATGAAAAAACTTTATGGCTAGAATAGAAGAGAAGAGAAGAAGTTTAAAAAACATAAAAACAACTAAATTCAAAAAATAAGTAAGTTCACCTTACATACCAAGAAAATGTGAAAAAACTTTATGGCTAGAATAGAAGAGAAGAAGTTTAAAAACATAAAAACCCCAAAATTCTAAAAAGGTGTGAGCCAATCTTACATAAAAGATTATTTGAAAGAAATTATTTGAAAAGAAGAATAATATAAGAAGAGTTTGAAATAAGTCAACAAAATTTTAAACATAAATGAGATCACCTTACATACCGATTATCTAAGAAAAACGTTATGGCTATAATATAATAATAAAGAAGGAGAGAATTTAGAAATAAAACCATCTAAGGTCAAAAAACAAATAATTCTAGACAGTTTAATCATGTCTAAGTTCAATATGAAGAGTAAAAACCTTTCCGTAAAATGTTGTTGAAGGAAATAAAAAAGAAAAAATTCTTTAATACGATTTAAGTGAGTGAATAAAATAAAGTACAAAAACTTCTTTGGAATTATGAGAGAATGAAACTTTAAGTGGTATGAGGAGAAAATATGACCTCATAATGAAATAAATAAAAAAAAACCAGCACTTGCAAGTATAATCGCAATGACCGGAATAATGTGAAAATAATGTCAAAAATGTATGTAATTAAATGAATTAATATAAAATGATTTATAAATTAAATGACAATTATGATAATGACAGTTATAAAAAATTCTAGAAAATAGAACAAGTGGAAATTTTAAGAACCAAGAAACAGTCTAAAAATGTCACAAAGATATGCTACTACAGATAATGCAGATTATAATGAAAAAACCAGAAGGTAATAAAGAATTTATAACCAAAAGATTTATATGATAATAAAAGTATAAAAAGGTAATAATAGAAGAGCTTCCTACCATAATATCAAATGAAAGAAACATCCAGATAATAAGTCAGATGAACAACTGAGATAGAAATATTAAAATCTCTGAGAAGTATAATAAGTAATAAGTGAAGTATCCCAAAGATATTTTTTAAATAGTAACAAATGTGTACTATTCTGAATAATTTTTTTAATCTGTCTGATGATAATTCCAGCAGGATTAATATATTTTTTGAGCAGAGATGATTTGCCTCTGTACTCAAATATGTGTGAAGTATTGGACAGCAGAGGAAAGTAGCGTACAGTGCCTCTCTGAACTGAACCAGCTCACAAAGTAGGGAACGATAGGGAGAAAATATCCCAAGGAGAAAATACTAAGAAGAAATATAAAAATGAAATAATAATTATGAAACTCAGAAGACTATTACTATCAAAGAAGATCAAGTGAGAGTGATATAAACTCAGATATAAATAAGAGAATTTTAAAATGGAAGGAAGTCCAAAATAATAACAAACTTTGAATAATTATCATAAGCAATTGTTTCAGACAAAGCAAGTATAGTCTGAAAAAATTACTTCTGGAGAAGGGCATTCTGTGGCGTGACAGAAAATCCACTACATTGTAAATCATATGAAATGATAAAATTTAATTACATCAAAAAATGTTGTAATAATATTAAATGACATTTAAATAAATCAGAGGAATGAAACACAATAAGATAAAAATCCTCACTACATAATATATAAAAACCACTGTTAAAAGAAACCAAAGAAAGTATTGAAGCAACTCATCAACTCATAAATAATACCAGTACGTTACCCAGGAAGCTCAGAGCAGTAAACCAGTTACATAAGACAATATCCCGAAAAAAGAGACTCAATCAAAGAGTGGTGAATACCAAAATACCCTAAAAACAAGAAGAGGGAAGAATAAAGTTTGTGAACAGGAAGAAAACAATACCCTGAAACCTGTATAGAAGAATAAAATCAGTTCAGTGAAGAAATTAAATACTCCAAACTAAACCTCAGTCGTGATAACACCAAGTACCTTGGTTTACCCAAGAATGAGGTAAGAAGACCAGAAGAGTGAAGACTAGACGAGGGACAAGAATGAAAACTAGAAGAGGGACAAGAATGAATACCAGAAGGAAGATAGGAAGAAGGACAAGAAGGAAGACAGGAGGAGAGGAAGACATAGTATGAAAGAAACACCGTAGTAAAACCTATTATTATATAAACTACTATCAATCCCAAACCCACAAAAACTATGCCAAAGAAAGTATAACATACCCAAAATCTTATAAAAATGTAATTATTGAGAAAACTAAAGTGTTGTATAGCGTTATAAGAAGTGCACCGGCTAAAGCTATTGTGTAATAAAGAAAATAAACTAGTCTTAACGGTCCATGATGACTAAAGGTCTGGTCTGAGATAATAAGACTCAGAATATCAGAACCAACAGTGAAAGTGAATTTGTATAAGTGTTTTTTAAAAAAAGCAATAAACTTAAAGTTGGTGATACTATAACTTAGTAGTATGCTATATCACAACTTTAAAATCTAAATAATAAACAGCATAATAAAATAATAAAATGGAAGGTTTCCAGTATTTTATTATTTTAATGTAAATCCTTATTTACAAGACATTTGTAAAAAATGATAATAAATAAAGTATGGGAATTAATGTTTACTGATGTGGGGGATCACAATAATAATGATTTAAACCAAAAAGGACTGACACTAATATAGTATGAATAAGTGTAACATGTTCAAATAGACTGTTATTTCACAATCCTAAAATCAATGTATTAAATAAATGTATTTGTAAGGTTTATTAGAAAATAAGATTTATGTTATGTGTTTTAAAAAAGAATTATGTTTGATAAATAGTAACCTACATACCAGTAATAATGTTCTAAGAGGTATGCTATGTTAGATTAAAAATAGTTAAAAAAGATATGTTTAAGCTGTATCTGCAATATGTTAAATTGTGCAGATTACTAAACAATGTTCATAATTAATTATTTTAATAACTGTAGTGTTAATTAACTACTACACAAAACAATAAGTTATAGATCATGTTATTTTCATATAATTGTAATTATGTAAAGTCAGAGGAGGAATTAAGTTTAAATTATTGAGAAAGAAAGAAATATAAAATTCTAAAATCTAGGCCATTTGGTGAAATCAGAGAACCAATATAAAATAGTATAATTCACTAATAAATCCTGTAAACTACCCAGATTTATATAAGATAACACAATTAACTACTACTAGGAATGATCCTATGATTTAAAATGACAATAAGGAAATATACCTTAACATTTTGTAAATTGTCAAAATATATAAATTAATTAATTTTAGAGAGCAATATCAAATCTACAAATTAACACAAAAAACCAGTTCAAAGGTGTAATTTATATGTATTTAAGGAAAGGAAGAGAAATATGACTAATTAAAATTTATTATAATAGTATTAATAATATTTAAAATGGAAGGAATTTTATATAAAAACGGAAATCCAATTTTGAGCCTATATTTCCAAAGTGTGAACAAAATTTGTTAATTTCCACAAAATGTCTACAGATATGGACAATAATACATCAATTTAAAGGGAATAAGATGATTAAACTAATAATAAGATTAGTAATTCATAAAAGTAAGGAATAAAATAGAAAAATTCCATATATAATGTAATATTTTCTAATGTGTATGAAGTCGAAAAATGTTAACAATACTTTTTCAAGGATTAACTGGGCAAGATTTATGACCAAGTTAATTAGTCTTTTGTTGAATTTCAAGCTGAATAGGTGTGTGACAAAAACGTTCTGAAAAAATCGAGTCGAACGTGATGCTAACGTTTAGCCATTAAAATCAGTGAACGGGAGTTAGACAAATTAGACACTTTTTGAAGCCAATACTATAAAAACATTCACGACAATAGTGAAAACAAACCTCTAACTCCACTATACGAGTGACAGTAAACAGTAAAACATTATATTACAACTGATTTACTCTACAAACCTAACCGCAACTTGAAAACTTAACCGTAATAGTTGAACAAAATAGAAAATAAACTAACTAACGCTAGTTTACACAGAACACTTCACCAGAATACACTAAATAGATTAACAGACTTATTACACCAGTGCGGGGACATTTTAGACCTTGATGAAGGTAATTTTATAGTAATTTTCTGACTCGACGCATATACAATAGCCGAGACCAACCCAAGGAGCGGCCATCTTGAAAACGAAACCTGTAGTAACTTGAATTATTTAAATACTATTAAATAGTAATTATTGTATTTATGTGTTAATTGTTAATGTTATACTTTCTCGTCACCCTTCTCTGACTATTAATTCTTAATCGCTCAAAGAACCTGTCTTTAACATAATATAACATAAAATTTTGTTCTGTATGACAATCGATAATTCCTGAGACAGAGTCGATAATTGCTCTCCATCGATAAAATATCGATTATTTATCTAAAATTGTCAATAAATCTTTATATTTCTATTATTTTGTATCTGTACTTATTTCACAGGGTAATTTAAGGGTATTTATAAGGCTGAAGGTATTAAGTGAAAAGAATATACTCTATTTTGAACAAGATATTGGACCAGTAAGGAAAGTCACCAATCGATTATTACCCGGAGTTAATCTATTTAACTCCAGACTTGGTGCAAATCTTCAAAAGGTGCTCGACGGTCAATAAATACTTACCTGTTATTAAAATTTTCACAGAACCCTTTAAAAAACAGATTTATCTAGTATACATACCTCTATAAACATAAACAAAATTATTTTATTGTTTGGAAATTCTAATTATTAAAATTTCCATTTTATTTTTATTCTTTTGTAACGACCGGCATACAGCGGTCTGGTGACCAAGTGGCTAGCACAAACAGTGGGACTGGATCAGATTACAGCCATATATAGGGTCTTCTTACAAAGTGACGAACCCAACGCTGGGCATCAAGGAAGAAGACAGTACCCTACATAGGTCGTCTAGTTACAAAGTGGCGTCCAACTTAGAGGGCTTGAATAGATAAGCCTGGCAGCGGTTATCCAGTCAGGAGAAGGGCAACAACGACAAGCAAAATGGCAGAATTTACACCAAAAGAAATGGAGATGATGAATAAGATAAAAGAAATGTGCCAACAAGTAGTGGACGAGCAAAAACGGTTAAATCAATCCTTGGTGGAAAATTTCAGCAAGAAAATGGACAAGAATGTGGAAAATTTAAGCAAGAAAATGGATGATATGGTCACAGAAATAAGGAATGATAGTAAACTGTTTAGGGAAAAATTAAGAGAGGAGAAGACCGAAGAAATAAAATATGATAGCCAACCAGAACCAGAAGAAGTACTAAATGATAAAACGCAGGAAGATAGCCAACCAGAACCAGAAGAAGTACTAAATGACAAAACGCAGGAACAAGTAATGGTAGTACCTGAAATTGAAACTAACCGAAACCAGGAAGATATTAAACCAAGGAAAAGGAGAATGTATCCAAGAAATGTAATAAAAACGAAGGAAGAGTTGGAGATGATAAAACATGGGTTAATTGATGGCAATAATATCCCAATTACCTATGACAAAGACATCATGAATTCTATGAATTATAGAAGGAGAATCGAAGTAATTTCAGAAATAATTTACCACAAGACAGTAGTTTATCAATGGGGAAGGACCAAAGGTAAACGGAATACAACATGTGGACCAGATCAATTCCAGTGTGGAACTAAACAGTGTATTTCAGAAAGATGGAAATATAACATCTTATCAGACTGTGACGATGGCACTGGTGAATCACCAGAGTGTGTTCCATTAGTGCGCCATCCAGGACTATTCCAGTGTACAATTACACAAAAATGTATACCTTCCGGATGGATTTGTGATGATGAACCAGATTATGGGGATTCAGAGAAGCAAATAATTAATAAACCAGATGAAGAACTTCACAGATATTTTTCAGGTCATACCGCATATGAACCAGAGACATATTGGAATATAAGACAAGATAATAATGGGAACAATATTAATTACCATGATAATAATAATACGGGTCCAAATTATCAAAACCCGAATCGACCCTCTAATGGTTATCAGGGTAACCACAATCCCTACCCTGATAACGTAAATAGTCAGAGAAGCCCCAATTATGGTAATATTCCTTACCATAATAATGCTAATCGTGTGGGTCCCAATAATAGTAATTTTAGTAATAATAGGTTTCCTCGCCCAAGAGTGAACGTCATACGGGCCACAGATGGAAGACAGCGAGGTTTCAACCACCATAGAGGGAGCAGTTACCGAAGATACGAAGAAAGGCGGAGGAGCCTAGAACGGGACCAAACGAGGTACTATCCGGCGCGTAGGAGCAAAAGTTTGGATCTGATAAGAATCTATACGGATACATAATGAGGTGGTAAAAGGGATGGATGTCATGATAACCGACAACGGCAAAACCACCACAAAGAAGATGAAAATACTTACCATTGAGGAAAAATGAGAAGAAGAAGTGACAAAGAACCAAAATGGGAATTTAAGAAATAAATTAATTAAGAACCTACACCTTATAAAGGAACTATGAGCAACAATGCACTATAATAAAAAGCATCCACCTGGGTATAAAGAAAAAATAATAATAAGAAATACGTTTGAATAAAGACAAGGAAAGAGTCATACAATATTTATGAAACTAATATGATATGTTTACCATATAATTATGAAAACTATTACAATCATTTATGGAAAGTCTTTATGACAAGAATATAAGAAGAATTAGAATTTAAAATACTCTAAATTCTAAAAAAATGTAAGTTCACCTTACATACCAAGAAAATGTGAAAAAACTTTATGGCTAGAATAGAAGAGAAGAAGTTTAAAAACATAAAATCAACTAAATTAAAAAAATAAGTAAGTTCTCCTTACATACCAAGAAAATGTGAAAAACCTTTATGGCTAGAATAGAAGAAAAGAAGTTTTAAAAAACATAAATACAACTAAATTCAAAAAATAAGTAAGGTCACCTTACATACCAAGAAAATGTAAAAAAAAAACTTTATGGCTAGAATAGAAGAGAAGAAGTTTAAAAAAACATAAATTCAACTAAATTCAAAAAATAAGTAAGTTCACCTTACATACCAAGAAAATATGAAAAAACTTTATGGCTAGAATAGAAGAAAAGAAGTTTTAAAAAACATAAAAACAACTAAAAAAAAAAAAAAAAAAAATAAGTAAGTTCACCTTACATACCAAGAAAATATGAAAAAACTTTATGGCTAGAATAGAAGAGAAGAGAAGAAGTTTAAAAAACATAAAAACAACTAAATTCAAAAAATAAGTAAGTTCACCTTACATACCAAGAAAATGTGAAAAAACTTTATGGCTAGAATAGAAGAGAAGAAGTTTAAAAACATAAAAACCCCAAAATTCTAAAAAGGTGTGAGCCAATCTTACATAAAAGATTATTTGAAAGAAATTATTTGAAAAGAAGAATAATATAAGAAGAGTTTGAAATAAGTCAACAAAATTTTAAACATAAATGAGATCACCTTACATACCGATTATCTAAGAAAAACGTTATGGCTATAATATAATAATAAAGAAGGAGAGAATTTAGAAATAAAACCATCTAAGGTCAAAAAACAAATAATTCTAGACAGTTTAATCATGTCTAAGTTCAATATGAAGAGTAAAAACCTTTCCGTAAAATGTTGTTGAAGGAAATAAAAAAGAAAAAATTCTTTAATACGATTTAAGTGAGTGAATAAAATAAAGTACAAAAACTTCTTTGGAATTATGAGAGAATGAAACTTTAAGTGGTATGAGGAGAAAATATGACCTCATAATGAAATAAATAAAAAAAAACCAGCACTTGCAAGTATAATCGCAATGACCGGAATAATGTGAAAATAATGTCAAAAATGTATGTAATTAAATGAATTAATATAAAATGATTTATAAATTAAATGACAATTATGATAATGACAGTTATAAAAAATTCTAGAAAATAGAACAAGTGGAAATTTTAAGAACCAAGAAACAGTCTAAAAATGTCACAAAGATATGCTACTACAGATAATGCAGATTATAATGAAAAAACCAGAAGGTAATAAAGAATTTATAACCAAAAGATTTATATGATAATAAAAGTATAAAAAGGTAATAATAGAAGAGCTTCCTACCATAATATCAAATGAAAGAAACATCCAGATAATAAGTCAGATGAACAACTGAGATAGAAATATTAAAATCTCTGAGAAGTATAATAAGTAATAAGTGAAGTATCCCAAAGATATTTTTTAAATAGTAACAAATGTGTACTATTCTGAATAATTTTTTTAATCTGTCTGATGATAATTCCAGCAGGATTAATATATTTTTTGAGCAGAGATGATTTGCCTCTGTACTCAAATATGTGTGAAGTATTGGACAGCAGAGGAAAGTAGCGTACAGTGCCTCTCTGAACTGAACCAGCTCACAAAGTAGGGAACGATAGGGAGAAAATATCCCAAGGAGAAAATACTAAGAAGAAATATAAAAATGAAATAATAAATATGAAACTCAGAAGACTATTACTATCAAGGAAGATCAAGTGAGAGTGATATAAACTCAGATATAAATAAGAGAATTTTAAAATGGAAGGAAGTCCAAAATAATAACAAACTTTGAATAATTATCATAAGCAATTGTTTCAGACAAAGCAAGTATAGTCTGAAAAAATTACTTCTGGAGAAGGGCATTCTGTGGCGTGACAGAAAATCCACTACATTGTAAATCATATGAAATGATAAAATTTAATTACATCAAAAAATGTTGTAATAATATTAAATGACATTTAAATAAATCAGAGGAATGAAACACAATAAGATAAAAATCCTCACTACATAATATATAAAAACCACTGTTAAAAGAAACCAAAGAAAGTATTGAAGCAACTCATCAACTCATAAATAATACCAGTACGTTACCCAGGAAGCTCAGAGCAGTAAACCAGTTACATAAGACAATATCCCGAAAAAAGAGACTCAATCAAAGAGTGGTGAATACCAAAATACCCTAAAAACAAGAAGAGGGAAGAATAAAGTTTGTGAACAGGAAGAAAACAATACCCTGAAACCTGTATAGAAGAATAAAATCAGTTCAGTGAAGAAATTAAATACTCCAAACTAAACCTCAGTCGTGATAACACCAAGTACCTTGGTTTACCCAAGAATGAGGTAAGAAGACCAGAAGAGTGAAGACTAGACGAGGGACAAGAATGAAAACTAGAAGAGGGACAAGAATGAATACCAGAAGGAAGATAGGAAGAAGGACAAGAAGGAAGACAGGAGGAGAGGAAGACATAGTATGAAAGAAACACCGTAGTAAAACCTATTATTATATAAACTACTATCAATCCCAAACCCACAAAAACTATGCCAAAGAAAGTATAACATACCCAAAATCTTATAAAAATGTAATTATTGAGAAAACTAAAGTGTTGTATAGCGTTATAAGAAGTGCACCGGCTAAAGCTATTGTGTAATAAAGAAAATAAACTAGTCTTAACGGTCCATGATGACTAAAGGTCTGGTCTGAGATAATAAGACTCAGAATATCAGAACCAACAGTGAAAGTGAATTTGTATAAGTGTTTTTTAAAAAAAGCAATAAACTTAAAGTTGGTGATACTATAACTTAGTAGTATGCTATATCACAACTTTAAAATCTAAATAATAAACAGCATAATAAAATAATAAAATGGAAGGTTTCCAGTATTTTATTATTTTAATGTAAATCCTTATTTACAAGACATTTGTAAAAAATGATAATAAATAAAGTATGGGAATTAATGTTTACTGATGTGGGGGATCACAATAATAATGATTTAAACCAAAAAGGACTGACACTAATATAGTATGAATAAGTGTAACATGTTCAAATAGACTGTTATTTCACAATCCTAAAATCAATGTATTAAATAAATGTATTTGTAAGGTTTATTAGAAAATAAGATTTATGTTATGTGTTTTAAAAAAGAATTATGTTTGATAAATAGTAACCTACATACCAGTAATAATGTTCTAAGAGGTATGCTATGTTAGATTAAAAATAGTTAAAAAAGATATGTTTAAGCTGTATCTGCAATATGTTAAATTGTGCAGATTACTAAACAATGTTCATAATTAATTATTTTAATAACTGTAGTGTTAATTAACTACTACACAGAACAATAAGTTATAGATCATGTTATTTTCATATAATTGTAATTATGTAAAGTCAGAGGAGGAATTAAGTTTAAATTATTGAGAAAGAAAGAAATATAAAATTCTAAAATCTAGGCCATTTGGTGAAATCAGAGAACCAATATAAAATAGTATAATTCACTAATAAATCCTGTAAACTACCCAGATTTATATAAGATAACACAATTAACTACTACTAGGAATGATCCTATGATTTAAAATGACAATAAGGAAATATACCTTAACATTTTGTAAATTGTCAAAATATATAAATTAATTAATTTTAGAGAGCAATATCAAATCTACAAATTAACACAAAAAACCAGTTCAAAGGTGTAATTTATATGTATTTAAGGAAAGGAAGAGAAATATGACTAATTAAAATTTATTATAATAGTATTAATAATATTTAAAATGGAAGGAATTTTATATAAAAACGGAAATCCAATTTTGAGCCTATATTTCCAAAGTGTGAACAAAATTTGTTAATTTCCACAAAATGTCTACAGATATGGACAATAATACATCAATTTAAAGGGAATAAGATGATTAAACTAATAATAAGATTAGTAATTCATAAAAGTAAGGAATAAAATAGAAAAATTCCATATATAATGTAATATTTTCTAATGTGTATGAAGTCGAAAAATGTTAACAATACTTTTTCAAGGATTAACTGGGCAAGATTTATGACCAAGTTAATTAGTCTTTTGTTGAATTTCAAGCTGAATAGGTGTGTGACAAAAACGTTCTGAAAAAATCGAGTCGAACGTGATGCTAACGTTTAGCCATTAAAATCAGTGAACGGGAGTTAGACAAATTAGACACTTTTTGAAGCCAATACTATAAAAACATTCACGACAATAGTGAAAACAAACCTCTAACTCCACTATACGAGTGACAGTAAACAGTAAAACATTATATTACAACTGATTTACTCTACAAACCTAACCGCAACTTGAAAACTTAACCGTAATAGTTGAACAAAATAGAAAATAAACTAACTAACGCTAGTTTACACAGAACACTTCACCAGAATACACTAAATAGATTAACAGACTTATTACACCAGTGCGGGGACATTTTAGACCTTGATGAAGGTAATTTTATAGTAATTTTCTGACTCGACGCATATACAATAGCCGAGACCAACCCAAGGAGCGGCCATCTTGAAAACGAAACCTGCCTACTACATCATAGTTACTGGCGTCACATCAGTCTTCATTGGTTCGACAAAACATTTATTCTAATATCATAACTTGAATTATTTAAATACTATTAAATAGTAATTATTGTATTTATGTGTTAATTGTTAATGTTATACTTTCTCGTCACCCTTCTCTGACTATTAATTCTTAATCGCTCAAAGAACCTGTCTTTAACATAATATAACATAAAATTTTGTTCTGTATGACAATCGATAATTCCTGAGACAGAGTCGATAATTGCTCTCCATCGATAAAATATCGATTATTTATCTAAAATTGTCAATAAATCTTTATATTTCTATTATTTTGTATCTGTACTTATTTCACAGGGTAATTTAAGGGTATTTATAAGGCTGAAGGTATTAAGTGAAAAGAATATACTCTATTTTGAACAAGATATTGGACCAGTAAGGAAAGTCACCAATCGATTATTACCCGGAGTTAATCTATTTAACTCCAGACTTGGTGCAAATCTTCAAAAGGTGCTCGACGGTCAATAAATACTTACCTGTTATTAAAATTTTCACAGAACCCTTTAAAAAACAGATTTATCTAGTATACATACCTCTATAAACATAAACAAAATTATTTTATTGTTTGGAAATTCTAATTATTAAAATTTCCATTTTATTTTTATTCTTTTGTAACGACCGGCATACAGCGGTCTGGTGACCAAGTGGCTAGCACAAACAGTGGGACTGGATCAGATTACAGCCATATATAGGGTCTTCTTACAAAGTGACGAACCCAACGCTGGGCATCAAGGAAGAAGACAGTACCCTACATAGGTCGTCTAGTTACAAAGTGGCGTCCAACTTAGAGGGCTTGAATAGATAAGCCTGGCAGCGGTTATCCAGTCAGGAGAAGGGCAACAACGACAAGCAAAATGGCAGAATTTACACCAAAAGAAATGGAGATGATGAATAAGATAAAAGAAATGTGCCAACAAGTAGTGGACGAGCAAAAACGGTTAAATCAATCCTTGGTGGAAAATTTCAGCAAGAAAATGGACAAGAATGTGGAAAATTTAAGCAAGAAAATGGATGATATGGTCACAGAAATAAGGAATGATAGTAAACTGTTTAGGGAAAAATTAAGAGAGGAGAAGACCGAAGAAATAAAATATGATAGCCAACCAGAACCAGAAGAAGTACTAAATGATAAAACGCAGGAAGATAGCCAACCAGAACCAGAAGAAGTACTAAATGACAAAACGCAGGAACAAGTAATGGTAGTACCTGAAATTGAAACTAACCGAAACCAGGAAGATATTAAACCAAGGAAAAGGAGAATGTATCCAAGAAATGTAATAAAAACGAAGGAAGAGTTGGAGATGATAAAACATGGGTTAATTGATGGCAATAATATCCCAATTACCTATGACAAAGACATCATGAATTCTATGAATTATAGAAGGAGAATCGAAGTAATTTCAGAAATAATTTACCACAAGACAGTAGTTTATCAATGGGGAAGGACCAAAGGTAAACGGAATACAACATGTGGACCAGATCAATTCCAGTGTGGAACTAAACAGTGTATTTCAGAAAGATGGAAATATAACATCTTATCAGACTGTGACGATGGCACTGGTGAATCACCAGAGTGTGTTCCATTAGTGCGCCATCCAGGACTATTCCAGTGTACAATTACACAAAAATGTATACCTTCCGGATGGATTTGTGATGATGAACCAGATTATGGGGATTCAGAGAAGCAAATAATTAATAAACCAGATGAAGAACTTCACAGATATTTTTCAGGTCATACCGCATATGAACCAGAGACATATTGGAATATAAGACAAGATAATAATGGGAACAATATTAATTACCATGATAATAATAATACGGGTCCAAATTATCAAAACCCGAATCGACCCTCTAATGGTTATCAGGGTAACCACAATCCCTACCCTGATAACGTAAATAGTCAGAGAAGCCCCAATTATGGTAATATTCCTTACCATAATAATGCTAATCGTGTGGGTCCCAATAATAGTAATTTTAGTAATAATAGGTTTCCTCGCCCAAGAGTGAACGTCATACGGGCCACAGATGGAAGACAGCGAGGTTTCAACCACCATAGAGGGAGCAGTTACCGAAGATACGAAGAAAGGCGGAGGAGCCTAGAACGGGACCAAACGAGGTACTATCCGGCGCGTAGGAGCAAAAGTTTGGATCTGATAAGAATCTATACGGATACATAATGAGGTGGTAAAAGGGATGGATGTCATGATAACCGACAACGGCAAAACCACCACAAAGAAGATGAAAATACTTACCATTGAGGAAAAATGAGAAGAAGAAGTGACAAAGAACCAAAATGGGAATTTAAGAAATAAATTAATTAAGAACCTACACCTTATAAAGGAACTATGAGCAACAATGCACTATAATAAAAAGCATCCACCTGGGTATAAAGAAAAAATAATAATAAGAAATACGTTTGAATAAAGACAAGGAAAGAGTCATACAATATTTATGAAACTAATATGATATGTTTACCATATAATTATGAAAACTATTACAATCATTTATGGAAAGTCTTTATGACAAGAATATAAGAAGAATTAGAATTTAAAATACTCTAAATTCTAAAAAAATGTAAGTTCACCTTACATACCAAGAAAATGTGAAAAAACTTTATGGCTAGAATAGAAGAGAAGAAGTTTAAAAACATAAAATCAACTAAATTAAAAAAATAAGTAAGTTCTCCTTACATACCAAGAAAATGTGAAAAACCTTTATGGCTAGAATAGAAGAAAAGAAGTTTTAAAAAACATAAATACAACTAAATTCAAAAAATAAGTAAGGTCACCTTACATACCAAGAAAATGTAAAAAAAAAACTTTATGGCTAGAATAGAAGAGAAGAAGTTTAAAAAAACATAAATTCAACTAAATTCAAAAAATAAGTAAGTTCACCTTACATACCAAGAAAATATGAAAAAACTTTATGGCTAGAATAGAAGAAAAGAAGTTTTAAAAAACATAAAAACAACTAAAAAAAAAAAAAAAAAAAATAAGTAAGTTCACCTTACATACCAAGAAAATATGAAAAAACTTTATGGCTAGAATAGAAGAGAAGAGAAGAAGTTTAAAAAACATAAAAACAACTAAATTCAAAAAATAAGTAAGTTCACCTTACATACCAAGAAAATGTGAAAAAACTTTATGGCTAGAATAGAAGAGAAGAAGTTTAAAAACATAAAAACCCCAAAATTCTAAAAAGGTGTGAGCCAATCTTACATAAAAGATTATTTGAAAGAAATTATTTGAAAAGAAGAATAATATAAGAAGAGTTTGAAATAAGTCAACAAAATTTTAAACATAAATGAGATCACCTTACATACCGATTATCTAAGAAAAACGTTATGGCTATAATATAATAATAAAGAAGGAGAGAATTTAGAAATAAAACCATCTAAGGTCAAAAAACAAATAATTCTAGACAGTTTAATCATGTCTAAGTTCAATATGAAGAGTAAAAACCTTTCCGTAAAATGTTGTTGAAGGAAATAAAAAAGAAAAAATTCTTTAATACGATTTAAGTGAGTGAATAAAATAAAGTACAAAAACTTCTTTGGAATTATGAGAGAATGAAACTTTAAGTGGTATGAGGAGAAAATATGACCTCATAATGAAATAAATAAAAAAAAACCAGCACTTGCAAGTATAATCGCAATGACCGGAATAATGTGAAAATAATGTCAAAAATGTATGTAATTAAATGAATTAATATAAAATGATTTATAAATTAAATGACAATTATGATAATGACAGTTATAAAAAATTCTAGAAAATAGAACAAGTGGAAATTTTAAGAACCAAGAAACAGTCTAAAAATGTCACAAAGATATGCTACTACAGATAATGCAGATTATAATGAAAAAACCAGAAGGTAATAAAGAATTTATAACCAAAAGATTTATATGATAATAAAAGTATAAAAAGGTAATAATAGAAGAGCTTCCTACCATAATATCAAATGAAAGAAACATCCAGATAATAAGTCAGATGAACAACTGAGATAGAAATATTAAAATCTCTGAGAAGTATAATAAGTAATAAGTGAAGTATCCCAAAGATATTTTTTAAATAGTAACAAATGTGTACTATTCTGAATAATTTTTTTAATCTGTCTGATGATAATTCCAGCAGGATTAATATATTTTTTGAGCAGAGATGATTTGCCTCTGTACTCAAATATGTGTGAAGTATTGGACAGCAGAGGAAAGTAGCGTACAGTGCCTCTCTGAACTGAACCAGCTCACAAAGTAGGGAACGATAGGGAGAAAATATCCCAAGGAGAAAATACTAAGAAGAAATATAAAAATGAAATAATAAATATGAAACTCAGAAGACTATTACTATCAAGGAAGATCAAGTGAGAGTGATATAAACTCAGATATAAATAAGAGAATTTTAAAATGGAAGGAAGTCCAAAATAATAACAAACTTTGAATAATTATCATAAGCAATTGTTTCAGACAAAGCAAGTATAGTCTGAAAAAATTACTTCTGGAGAAGGGCATTCTGTGGCGTGACAGAAAATCCACTACATTGTAAATCATATGAAATGATAAAATTTAATTACATCAAAAAATGTTGTAATAATATTAAATGACATTTAAATAAATCAGAGGAATGAAACACAATAAGATAAAAATCCTCACTACATAATATATAAAAACCACTGTTAAAAGAAACCAAAGAAAGTATTGAAGCAACTCATCAACTCATAAATAATACCAGTACGTTACCCAGGAAGCTCAGAGCAGTAAACCAGTTACATAAGACAATATCCCGAAAAAAGAGACTCAATCAAAGAGTGGTGAATACCAAAATACCCTAAAAACAAGAAGAGGGAAGAATAAAGTTTGTGAACAGGAAGAAAACAATACCCTGAAACCTGTATAGAAGAATAAAATCAGTTCAGTGAAGAAATTAAATACTCCAAACTAAACCTCAGTCGTGATAACACCAAGTACCTTGGTTTACCCAAGAATGAGATAAGAAGACCAGAAGAGTGAAGACTAGACGAGGGACAAGAATGAAAACTAGAAGAGGGACAAGAATGAATACCAGAAGGAAGATAGGAAGAAGGACAAGAAGGAAGACAGGAGGAGAGGAAGACATAGTATGAAAGAAACACCGTAGTAAAACCTATTATTATATAAACTACTATCAATCCCAAACCCACAAAAACTATGCCAAAGAAAGTATAACATACCCAAAATCTTATAAAAATGTAATTATTGAGAAAACTAAAGTGTTGTATAGCGTTATAAGAAGTGCACCGGCTAAAGCTATTGTGTAATAAAGAAAATAAACTAGTCTTAACGGTCCATGATGACTAAAGGTCTGGTCTGAGATAATAAGACTCAGAATATCAGAACCAACAGTGAAAGTGAATTTGTATAAGTGTTTTTTAAAAAAAGCAATAAACTTAAAGTTGGTGATACTATAACTTAGTAGTATGCTATATCACAACTTTAAAATCTAAATAATAAACAGCATAATAAAATAATAAAATGGAAGGTTTCCAGTATTTTATTATTTTAATGTAAATCCTTATTTACAAGACATTTGTAAAAAATGATAATAAATAAAGTATGGGAATTAATGTTTACTGATGTGGGGGATCACAATAATAATGATTTAAACCAAAAAGGACTGACACTAATATAGTATGAATAAGTGTAACATGTTCAAATAGACTGTTATTTCACAATCCTAAAATCAATGTATTAAATAAATGTATTTGTAAGGTTTATTAGAAAATAAGATTTATGTTATGTGTTTTAAAAAAGAATTATGTTTGATAAATAGTAACCTACATACCAGTAATAATGTTCTAAGAGGTATGCTATGTTAGATTAAAAATAGTTAAAAAAGATATGTTTAAGCTGTATCTGCAATATGTTAAATTGTGCAGATTACTAAACAATGTTCATAATTAATTATTTTAATAACTGTAGTGTTAATTAACTACTACACAAAACAATAAGTTATAGATCATGTTATTTTCATATAATTGTAATTATGTAAAGTCAGAGGAGGAATTAAGTTTAAATTATTGAGAAAGAAAGAAATATAAAATTCTAAAATCTAGGCCATTTGGTGAAATCAGAGAACCAATATAAAATAGTATAATTCACTAATAAATCCTGTAAACTACCCAGATTTATATAAGATAACACAATTAACTACTACTAGGAATGATCCTATGATTTAAAATGACAATAAGGAAATATACCTTAACATTTTGTAAATTGTCAAAATATATAAATTAATTAATTTTAGAGAGCAATATCAAATCTACAAATTAACACAAAAAACCAGTTCAAAGGTGTAATTTATATGTATTTAAGGAAAGGAAGAGAAATATGACTAATTAAAATTTATTATAATAGTATTAATAATATTTAAAATGGAAGGAATTTTATATAAAAACGGAAATCCAATTTTGAGCCTATATTTCCAAAGTGTGAACAAAATTTGTTAATTTCCACAAAATGTCTACAGATATGGACAATAATACATCAATTTAAAGGGAATAAGATGATTAAACTAATAATAAGATTAGTAATTCATAAAAGTAAGGAATAAAATAGAAAAATTCCATATATAATGTAATATTTTCTAATGTGTATGAAGTCGAAAAATGTTAACAATACTTTTTCAAGGATTAACTGGGCAAGATTTATGACCAAGTTAATTAGTCTTTTGTTGAATTTCAAGCTGAATAGGTGTGTGACAAAAACGTTCTGAAAAAATCGAGTCGAACGTGATGCTAACGTTTAGCCATTAAAATCAGTGAACGGGAGTTAGACAAATTAGACACTTTTTGAAGCCAATACTATAAAAACATTCACGACAATAGTGAAAACAAACCTCTAACTCCACTATACGAGTGACAGTAAACAGTAAAACATTATATTACAACTGATTTACTCTACAAACCTAACCGCAACTTGAAAACTTAACCGTAATAGTTGAACAAAATAGAAAATAAACTAACTAACGCTAGTTTACACAGAACACTTCACCAGAATACACTAAATAGATTAACAGACTTATTACACCAGTGCGGGGACATTTTAGACCTTGATGAAGGTAATTTTATAGTAATTTTCTGACTCGACGCATATACAATAGCCGAGACCAACCCAAGGAGCGGCCATCTTGAAAACGAAACCTGCCTACTACATCATAGTTACTGGCGTCACATCAGTCTTCATTGGTTCGACAAAACATTTATTCTAATATCATAACTTGAATTATTTAAATACTATTAAATAGTAATTATTGTATTTATGTGTTAATTGTTAATGTTATACTTTCTCGTCACCCTTCTCTGACTATTAATTCTTAATCGCTCAAAGAACCTGTCTTTAACATAATATAACATAAAATTTTGTTCTGTATGACAATCGATAATTCCTGAGACAGAGTCGATAATTGCTCTCCATCGATAAAATATCGATTATTTATCTAAAATTGTCAATAAATCTTTATATTTCTATTATTTTGTATCTGTACTTATTTCACAGGGTAATTTAAGGGTATTTATAAGGCTGAAGGTATTAAGTGAAAAGAATATACTCTATTTTGAACAAGATATTGGACCAGTAAGGAAAGTCACCAATCGATTATTACCCGGAGTTAATCTATTTAACTCCAGACTTGGTGCAAATCTTCAAAAGGTGCTCGACGGTCAATAAATACTTACCTGTTATTAAAATTTTCACAGAACCCTTTAAAAAACAGATTTATCTAGTATACATACCTCTATAAACATAAACAAAATTATTTTATTGTTTGGAAATTCTAATTATTAAAATTTCCATTTTATTTTTATTCTTTTGTAACGACCGGCATACAGCGGTCTGGTGACCAAGTGGCTAGCCCAAACAGTGGGATTTGATCAGATTACAGCCAACGAAAGGTCGTACAGTTACAATATATATATATATATATATATATAGCAACGATACAATATAAAACTGCAATTTAAAATTAAAATTTACTATTGTCTTATTAATTTATAAAATTAAATTGTTTATTTAAAATTTGTCTTTCGATAATTGAGTCTATTTGCTGGTTTTACAACGATGTTACTTGTTGCGTTGAATTCCGACAGTGTGCGTCGACACCGCACCTGGACTGGACCGCTGTGACTGCACGTCGACCAATGACTGCTACGCTGATAAGTCACGTCTTTGCACTCACGCACACTGCGATATGATCTGTTATTGTTTATACTTTAACTTCACTTAATCTCAGGGATTTAAAACTGGGTAAAATAGATCGTGTATTGATTTTACACAAACTCCGGTTTCTTGAAGTGTTCTCGCGTAACTGTCAAAATATCTCGGCAGATATTTTGCCCCTACTCCGGAAAAATCTTCCACTGTACTCGGAAAGCACTAGAATGATCTATTTTTTTATTTGAGTTCTCTAAGTGGTAATGTTTACGAAGAACTCGAACCGTGAACCAACTTCTAAGTGTAAACGAAAACGACCTGTCTTGTCCCGAAAAACTCGTGACAGCGAGTACGTGTTTCTATGGCAAGTTCTAAGAAGAAACTGAGCGGTCCGTCCTCTGAAAGCGTCCGTCTCAAATAAATTTTAGTCCCTCTGATTGGTTGAAACTTTAGCAACGTCACAGATGAGAACATAGATAGACTGAAATCAGGCTTAAATTCTGTCCGATTCTGCAAAGGCCTGTCTAGATTTAATCTACAAATTGTATTACTTTCTAGGAAATAACGAGAATAAAAGACGACTGATTTCATAAAAAAAAACATAAAAATTATAGGTGTGGAGAATTGAGTATATGGAAATGTAGCTTATAACCATGAGAATACTCTGTCCAAATTTCAGAACGAAATGTTAATTTTCCTCGAAGTTGTTAAATAAAATGTAAGTCACACGCGCACCCGCGCACTTACACACAAATATTTTCTATGACAGAAAAGAGAATAAAATTGTGAACATTTTGAAATAATATACTTTTTTAAACATAGCTTGGTTCAAAACTTATGACTACTTTACAAAGAAAGAACAAAATCAATTTAAAACATATCTATGGCCATCAGAAAATGTTACATAGCATTAGTATTACACTTAAATGAACTTCATATCCTGTGTACTGTTGCGCACATATATTTTGTACAATATATTATACAATCTTGATTATTTATACAATCATGCTTTTGGATCTTTCATACTTCCTCTTCTAACTTGCTGCCGAAAGTTTCTTTTACATCTTCACCAGCTTCTTCTGTCGGCACGTGGACACTGAACAAAGTCACATTGAAAAATTTGTCTTTTATTCTCAGAGGACACATTCTGTCATTTATGAGGCTAAAATTCAGGACAAGTAGTTTTACTTCCTTATGCACTAGAAAACCCGTTTCATCAAGGTATCCGTCAAAGTCAGTATGCATAATCACATACTCTCATCAATTCATTATTCCTCTTCCTTGCCATCTTGTCTCCTGCAGCTATCACGATTCTGAACTTTTCCAATTCATTCTTCAATTGTCTTAATGTTTCAGCCTTCTTTAGGGTTCTCAAATTCCTGGTTGTCATGTAAATATTATTTGCCTTTCTCTTAACCGTTTGTCTCGACGGGTCAGTACTAGCTTTCCAGTCCTATTCCGAGGCATTATACCAGTAAACTAACTAATTAAACTAAAGCGTTTTCAAGGGGCAAGATTGTTAGTCTCACGCCCAACCCCCAACCTAGAGTACTTTTCGATTATCGGGATCTTCTTCCCCTAGACAGGCTGCCTTCACACTGGCTGTAGAGTCCTGTCCACCCTCGCAGTTCACCTGCCGTACCACTACCCTTCAGCTCCGCCCGGTGATGTTCACCTATGGGCCCAACTGACTACTACCGTCTTCAGTCCTATGCCGATACTAGTGGGTGCTGCTGCCCTCCACCAGGGATGTTTTTCGACTTCCCAGTCTATATCCGTACTATTCTGCGAAAACAGGGTAACTTCTTGTAGGATGTGGCTGTTCACCATGCATTACGGTCTTGGCTGGGTTGAAGCTAGGGGCTCCATTGGGGCGCCATCGCTTCCTCCAACCCTGGGACTTGTGAGGACCAGTCAACCCGAAGCAAAGATGTTACCCCTCCAAGTTCCCTCGAGCCCTGATATTTTATATTTTCATTCATAATATCTTCAACTTTTATATTTTGCGTGTATGATTTCTTATCCTATCCACTCAATTGCAGTATATAACGTCATATTTTTAACTGGTGCAACGTTGATTTTAATTCCCAATATCGGTAACTAATTATTTATCAGGAGCCGCCATTATAACATATGCCAAGTATAGTAACACGTGCATCGGAACTTCTTCTCAGGAAGAAGTCACGGCACATTGTAAACGGAGAAAATGGAGAAGAAGAACACAGTCTCATCTAAAAACTAAAAGTAACAACCCGAAGTGCAAGGTGCTCAGGAAATCTAAAAGAGAGAGAGAGAGAGAGAGAGAGAGAGAGAGAGAGAGAGAGAGAGAGAGAGAGAGAGAGAGAGAGAGTGAGACAGAGCCCACACACACACACACACACGCACATAATGGAAAGATATGTATAAACAATATCGTAATCATACAGAGATTTTCATACATCGCTTGCAATCAATTTCAGTTGGTTAGTGTAACAAAATGGTTGCAATCAACTGTGGTCACAAGTTGCGCTCAGGGTGAATGCATATGTATATCAACGGTAGACTGGCACAGCCAATTGACACCGGACATTCGGTCAGCACAGCACAATAATATCGGTTACAGCTTCAATTGTTCGCTTCGCTTTAGTAGCCATTTCCTAGCTTAATTACATATCTAGCAGCCATACTCCGTATTTCCTTTGTACGTTCCTTCCTAATTTCTCGCTTACATAATATACGAACTTACTTCGGAAACAAACAGGCGCTTCCTTTATATACCGATATTTACAGAATACGCAAATTATTCTCTAGTATATCTTGGCTTGCTAACGCATTAAGTCATTAATAATAGGCCTGTATTGTGCCAGGGGCGGCTCCATAAAATGGATGTAGATGTAGACTCACTATTTTAAATTCAGTTGAGTAATAATTGAAAGTTGTAATCCACTTCACACGTACACAGTCCAATATAAGACAATTCCCTTATCTTACTGCCTGGTACTTACGGCAGTCCTATCTCTTTACTATGATAGGGCGATCTTCCTGTCCTAGTGCTGACTATGTTGGTTGTATTCAGGCCAGAACAAACTGAACTGTGCACAATATTTTTCGAGCAGCACAGTGCATTGACAAAACGAAATTTGAAGTTTTTCTTCTTATTATTGTTATCATCATCATCATCATCATCATCATTATTATTATTATTGACGCTGAATATTGTGTACTGACTTGCAGCAGATAGGAGAGGACATAAATCACATTTCAGGTTCTAGTAAATGTCAAGTATTTCGAAGGGGATTGAACAAGGTAAAACAAAACCGAAATGGTTAAAGTCCTACAGGGAAATATGCATAGACGTAGGTTGGCACATGACCTACTCATGCAAATTAAGTTATACTGGAAAATAACGTTGACATAATCATCATTAGCGAACAGTACAGAAATAAGGACACACCTACTTGGTATTCAGACAACCTGGGGACTGCGGCTATATGGGTTCCAGATTCTCAGCGGGTCCACGTTGACAGCCATGGATGCGGCGATGGCTTTGTATGGATAAAGAGCAAAGGCATTACGTATGTAAGCTGCTACTTTACACCAAATGAGCGGATAGACATTTTTCGAGCTAGGATGGACAGACTGGAGGATGTTATACAAACAATGGAAGGAGACATGATCGTGGCCGCCGATTTCAACGCTAAGGCTGTGGAATGGGGCATGCCTGAACCAGACCGTAGAGGAGAGCGAGCGGTTGCGATGTCATCCAGGCTGGATCTGGTAGTGCTTAATACTGGGAGACATTCAGACGACCTGGATGTAGGGAAACTATTTTAGATATCTTTTTAGCATCAGAACATCTTGTATCAAGGATACGGTAGTGGCGCGTCATCGAGGATTATAGAGCGACTGATCATCAGTACATAACTTACAACATTTGTTAAGACAGGCGGATAGGAAGAAATGTAACAGACAGGCGACGTAGATGGAACACGGCAAGAATGGATTTAGAAAAGCTGTTCTCAGTACTACAAGAGGGTCAACGCGAGATTGAGGATGCTCTGAAGGGACCTGATACCCTGAATGGTGCAGAGATTGCGGTAGAGGCTGTGATGGGGCTGATACAACAGGCTTGCGATAAATCTATGCCATGACAAAGACCTCGAAACAATAGACGCCCGGTCTACTGATGGACGGAAGAGATCGCTACTCTCAGAAAGAAATGCCTCAGGCTGAGGCGAAAAGCTCAACGGGCACGAAGAAGAGGGAGAGAAGCTGACCTCAGAACAGCTAAGCATAAGGCAGCAAGAAAGGACTTGCGCAAAACTATTAGACGGCAGCAGGCGCTTTGTTGGAAATCATTGGGTGAAGAGATGAACAGGGACCCTTGGGGACTAGGTTATAAAATTGTAACCCGCAAGCTCGGAGCTTTTGTGCGGGTAGAGCCACAGGATGCGGAGGGCATGAAAAACATTGTAGATGTCCTTTTCCCATCTCATCCGGTGAGAAAAATAGAGAGAGAAACGATAGAGCCCGGAGAGATCTCGATATTCAGCGAAGATGAACTGATACCAGCAGTAGACTCGCTACAAACTAAAAAGACACCTGGGCCTGATGGCATACCAGCAGAGGTGCTGAAGGCTGTGGCGCGGACTCACCCACAACTGTTACTGTGCATGTTTAACATTTATCACAGGGCAGGAGATTTCTGCTCACGTTAGAAAATTCCAAGGCTGGTCCTTATCAGCAATGGCAAAGGGGATGCCAATTCTCCAGCATCGTACAGGCCTTTGTGTATGTTGGACACTGCCGGGATGTCAAAAACGCGTTTAACTCAGCGAAGTAAAGTGATATGCTTGACGCTTTGCAGCTTACGTTTCGTTACCCACATATCTGTTGCGGATGATTAGAATTACCTGCGTGACAGGACATTACTTTATGACACTGCATCAGGATGCCGGGTTAAAGAGGTCACAGCAGGGGAGCTCAGGGTTCAATTCTTGGGCCAGACCTGTGGAACGCTGCATATGATGGTATTCTTCGGATGGACATGCCCCAAAATACATTCTTAGTGGGGTACGCTGATGATATAGCAGAGGTTATCATAACTCGAGATGTGGAACTGGCTCAGATGAGATTAAGGCAGGTTATGCGACGAGTCAGTCCTGGATGACAGACCGCGGCTTAAAACTGGCAGCTGACAAAACAGAAATCGTGCTGATCACAAAGAGGCATCTCCCCAACATCTTGCCAATGCAGGTGGAAGAAGAAACGGTGCACACAAAAGCCGCAAAAAAGTATCTGGGTATACTGCTGGACACGAAGCTTTCGTTTTGGCCACAAATAAAACAGGTGGCTGATAAGGCTGCAACTATAACCGCGGCACTTAGTATAATTATGATGAACACCAGTGAGCCGAAACCTTCGAAGCGACGGTTACTTATGTCGGTTAGATATTCGATACTGCTTTACGGTGCAGAGATATGGGCTGATGCACTCAAGCTCGAGAAATACAGACGACGCATGTTAGCAGTGCAGCGAGTGGCGCGCTCAGAGTGGCTTGCTCCTACCGTACGGTTTCGGAGTCCGCGGTTCTTATCATCGCGGGAATAATCCTAATCGATCTGCTAGCACATGAACGGAAACTGGTTTACAAGAGGAAGGCCCAAGTAGATACTGTACAAGCTCATAAGGAGGCCATGGCTCGTACTATGGCTCAGTGGCAGGAAAGATGGACCCGTGACACGAAGGAAAGGTAGACCGCTAGGCTCATAAAACAGTTAGCTGAGTGTACTGAGCGCAAACATGGCGAGATTAATTATTTCATAACGGAGTTTCTAACTGGCCACGGCGTGTTCCGGGCTTACCTGTATAGAGTGGGGAAAGTAGACAGACCAAACTGCATTTTCTGTAAACAGGAATTAGACAATGTGAATCACACGTTTGTCACCTGTGATAGATGGAAAGAAGAGAGGCAAACACTGGAAAATGTAGTGGGACAGATATTGCCCGAAAATATTATCGGAATAATGCTGGAGAGCGAACACCATTGGTAGCAGGTAGCAGCTTACATAGAGAAGGTACAAAGGCAAAAGAAGGAAACGGAAGATGATCTTGCTAGGGCCGCTGACAGAATAGTAGAAAACAGGTAACGTGGACCCGCTGAAGGTTTAAAACTGATGAACGTCCACAGGACGAAGTACAAATACCACCACCTTGAAGTATTGCGAAAGCTGAGTCCCAAGGTGGATCCATGGCGTGGACAACAGAGTTTGTGGTTTTGGTGGGTGCGAGTCCCACACACCGTAGGAGTGCAGACCCTCCTGCGGCGAACATTAGTTTTCCACAGTCTCTCTCGTAAAAAAAAAATATTATTATTATTATTCATATTTTATCACGAATTAACTTAGCTTTAATGTAAAATGCGCCTTCGCTGTAGGAACAGTTCGCTATAGAAACGTAGGGCTATCATCGCGTAAACGTCTTTGGGTATATAATGTATCACAACAAATCGGAGTAATATATTTTATAAATTATCCCAAACAACAGGCGAACAAACCGTCAGATTTTCAGGGACAATATATTAGTCCGTCAAAGAATATCCCCCATCATATAAGCATATTAAAATTTATTTTGACAGTAACCATTGCATACTTAATAATTACAATCACCAATACCAAATAACATCTCTATCAGTCCCATAATCTATCAGATAAGAAAGGAACAAAGTTACTTAGCTTAGTGATGGTAAACTAAAAGATAAAAGTAGTTTACCGGAACAATATAGCACTAGAGTGACTACAGGTGGGAGTATTAATAACATTCTCTTCTTGCATACATTAAAATGATAAGACTCTTGAGTATAATTTAACCCTATCTGACTTGTGCTAAGGGAGTCATAACTTGTATCATCACCACAAGTGAGGGTGGAGTAATTTAGTGTTTCAACAGGTATATTATACGGCTTACACTTTATACAGCAATCTAGTCGGTGTGAAATATGGCAGTCTTTATGTATCTCACAGATGATATGTTAATGTCACTACTAGTACCCAGACCGTCGCTCTTCTGTATTTGCATATGTACAGACTGTAAGCAGCAAGAGAAAAGAGACATTCAATACATGCTTATGTAGTGAATATATTTTCACTAAAAAATGAACGATACTTCTGTAAAAATATCAAAGCTAAAACAAAATATGTTAAGTTGCATTATGTAAGCGAAATCAAAGAAATATTGATGGAAGAAGGCAACAATATTGACACTATTTATTAGCATTGGTAGAAGAAGAAGGTAAAAAAGACATACAACAGAGACAAAGGGACACATAGTGCAAAGACAACATGTTTATTAATAGACAATAAAAAAAACTGGGGCGAAAAAACAGTCGGAGGAATAAAAAAATTAGAATTAAAAGGAACGGTAGAAATAATGGCCTGTAAGGAAAGTGGGAAGGTAATCATAAGTGAAGATGTTATGAAAGAAACGTATGTCTTATGTCAGTACTTGATACGTGCAGAGCGTATCACCGTATGAATACGGCCGTGTATGAATACACCGGTTAAGCGTTAATTTTTTAGTAACTTTGAATATTATATTAATTTTAAAAATATTATGATTGTGGATAGCGTATATAAACATTTTGCATATATTCAAGTGCAAATGGTGGATTAGATACATCGATGTTGATAACCTGTTTGTAAACATATATTCGATACGTCCTATTTTGTACCCAGTGTTAAGTTTACCTTTTCTCTCAACACAAATCCCACCAAAACTATCAGCCCGTTTTATTTGTGACCAAAAGGTGAGCTTTGTATCCAGTGCAAAGCTTTATAAATAGTACAGACGCAAACCAAGTGAATAAGATTAATTGTAGCTTTCGCGAGTACTGATTCTCGGCTGTTGGGAGTGCAAGACTTTCCTCAAGTGTTTGGTATCCTACCAGTAGGACTGTCGTGAATTTTTCAATGTTCACCTTCGTTATGTTCTATCTCGGCGGCTTAGTTGCGCTGCTTCCCCTCAAAACCTTTTTACTCGTCACTTTGAACTTGATGTATTGCTAGTCACTGGCTGTATAATTTGGTCGTCATCTCCACGATGCAGTTTTATCTGATTTATATCCATTCTATATTAGTAGTAGTTGTTGTATTGATGTTATTGTTGTTGTAATTCAGTATTTTCGTTTGTATAGTTACCTCAGCAATAAACATAGTTATGACTATAGAAATTTTTTGTACACTGTTCGGTTGCGAGTATAAACAGTTTTTGGCAAACAAATACGAGTCTGTTTAATTGTGACACTGAAATGATGCTCGTAATTTTGTCTGGCATAACACAAAATTACGAAAGGAGAATACCATTTATCAAGACGAGCTTAAGAAAGGAATTTCCAATTTCCTCAACGTGTTACTGTGTCAGTTACAAGACTGAGCGCAACGTTCCATTACAAACAACAATAAAACACGCGCGCGCGTGGAAACACACACACACACACGCACATAATTTCCTTCTTGCAACATTACACATAGTTTTGGCTTTCCAGATAATACCCTCTGTGTCTGTCAAGATGTTTTAACCTTAAAGTTAAAATGGTTTAACTCTTTACTCTGAATTCAATTTTAGCTTCAATGTCAGAATTGAGACTAGATACGCGTCATAAGTTTTCTACTTTACAAATTACTTCTTAGATAATTATGAATTTCTCAGTTCTTAGGATACATAAAGATTCTTAAATCTCGTTTTATTACTTCCATATTCCTTAAGGAATGGAAGTATGGTGATGGCAAAAAAAATCGTGTTCGAGATTATTGCAGATTCTGATTGTACTACACTCAAAACATGAAAAAAAGTCGTTTTCCGAAAAGTGTCTGTGTGTGTGTCTGTCTGTCTGTCTGTCTGTGTGTCTGTCTGTGTGTCTATCTGTGTGTCTGTAGATTTTTTTCTATAGCAAACGATAACTGCCGCAAATTCAAACAGAATCAAATAATTTTTTGCACACAGCCCTGATTTATAGAGTACTCGCGACATATTGTTTTTGGTGAAGATCGATTGAGGGAAAGGGGTAGTTTACCTGCAACGGTTTTTTTTTATCAAGGGTAATTTTGTTTGTTTGGCAAACGATAACAGCCGCAAATTCAAACAGAATCAAATAATATTTCGCATACAGCCCTGAATTGTAGAGCTCTCAAGATTTGTTCATTTTGGTAAAGATCGGTTAAGGGAAAGGGGTAGTTTACCGGCAACGTTTTATGTTTTAACAAGGGTATTTTCTATGGCAAACGATAACAGCCGCAAATTCAAACATAATCAAATAATGTTTTGCATACTGCCCTGAATTGTAGAGTTCTCAAGGCCTTTTGGTTTTGGTGAAGATCGGTTAAGGGAAAGGGGTAGTTTACCTGCAACGTTTTATGTTTTAAAAGGGTATTTTGTATGGCAAACGATAACAGCCGCAAATTCAAACAAAATCATATAATATTTTACATGCAGGCCTGAATTGTAGAGTTCTCAAGACCTCTTGTTTTTGGTGAAGATCGGTTAAGGGAAAGGGATAGTTTACCTGCAACGGTTTTTTATCAAGGGTAATTTTTTTCTATGGTAAACGATAACAGCCACAAATTCAAACAGAATCAAATGATTTTTTGCATACAGCCCTGTATTGTAGAGTTCTCAATACCTATTGGTGTTGGTGAAGATCGTTTAAGGGAAAGGGGTAGTTTACCTGTAACGTTTTATGTTTTATAAGGGTATTTTCTATGGCAAACGATAAGAGCCGCAAATTCAAACAGAATCAAATATGTTTTTGCATACAGCCCTGTTTTGTTGAGTACTAAAGACCTATTGTTTTTGGTGAAGATCGGTTAAGGGAAAGGGGTAGTTTACCGGACACGTTTTTTGTTTTATCAAGGGTATTTTATATGGCAAATGATAACAGCCGCAAATTCAAACAGAATCATATAATATTTTGCATACAGCCCTGAAATGTACAGTTCTCAAGACCTGTTGGTTTTTGTGAAGATCGGTTAAGGGAATAGGGTTGTTTACCAGCAACATTTTATGTTTTATCAAGGGTAATTTTTTTTTTTGACCAACGATAACTGCCGTACATTAAAACAGAATCAACTACTCTTCTGCATACCTTTTTGAATTATACAGAACTCAAGGTCTGTTGATTATGTTGAAGATCGGTTAAGGGAAAGGGGTAGTTTACCGGCAACGTTTTATGTTTTAACAAGGGTATTTTTTCTATGATGAACGATAACTGCCGTAAATTCAAAAAGAATCAACTAATGTTTTGCATACAGCCCTGAATTGTAGAGTTCTCAAGATCTATTGTTTTTGGTGAAGATCGGTTAATGGAATAGGGTAGTTTACCAGCAACGTTTTATGTTTTATCAAGGGTGTTTTCTATGGCAAACGATAACAGCCGCAAATTCAAACTAAAACAAATAATTCTTTGCATACAGGCCTGAATTGTAGAGTATCTAAGACATGTCGATTTTGGTGAAGATCGGTTAAGGGAAAGGGGTAGTTTACCAGAACCGGTTTTTTATCAAGGGTAATTTTGTCTATAGTAAACGATAACAACCGCAAATTCAAACGGAATCAAATAAGTTTTTGCATACAGCCCTGATTTCTTGAGTACTAAAGACCTATTGTTTTTGGTGAAGATCGTTTAAGGGAAAGGGGTAGTTTACCAGCAACGTTTTTTTATCAAGCGTATTTTCTATGGCAAATGATAACAGCCGCAAATTCAAACAGAATCAAATAATGTTTTGCATACAGCCCTGATTTGTAGAGACCTCAAGGACTTTTGATTTTAGTGAAGATCGGTTAAGGGGAAGGGGTAGTTTACCTGCAACCTTTTACGTTTTAACAACAGTAAAGTACTTGAAAATTCATTTAAACTTTTTCAAACAAAGGTAATTGTTAAAAATAAAATAATTTTGTTCCCAGGGAATAAAATTATAATTTTTTCATTTTAATGTAAATTATGTATGAGTTAATATCTTTATATATATAATTTTTCTGTACGTGTGTATGTCACTGAACTCCTCCATGTATAAAATAATATATCGTTCGTGGCAGGTAAGCATATCTCAGTTATGTAATGTTTACGTTTCCATTTTATTATTATGCCTACAGCAATAAAAAGGCAGGTAAGACACTCACACACACACACACAATTCACGTTATTTCTGGCCTCACTCATGTTTATTTTCTTACATTTGCACGCTTTTTAAATGGAAAGTGCCGAAACCCACACCAACATAACGCGTGCAAGCCAAAAAAATGGACATCAATTTGCTTCCTGTGGATCGCTGGGCAGTGTAACTGCACGTGTTTACAGAGGAACGATTCATAGACAGACTTTTCGTCTTTAGGGAATCAACCCTCTGCAAGATGCTGAGGGTCCATGAGTGACTTCGGAGCGCTCCTTCTTTTTCGCGTGTTTGTTCTGTGGAACATACACTGTAGATTCGCAGCTTTACTCTATGCAACACTCAATAGGAAATGTTGAAAATTTTTGTCCACAGTGTACCCTCATTCACACTAAACCTGCTCTGATGTTTTAATTATGGACATCATAATATTAAAACTTTGGAAACTTGAGCACTACTTAATGGAGATCAATCATTAACTTATACAAGCCATTAATTTTATGCATATTTTTTATATATATGTGTACAACGTTATCGGCAACAAAGAAGTAGTTTTTGTTAAAATTCCTTCCCGGAATATTTGGCCGTAGTCCAATGTTTTCTACAAAACCAGACGTTTCGGCAATGCCATCGACTTCCATCATCAGTGAAAATCGAGTGCGATAACGTGAGGTGGTATACGTTAGTGACCACAGTACTGTGGTTAAGGCTGAAGCAGTAAGTAGAAAGAAGTAGTTTCTATGGTAATATTTCATTTCGAAAATGATTTTAAATATAAATCTTAGAATATGGAAGTCATGTATGGTTCTCCATACCGATATTTTATTAACTATCACCCAGTTACTATTACGTTTCTTCCTCACACCACTACTACTGCTACCACTACTACCACTACTACTACTACTACTACTACTACTACTACTACTACTACTACTACTACTACTACTACTACTACTACCACCACTATTTCAATAAATAGGTGCAATATCATTGTTGCTACGCTGAGATGATAAATAACAAAGTGGCTACGCGACACTTCAAGCGCGTTGTGTTTACCCAACTATCCAGATTCTACCAAAACGCGTTCCAGATGTTTGTCGAACATTCTGTCGCCGTCTACGCGACCTTGTGTACAAGGTCGAACATTAACATAGTTTCTAGCGAGTTTCAGAGCGGCTGTAACTACGCAATATATCTCGAACGCGTCATCCAAAAAGTAACAGAATCTCGAACATCAGAGGGGTATAAATCAGCGTCGTGGGACCTACGTTATTAAAGTGCGTTTCGGAGTGACTATTATTGTGACTTGTGGCTTAGTGTAACGTCATTATTGTGTATCCGCATAATGCGACACTGTTAACAAAGTGACATTTATTGTTTTTATATTGTTGTGAACAGTTTTTGGAGTGAAAATTATATATGAATGTGTTTGTTTATTTTTAACTGTAATTAGTGAGTTTCTTTGATGTCAGTTATTCTGTTTCTACTATACAACAAGACGATCCGTGCGGTCGTGGTAACATTGGTGTCAGAATTGGAGACAGGACCTTTAACAGTGGGAACAAGAGGAGCAGCGTGCGCAGTAAGTAATTTAAAAGATGGATGCTGACCAGATAACGAAATCTTTCCAAGCACTTCTAACACAGGAACGACATAAAAAGAACGCAGGCAGGAAGCAGAAGAAGCAGGAGAACTACAGGATGAGAAGCGATTTAAAGTTATGATTAATGTTAATTATCCTGTCAATTATTCTGTTTCTACTGTACAATACGACAATCTGTGCGGTCGTTGTAACAATATCATAATAGAAACGATGGACGGTGAATATCTATATGGAAGGTATTGCAACGGCCACTTAGACCGTTACGCAAAATTTAATAACCAGGCTACTTGGCCTAGAGGAAGCGAAAGTGTGCTGGAGCCCAAACAGAGTGACAGGATTTGCAATAAACACTCTTGTAACAAGTAACAATTTTTTATTAGTGCTAACATGTGACACCCTGTTATAATCATGTACCATTTTCCTTAAGAACATTAATTTATGTTATTACAAATATTCAGTTACAGTTTTATTTAAAACAGCTGGAGTACTTGTACCATTTTCTTTAAGAGCATTAATTTATGTTATTACAAAAATTCAGTTACAGTTTTATTTAAAACAGCTGGAGTTCTTGTACCATTTTCTTTAAGAGCATAACAAGATGTTTTAACGTGAATACCAGGGGCCAGTCAATTGAGTTGTTGTTGACTAAGGATAATAATTAGAACGCTCCCACCTGTACTTTATTGAAGAACTCAAAGGGTACCATGTTGACCAGTGTGCCATGAGTGCTGCAGATAGTCCTTAGAGTGTGGTGAATCTCCAGCGAGTCTCATTCCGGGCAGATGTGGTTCCTTCGGTGTTCTGTAGGATGAGTATTTCTGGGCCTGACGGCTTCGGGGAGCATCCTGGTGCACTGCTCTGCGGATAGTGACCGGTGCTGATGTCACTATCTCTGCTTCCCCTTTCTCCCGGCTGGTGCGGGGACCCTATTATATTTTCATTTGGAGATCAGCCGTCAGTCAATACACCCACCCATACACTCTCTTGCCTAGGAACACAGACACCACACACACTGTCACAATTTTTATCAACACTTTATTTGCTCTTATTAATTTAGCATGGTTTATTTTATCCAGTTATACTCATTACTTTTTAATTAACTTTTATTTTTAACTTTATCAAAAGACAATTAATACAATGTCACCACGTGTTTCCAGACCGGAAGTAACGTGTAAATCAATTTTACAATACAAAGATTTTACAATGAAATAGACTTTACAGATGTCGAGGCCACACACACACATACACTAACATAACACATAATCCATCATTAAATAACATAGAATAATATAATTGAGGCTCACCTGAAAACCCTTTACTGGCTTACGAAGTCATATGGAAAGATCTACGAAGTACTTAACCCTGGGCCGTCAGACCATCGAACACTCTATTGGAAGGCTGGCGAAGGAATGAGAATGATGCCTGTATTCTTCGGTCCCACTCCTGCAAAAAATCGACCTGTTCCGATTTGCCGATCATAACCTTTAGTAAGCTGCTTACTAACCGTACACGAACAGCTGATACAGTTGATCAGGCCTGGTAGATTGCGTTGCCAGTCTTGGCAATCACATCTTAATAATCGAGTTAGCTGTGGCACACAGCTGCTACGCGCGCTGGCGGCACTGATCGCATTCACCGCGCCGGGAAAATTCAAACCCCGGCACAGTATAACCTCCTACGTTACGCTGCAAGCTCCTCCCCCCCCCCCCCCGCAAATACACACAGTGAACCCTACTAAATTCGTTTAATAAACAATGTTCACATGCGCAACAATCAACTGTCTTCAAAATACATTAACTTGGATACATTTACATTATCAGTAGTGTTCCACGTGCTTTAGATGCAACCATGCATGTTATAACTGAAATGGAACGTTATTAATTTTGTTGCGCAAAGACATGTTCTTTCTTTCTTTTATCTTCTTCTTTTACATTATTCAGAGTTACCATATTTGGTAGATCTTGCATTTACGAACCTCCTGATGTTCACGTTAAAACATGAGAAAGTCTTCGCCGATTACAATTTCACGCATTTCAGCCCACTTAACCAGTTTTATCTCTGATTCTTATCACATTTGATTTCGTGTTCATGTTAAAGTCATGTGCCATTTATCCATGTTCTCCAGATAGATTTCGTGTTTAGCCAAAACATTCGAACATCAGCCTACTTAACATATTGATTAGTTTATTCTTAAAAATTGATCACCAGTTCAAAGTTGCATTAATGCAAGAATTATATATACTTGATAAAGTATTAGACGACTGAAAAAATAAACAATTTTAACTACTTTGCAATTACAGTGTTTCTTTTGTGTTACAGCGTTGCGTTTGAATTGAGCAATACCTACTTAGCTGTTGCTTCGTACTTGTTTTGTGTGGAGACACCAGACAAAGCCTTTTGTTGTCTCCACCATTATCAAGTCCTAAATAGCGACGATACGACGAGTTGCACGAGAGTAGGCCTACATACGTAGATAGTAACTTTAAGTGAGCGGAATAACGTAGTCAAAATAAGACTCCGGAACACGATTGATAAATCTGTATCAATTGCACATTATTGAATTAGAGTGAATTTTGTTAACAATTTCCGGTAACACTCGTTTTATGTTGCTTATCATAATGGTCATAACCATTATAATTAAAAATCAGCATCATCATGGTAATAGTAGTGAGTGGTAATCTTCACTTTAACATTATCTTATCATATATTTCAGATTAATACATGATAAGAAGCTGTTGTTGTTACCTACATATTTGCAATTTTCAACGGTCTCTGTCAGTTGCGACGAAACAACGTTTTTACCTGTTCTTACGCGGTCAGTTGTAAAATACCCGCATTTTTACTTATTGACCGAATCTGTCATTTAGAAACGTTCCTATTCTGAGCTTCGACGAGATTCCAATTCTGCGAGTAACCTCTTTTTTCCAGTATTGTTGTTAGGTTAGGTTAGGTTTCGTCTATCCTATTTTATTTTTGTTGAGGTGCAGTATTTGAAGTGGAAAAAGTATAGGTAAATATTTTTTACAAAACGACAGTTTATTACCTAACGGTTATTATGATTTCACAGTGGAGCACGTTAAATGAAGTGTATCCCTACGAAGCGACATTGAAAATATTCATCAGGGAACTGGTTTCCTTTAATTAATAATTTTTATATATAATATGTCGATCAGAGTTAAAGGTTACGTTAGGTCAAGTTAGGTTAGGTTAGGTTAGGTTAGGTTGGGTTAGGTTAGGTTAGGCTAGGCATGAATAAAATTATAATGGTAATTTCTGTATATTATAATAATATACAAATGTCATATTATAATTATGTTTATAACCGTAATATATTATAATTTCATATTATAATTGTATGAAAATCCAATTGACCGCAAGTGAACTGACCGGGTTTTATAAGATTGCGTAGCAACTGACCACGGTCCATTTTCAATACGTTTCGTACAATAAATTAACCTTGCATTACTTAGTACTAAAGATAAGTCTTTGAAATACTAGGTGGTATCTAAAGACATACACAGTATCGTATACTGTTTTGAGGAAATGGATAAAACACAGATGTTACTGGCAAATCTAATACTAATTTAATAAATTGGTACAGAATATTGTTAACATCATTATCTGCTCGGTACATGTAATAGCTTGTACTGAGTATAATGTTTTCATTAATTATTCCTTTTTTTGGAATATCGAAATCTATAATGTTGTCACTTTACACTTATTTTTTTAGGCTTCATTAGCTTCGGATAAGATCTTTATTAACTGTATTTAGTATGCGATCCCAGTAAATAATATTATGAACGTATACATTTTTGTAACTGCACTTTTTCCGATCGTACGATGAAGGTGAAGCTATATTCCGACAAGCTTAAAATTCTGCAGCAACAATAAATAATTTATCAACCTTTATACTGCTACTTAAATACGGTACGTAGAACCAGCAATACGTTACGTAGACGTGATCCGATTGGCAAACTGTACGTGCTTATTCCATATTGTTACTGTAAATACACCATACGCTATCTAAGAGAATATATTGTAAAATTTAATTACATAATACACTCTACACAGCACACAAAGACTTGTTCCGAAGGGGTTTTGATGTTTATAATGTATTTAGCCCAGCAAATCTTACGTTTGTATGCCACGTAATGTGGCGGTACTTTCTTGTATTACATATATATATATATATATATATATATATATATATATTATGATTGAAGAATGACAATGTAATTCTGTAGTTGGTTGCGTTTATTGTTAACTTAAATAATCTAATTCTGTTCTTAGCTCAACAGACTTACACAACAAACACACACACACACATTTCTACATTAAAAGACGGGTTTATTTGTTTACATTGTTTTAAACTGAGTTACCTTACTTCCAACCCAGTGTTAATTTGCTCTTTGTATTCAGTGTGCCACTCCACTCAAGTACCTAATTATTGTACTTTCATTTGGTTCATACAACTCTGTGGTTGTTATTCTATGTGCTCTTCTTCATGCAAAAGGTTTACACACGCACAGACGTATACGTTTATTTAATATGTTGAAAAACAATTGTTGCCTAACATAACAACAATAATCAACTATACAGAAAATTATTCATAGTTTAATATTTACTCTTAACAATGTGATCATATTTCACACTCTCATTCCTCTAGTTCTGTAATGAGTTCTAGGTCCACAACTAGGATATCAACAGTTGTCAGAGGATATTTGATGATGGAGTCGAAGTACACATCCCGCTGAATTTGTCAAAAACTTAGTAAAAGTTTAAGTAATGTTTAGATTGTCAATTGCATGCAAACGTGTTGTCTATTCTTTTTATATTACACCATAATGTTCATATTATTATGTGTTCTGTAAACTATTATTATATAACACTATTAGGGGTACACAATGCCAAATTAGCTGTACATACGTTAATGTGTGGTGAACTGTAAAACTATAAAGGAGATGTATCAGAAATGTCAAATGTTAAGGATAATTTCCTATAATAAAAGATGAACGAGGAATAAATAAGGAAAGGAAAGAACAATAAGACAAAAGAAGCTCGAACAGTATTTGAAGGGGAGTAAGTTGAAGAGGATGTGTAAAAAATAAAAAAAAAAGAAAAACATTTGGGAAGATAAAATACGGAGGTGAAAAGCTACGGAGGATCACAAGAGGTTATAGCACAAGAGATTATAGGAGACCTTCTTGCGTAATAATTCGTCTGCGGTAGTCCTCTAGTCGGCTCGATTCATATCAGTATACCTCTTGCAATCAACATCTTCCGTGAATTACTTGACATATTGTATAAACAGGTTCTTCCTCTCTATCTCTTCCTTTCTACCTTCTCTCCTATATATTTCTGAGTAAACAGTCGTGTCTTAAAATGTATCCTGTTAATTTGTTCCTACTAGATGGTGTACCCTTCCGCAAGGCATTATGATCCTTCGCTCTTCGAAAAACGTCTTCTGTGTCACTCAGCCTCTCCAGCTAATTCTCATCGTTCTTCTATAGCACCATTGTTCAAATTACATTGATCTCCTTTTCTCTTCTTTTTCTATCGTTCGGGTTTCTCACTTACACAAGGCCACACTCTAAACGAATGCCTTCATTAACATCTTCCTTACCATCCAGCTGATATAAGAAGTAGTAAACAAATGTTTCTTACTGTTGAACGCTCTTTTTACTCTAGTGAGTCTGCATGTTTTCCCTCTTGCTTATTCCATCTTTGGTAATTCTGCTTTCTAAATACTTAAATTCATTAATTAAAATAAGTATTTGAATTCTTGAATACTTAAATTCTTAAGTGGGAGATAGTAAAGCACAACAGAAAACGCAAGGAAAAGTGTTCTGTAATGCCCGTGCTGTAAATGATGTCAGCAGATATGTGAGATACACAGATACAGATATATGTACACATAATTAGGCCTATGTACAAGCATTTTTCTTAGTCGTGGCTGCTCGCGTCTACGCGCGCGCGCGTGTGTGATTCCACTGGACATTCTAATAACATATGGAATGTAGAAGAGAGTATTAGTAAATAAAGACACTATGGATAAGCAGAGATTGCAGGTTTGAATATTGTAAATTAGTTGATAAGAAACGCCGTGAAAAATCTTTTTCTGTAGGCTTGTAAAATAACTTGTAAATGCTCTGAATTGGTGCGTAAGAATGCTTGGCCGCCTGTATAACGCGCGTGTGAGGATACGTAATTATTTTACGGGATAATTATAAAAAAACACGTCAATTTAAATAACTTTCGTAATACAGCAATTTTTGAGATGGGACTTATATCAGAATGTTCGTAATAAAAGGACCTAACTGACGGCAATAGATATTTTAAAACTCAGTATTTTAAGTATCAGTATTTTAGTAATCAGTTTTTAAGTAAAAAGATGTTATGGCCACAAATTCTTTCGAAAAATATTCAGGTTTTTTTAATAAGAATTGTCCTGTTCGGAAGCCTTCTTGAACAAGAACATTTATTATCTTTAGATAATCATGAGTAGGAGTTACCGCTGAACCAATCAGATTGCGAGAATTCAGTCGGTGAAAATTACTTTGAACGATTTAATCAATCTGTCTTCGGAATCGATAAAGTGTAAACGCCGCTTTGTACATGACGATCGGTCTGCCAAGTTATAAAATTCCTAGAATTACTGCGAGAATTATTATAATTTTGTTAATCTGCCGAAGTTCAAGATATTCCGATTAGGAATATAGACACTTTAAGCTGACTGAAAAATAGTGTAAGCATAACACACCGGTATCAGTAAATACATCGGTTCGCGGTGAAAATTATCTAACCTTGGCCGTGAGAAATATCTACACGCCCGAAAGCGACTCTGAAGCCGTACAGAGTACGTCAATCCACGTACTCATACAGATCCAGGATCACACAGAAACAACCCGTTGTCTGAATGATCTGCAGTCGACATTAAAGGGAAGTGAACTTGTATATTTACGTACAGTGGGAAAAAATTATATAATAGAAAGACTCTATTGCATCCGTATAGTTTATAGTAGCCTAAATAAGTCAAAAAGAACTTTTAAATATTGTAAATTGACGAGTATCCGTCTATAGTTTAATTATTATTATTAAGTAGTAGTCTCAGGGTTATTTTCACTTAAAATGGGTCTTGCACTCGGCTAATTATTATTATTCAATCTCGTATTTTATTATTATTTATCTGTTTAGTGACTTATTCCCCTCAATTCAACCTATTGTTGAATCCAGGATTGAATAAGCCGGTTACTTACACTCTTTTCGTCGTATTAGCTGTCTGTTTATATGGTTTAATTATATGTATTATATTCACTGCTTAGAATTATTCCAATCGAAGTTCCGTCGACTCTTCGTTGATCAGCGGTGGTGAGAAGATCAGCAGTTTTCTTCCTATATACTAACATACACATACATAGGCATGACATTCATGATAACTCATACTTTATAATATTGTAAATATATAGGTCAGTACGGTTGTAAACAAAATATAAAATCACTCAATTTGAATGATTCGCATTCTAAGCATGGTACCAACCGCCTCGTTCTTCTCCTCTAAGCTGTATTTACTGATACAATAAAGGTCAACTCTTTCAATGGTAAAAATAATAATGGTTATTTATTCAATTCGAACACAATGAAATTTAATACAATAATACGTTTTGCTCTTCTTTCTGGTTAACAATTAATAATTTAAAAGTGAACATGGACTCTAAAACAATTGATAAGCTCAAGTTGGCATGACTGCCTCTGGTTCGTTACAAAATGTGTGTTGACAAACATACAGGTTATGTCGTATTAGTCGACTTGAAATTTCATTAATAATTATAATAATAAAAGTAGTAGGTTCTTTTAGACTGCAAAATACACTTATTTGAGATAATTGCTACGGCTAGAACAAACATATAAGATAAGAATTCATTGATTATTAATTAAAAAGACAAAATATGAACGACTGTTCATGGTTAGACATATGCTTTAAATATCGTTAATGCAACCTTGTTTGGTTAAAAGTGGTTAAATAGTTATTATTAATTGATAATAATTGTTATGATCCAGTGTCAGGGACTAAGATCATCTTTAAAATTGGATATTCCTAGTTCAGGTAACGATAATTCATTTATTGTAGTTATCACTCTCTGGCGTAACTCTTACTTAAGTTTAGCAACAAAATATTCCATACTCCTATCTGCTAATAGCATAAGAGCACATACACTCTTCATTGATAGTACAATGTCTTTACTTATTCTAAATATTTATAGTATACAAATAGTTGAAATTGTCGTTACTTAAATCGTTCAACTTCGACATTGTTTATTTGTATTCATCAGATCCCTTCTTTTAAGAATAGGGAATTTAATTGTTTATTATAGATTAATTTGAATCGCTATTAGCGTTCAGTTATCTTTCTTATCATCTAATCATAACATTATAGCTGTGGGTATGAATACTTGCGTATCTTGTCGTTCGAAGGGTTACACTTTTTCTTATTAACACTTTTTAATTAATTAAAATTTCTTTTTTACATTAATTAATTAATTAAATTTTATCACTGCACTGCACCCACTCCTATGCGCATTAACTCCGAATAAAGTACACTTAGAAATATACTGCACTGATTCTTCAATGTATGTAACCTATATCTCGGTTTGAGGTTAACGTTGTTTATGCCTGGTTGCTGTCAAAAGCACGTTTTCCTGGAGCGACGACGAGCATGCAGCTCGCTTCGTTGATGTTGAAAGACTGTCTCTGGTTCCTCTGTCGGAATGATGAATTTCGGATTTTTTATAAGCTCTGATTGGTCAGTTTATTTTAATTCGTTTATTTACGGTAGGCTTCGTCAAAACAGACGCTTCCAACAGCGTCAGTTTTTGGGAACAAGATTAAGAAATCGTGGCTTACATACCCACGCGAAAGGGCACAGCATAATACAATTATTCTTAAAAGTCCAATATCTTCCTTATAATTGTACTGATGACATTGTGATTACCCTCATTGTTCATGATTTTTAAAGACGATTAATTTGAACCCCCTCATCATATATTTCTGATTAGGGATAGCTGACTTCGCACTTAGTATTTATACTTAGTGTCCATTAAGCCATTAATTATTAATATTATATTGTTTTTATTCCATTTTCTATGGTAATATCTCGTTCTCAAACTACTGTACAATTTTCACTTAAAACTATGCCTTAATATTAACACTATGTCCGTTTTCATAGATTCGAACTTAAACCTATTGTTATACATTTTTGTTTTTCTTATTCCCTAGCAATAATAATATTTAATTGAATTCTAACATTGTAATGTTAAACAACGATGGGTTAAGTCACTACTGACAGTGTTCTTTTTCCCTACATTATTGGTTTAGTGCCTTAATTATCATTTATTAATTAGGCTTGTCATGCCTATATGGAGTTACCTTGTTGTATGTTTGGTATCCTACACATATTATTCGCATTATTCTCTAATTGATAATTAAAATAGTCACAATGATCTTATTGTTATTGTGATGCAGTTCACTCTGCATTTGATTCTGTTATTATCTAGGTTTAGTGGCTGAAAACTTTACTTGCAGCTAACTGTTACCATGGTTTAGTTGTAATTACATTTATATAAATTATTTAGATAGTTATTACAAAGATGTGGGAGTTAATCCCTATTACGCCCCGTGTTCTAGAGCGTCAAATACAAAGATATGCCACGCGTTGGGCAGCCAAATACAACTTTAATGGGGTTAATTATTATGCTAACTGTGATTAATTAATTATGTAAATATACTAATTTGCATAATGAGATCGTGTAATCACTCAATTAGGTTACTCATATCAACTGATTGTAGCTAAGTGACACGTTAGTTCCTTTATGTTAGCATAATTATTGCATGGAGACTCTAATTGTTGTATACATGAATAAAACTACTATAAATCATTCAAGTGCCATTACTTTCTTGTTCTGAGGTAACTTGACAATAATGAACGCATATATTCTGGATAAAATAACACTTATTTATTTAACATCATATCATTAAATAAAGAGACTTCAATATATAAAATATGGATGATTCCCTGTAAATACATTCATAAAAAGAACATAAAAGAACACATGTATATATATCAAATTACAATGCGAATCCAATACGTTGTTTGCTGGAAAACATACACATACATATATAATACAATCGATATATAGAAAACACAAATAGTCAAACAATAAATCTTATACTAATGCGTTCATTGCTTGCCTCAGATGAATAGCGTTAATTATTTTGTCATATTTAATTTTAATACTCAAGGGGTGTTTCTTGAACAGAGACAGGACAGTAGAGTTCTTATGATAAGAATAGCATAAAGATTACTTGTAAAGCGATTTATCCGATATTTCCATCGGAGTAACTCCTTCTCGTTGCTGGTCCATGTGTGGGAAGCTGCGTAGCTGTGATGTCACTAACACTCAACACACGCGGAACAGATTCACTCGCGCTGTGTGTGTATTCTGTTGATTCGGCTGTTACTGTTCGAGTTATGAAATTATGTGTCGTGAGGATAAGTTCATCATTAACTATGGTGTATATGTCTGTCTGTCTATTGTTGAACTTCTTATGTGTACATTAATGTATAGTGTCTTTGATGCCGTGGTGTAATTGTTCCAAATTATATTGTATCGCTTCGCCGCACTGTACAACGTTACGATTTCGTTGTCCGGTATTACATTAACAATAGTTCTACGCGTCGGTTATTGATGAAAGTGCGATTGGTTAGTTCAGTTCTGAATTTGAGTATAATAAAGAACTCTATAATTATTAAGCACTGGCGTATGTCGCATGTTTTAGTCACTGTAGGTACACTATTACCGGATACACGCCAATATCGAAATGTCTAAGTCACTTAATTATATGCCGCGTAGCAGAGTTTCAAAGTCCCACTGCTGTCCGTATGTTAATCGAACTTTGTATTAAGACTGTTATAAAATGTATGAAGATTCTTAAAAGTGTATGACGACCGACTGTTGAAAGTTATAAAAGACTGTCGAAAATTATAAGTAGACTGTTTAAAAGTACGTGAAGACTGCTCAAAGTATATGATTGAAAATTTATGAAAGACTGTCCTCCCGCGTGCTCTGTAAACAGTTTTTATCAAGCATCGTTTACCACAATGCACTCTTCTGGAAGACACGCCTCAGGTCGAACATGATAGGACAGAAGATCTCCTACCCTTATGCCAGACTATCGTTCTTTACTTCTCATTCGACGTTCCCGTTGCCATGATGACGACGGTCCTCTCCACCTGTTCTCTGGGTAGATGCTGGGTTGTGATTGGGTATCCTGTCTCCCCACGAGTTCGCGTCGAAAGCCTCCGTACTCTTTTCCTGGAACAGGAGCAATTTCTTGGTTGTCCATCATGTCTTTGTCTAAGCGTACACCGGGACCTGCTGCAGTTCTCACGCAAACAATGTGTCGTATTTCGTTATTGTTTCGCTGTCCTCGACCCCTTTTCCGATCGCTGTCCTGGCGCAGCGTGTCGTCGTTTCCAAAACGGCACTCCTTCTCCCTGTCGTAAATATCAGTTGTCGCCAGTAAGACGTTCCCCTGCTGTGCACAGGTTCGATTCTATTCTTTTAGATATCGATGTCAGTTCTCATACAGGGTGATACCATTGTGTACTTACGCCTTTTTCTTACTACTGGTACACTTCAAATTAACCCGGCAGTGTGTCCGTTACAGTTTCTCTCTAAATTGGTACTTGACACAGTTTCTTTTATCTTACATTTTGCAGGCTGTAAATCTTGGTTGAGTCGAGTCTGTCACGGCCAACCTTATTCCCTATTGTAAAGCTATGTGAAGCGTATTTGTATTGTCCGAAGCAAACGTTCACTTGACACCTCGTTACACTGTTCCTTATTTATTGCTCGTGGCCTGTGTAGGGGTGTCTTGCTGAATGTAACGTCTTTTCGATCATACTAAAAAAATTTTTAATTCATGGTCGTTACATAAGTCCTCAAATCGGATTGGATGTTGGATCAGCGGAAGACACTCTAATCCGATTTCTGCGCTCTGTGTTTGTTGTAGGAGTCCCCTCTGATAAAGTCGCGGTCATTGACCTACTTTCCTCTGCTTGGGGTATACGGGTATATATTCCCTATATTTTGTTGTAAACTAACTCTGGGAATTTATTGCCGTGCATCTGAGGAAGGATGAACGCATTTTCACACATTTTCATATCTAATTAAACATGGGATTATTTTACAATAATAATAATAGCTGTGGATGGCTGTGTCATCCGCTTATAACCTAATACATGAAATAATGGTTTTCGACATGAAATGCAATTATTCATGTATCGTCTAAATATCGTTACGATAGTTAATGTCCTTAGTCTATCTTGAACATTTAAAACACAATTTACGACCTGTAAATACATATTGATACATTCACTATTTGTTATTGAGTATCACTCACAATACGTATTACTAGCATCTATACTGATTATATTGATTATAAATTTATGTACATTATTTAGGAACAATTAACAATTCATTGGAAATCATTATGATTATATATAACTTCGCTTTATATCACTCAGATTTGATTAATTAATCTAACATCATCGTGTGTCTATAAAACTCGTTATAACGTCTTTGGCAATTTATTGCTGCACATTCGATCGAACTTTTCGCATCATAAGTGTCCTTTCTATTTAAATTTCCATTAACACTGGTTATACACATGTAATTAATGTCATTAGATTGTCACATCGTGACTTAAGTACTCCTTGTACAAAAAATCTTTAAATTATACGCTAATAAGTTATACATCATATCTATTAGCTAGTTGGACCGGTTTTCGCGGGACATTCACCTTATGTGTTGGCCCGACTTCCATAGTCCAACTAATTGTTGATGCAACTTTCGCTTTCCTGTGAGACTTGTACTCTCGTCTGATAGTATTTCTTCAGCAAACGTACGTTGAAAATTCCCCTCACTTTGCCACTGCTATTGCACTCAGTGAGCTCGTATGTTGCGTCATTTTATCTTCCTACGTTAATCGTCATTCATTAATACTCATGTCTGTAATTATCTTACCTTGGTTTATGTATTATCACATAATCAATCATATTTAATGTATTTTATTCAATATTATCTAACCTACTTATTAAATTTTCAGACGTTCTTAAAATCGCCTTCTTACCACGTGTTCATCTATTTCGTTCTTAACTTTCTATTTGTGGAGACATAGTTGTATGCCTTGTAGACCTTGTGCTTTTATTCACGCACGCATCTTTGTTTGTAAATAGTAAGGGTGCTGACCTTGGGGTTTGCGCCGCACATTTACTCAACAGCCGGTTATTCGTCCCCGTTACTCTGGTACAATGTGCTGCTCTTCCGTCTCCAAGATTTATGACATGTCCCTTTCTCTCTCTTTGAGGGTGGGTAGCAGATATGTCATACCGTCCTTTGCAACCACTTTCTCTAAGTAAACACGCGCCGCTCTGCTTTTGTCGTCGTTTCCAGGCCTGTATACAACTCCGTTGTTCGGCAGTTATTTCACTACTCGTGTGCTTACATAATAATATCTTGTTTTCTATATTTTTAAGAATTCTTACCTCGAGCGCTTGGACTCGCCTTTCAGTACTGGTAGCACTTATAATATGCTTAAGTCGTCCAGTAAGATTTTTTCTCCTCCTTTTCCTCATAACATTTCTCGTCCAGGACGAATATGTATACGGACCTGTTAGGTTTTTCCGCTTCACATCATCCATGGCTTGCTTCAATTTGCATTCATTTTCATAACATGCAGTATTCATTTTAATATCGAACTTTCTTTTCATGTTCTTTATTAACGCACCTCGACTACTTAGTCGATGTACGCCTGTTCCACACGCTGGATACTTCATCGTTGGATTCACTGGTGCCGCATCTATTCTCGTGCTATATAATTTGTGCTTTTTATGTATTCTACTTGATAGTATTAAACTTTTATTATTTCTATCCATGTCTGGATAATCATCTTCCGACGTCATTAAATACAAAGAAACAAAATCATTTTTTTTCTTAATCCACCTGTTTCTCGACTTACTATTGACACTTACGTTAGATCCACAGTTGCTAATTTCTCAGTAGCTAACACGTCTGTGAAATCAACAGCGTTATCGTTAGCTCGTACTTTCCGTACCTCTTCGTAAATTTCATTCACTTCTTCTTCCTGCTTCTTCTCGACTTCGTTTTTGTTGTTGTTCCATGTATTCGTATGTTCACGTATATCTGTGCGTAACAGCGCGAGCTGCTCCTTCTGCTTGTCTAGCTTCTTGTCACAATTGTTTATATATTCACGCATTTCCGCGCGTATTTGTGTAAAATTCTCATTCTGCTTCTCGAACTTTTCATTCACTTCTCTTCTAATCTCTATAAAATTTTCCTTCTATTCTCTTCTAATCTCTATAAAATTTTCATTGGTTTCTTCAAATTTCCTACTCATAAAGTCCATTAATGCGCGCAACGTCACCTCTTCCTGCGGTTGTTGTTGGGACTCCTGTCCCCGCGCTCTGACGTCTGACGTCTCCTCGGTCATTTGTGAATAAGTTGGTGATTCCTCTCGTTCGACATCAGGTACTCCCTGTTGGTTATTAATATCGAAATTCATGGAATCTGTACTAGTGGTCGTCATTTTGCAGCCTTACTCCGCGTTAACATTCAGGCCCAGTCCAACTAGCTTCACACTAATAATATTTGTTCTTACAACTAACATGAAATATTAATATATACGCTTATCCTATCTCTACTGCCTGCTCTTTGCCGTGCGATGGGCGCCAAATAAAAAGATGTGGGAGTTAATCCCTATTACGCCCCGTGTTCTAGAGCGTCAAATACAAAGATATGCCACGCGTTGGGCAGCCAAATACAACTTTAATGGGGTTAATTATTATGCTAACTGTGATTAATTAATTATGTAAATATACTAATTTGCATAATGAGATCGTGTAATCACTCAATTAGGTTACTCATATCAACTGATTGTAGCTAAGTGACACGTTAGTTCCTTTATGTTAGCATAATTATTGCATGGAGACTCTAATTGTTGTATACATGAATAAAACTACTATAAATCATTCAAGTGCCATTACTTTCTTGTTCTGAGGTAACTTGACAATAATGAACGCATATATTCTGGATAAAATAACACTTATTTATTTAACATCATATCATTAAATAAAGAGACTTCAATATATAAAATATGGATGATTCCCTGTAAATACATTCATAAAAAGAACATAAAAGAACACATGTATATATATCAAATTACAATGCGAATCCAATACGTTGTTTGCTGGAAAACATACACATACATATATAATACAATCGATATATAGAAAACACAAATAGTCAAACAATAAATCTTATACTAATGCGTTCATTGCTTGCCTCAGATGAATAGCGTTAATTATTTTGTCATATTTAATTTTAATACTCAAGGGGTGTTTCTTGAACAGAGACAGGACAGTAGAGTTCTTATGATAAGAATAGCATAAAGATTACTTGTAAAGCGATTTATCCGATATTTCCATCGGAGTAACTCCTTCTCGTTGCTGTTCCATGTGTGGGAAGCTGCGTAGCTGTGATGTCACTAACACTCAACACACGCGGAACAGATTCACTCGCGCTGTGTGTGTATTCTGTTGATTCGGCTGTTACTGTTCGAGTTATGAAATTATGTGTCGTGAGGATAAGTTCATCATTAACTATGGTGTATATGTCTGTCTGTCTATTGTTGAACTTCTTATGTGTACATTAATGTATAGTGTCTTTGATGCCGTGGTGTAATTGTTCCAAATTATATTGTATCGCTTCGCCGCACTGTACAACGTTACGATTTCGTTGTCCGGTATTACATTAACAATAGTTCTACGCGTCGGTTATTGATGAAAGTGCGATTGGTTAGTTCAGTTCTGAATTTGAGTATAATAAAGAACTCTATAATTATTAAGCACTGGCGTATGTCGCATGTTTTAGTCACTGTAGGTACACTATTACCGGATACACGCCAATATCGAAATGTCTAAGTCACTTAATTATATGCCGCGTAGCAGAGTTTCAAAGTCCCACTGCTGTCCGTATGTTAATCGAACTTTGTATTAAGACTGTTATAAAATGTATGAAGATTCTTAAAAGTGTATGACGACCGACTGTTGAAAGTTATAAAAGACTGTCGAAAATTATAAGTAGACTGTTTAAAAGTACGTGAAGACTGCTCAAAGTATATGATTGAAAATTTATGAAAGACTGTCCTCCCGCGTGCTCTGTAAACAGTTTTTATCAAGCATCGTTTACCACAATGCACTCTTCTGGAAGACACGCCTCAGGTCGAACATGATAGGACAGAAGATCTCCTACCCTTATGCCAGACTATCGTTCTTTACTTCTCATTCGACGTTCCCGTTGCCATGATGACGACGGTCCTCTCCACCTGTTCTCTGGGTAGATGCTGGGTTGTGATTGGGTATCCTGTCTCCCCACGAGTTCGCGTCGAAAGCCTCCGTACTCTTTTCCTGGAACAGGAGCAATTTCTTGGTTGTCCATCATGGCTTTGTCTAAGCGTACACCGGGACCTGCTGCAGTTCTCACGCAAACAATGTGTCGTATTTCGTTATTGTTTCGCTGTCCTCGACCCCTTTTCCGATCGCTGTCCTGGCGCAGCGTGTCGTCGTTTCCAAAACGGCACTCCTTCTCCCTGTCGTAAATATCAGTTGTCGCCAGTAAGACGTTCCCCTGCTGTGCACAGGTTCGATTCTATTCTTTTAGATATCGATGTCAGTTCTCATACAGGGTGATACCATTGTGTACTTACGCCTTTTTCTTACTACTGGTACACTTCAAATTAACCCGGCAGTGTGTCCGTTACAGTTTCTCTCTAAATTGGTACTTGACACAGTTTCTTTTATCTTACATTTTGCAGGCTGTAAATCTTGGTTGAGTCGAGTCTGTCACGGCCAACCTTATTCCCTATTGTAAAGCTATGTGAAGCGTATTTGTATTGTCCGAAGCAAACGTTCACTTGACACCTCGTTACACTGTTCCTTATTTATTGCTCGTGGCCTGTGTAGGGGTGTCTTGCTGAATGTAACGTCTTTTCGATCATACTAAAAAAAGTTTTAATTCATGGTCGTTACATAAGTCCTCAAATCGGATTGGATGTTGGATCAGCGGAAGACACTCTAATCCGATTTCTGCGCTCTGTGTTTGTTGTAGGAGTCCCCTCTGATAAAGTCGCGGTCATTGACCTACTTTCCTCTGCTTGGGGTATACGGGTATATATTCCCTATATTTTGTTGTAAACTAACTCTGGGAATTTATTGCCGTGCGTCTGAGGAAGGATGAACGCATTTTCACACATTTGCATATCTAATTAAACATGGGATTATTTTACAATAATAATAATAGCTGTGGATGGCTGTGTCATCCGCTTATAACCTAATACATGAAATAATGGTTTTCGACATGAAATGCAATTATTCATGTATCGTCTAAATATCGTTACGATAGTTAATGTCCTTAGTCTATCTTGAACATTTAAAACACAATTTACGACCTGTAAATACATATTGATACATTCACTATTTGTTATTGAGTATCACTCACAATACGTATTACTAGCATCTATACTGATTATATTGATTATAAATTTATGTACATTATTTAGGAACAATTAACAATTCATTGGAAATCATTATGATTATATATAACTTCGCTTTATATCACTCAGATTTGATTAATTAATCTAACATCATCGTGTGTCTATAAAACTCGTTATAACGTCTTTGGCAATTTATTGCTGCACATTCGATCGAACTTTTCGCATCATAAGTGTCCTTTCTATTTAAATTTCCATTAACACTGGTTATACACATGTAATTAATGTCATTAGATTGTCACATCGTGACTTAAGAACTCCTTGTACAAAAAATCTTTAAATTATACGCTAATAAGTTATACATCATATCTATTAGCTAGTTGGACCGGTTTTCGCGGGACATTCACCTTATGTGTTGGCCCGACTTCCATAGTCCAACTAATTGTTGATGCAACTTTCGCTTTCCTGTGAGACTTGTACTCTCGTCTGATAGTATTTCTTCAGCAAACGTACGTTGAAAATTCCCCTCACTTTGCCACTGCTATTGCACTCAGTGAGCTCGTATGTTGCGTCATTTTATCTTCCTACGTTAATCGTCATTCATTAATACTCATGTCTGTAATTATCTTACCTTGGTTTATGTATTATCACATAATCAATCATATTTAATGTATTTTATTCAATATTATCTAACCTACTTATTAAATTTTCAGACGTTCTTAAAATCGCCTTCTTACCACGTGTTCATCTATTTCGTTCTTAACTTTCTATTTGTGGAGACATAGTTGTATGCCTTGTAGACCTTGTGCTTTTATTCACGCACGCATCTTTGTTTGTAAATAGTAAGGGTGCTGACCTTGGGGTTTGCGCCGCACATTTACTCAACAGCCGGTTATTCGTCCCCGTTACTCTGGTACAATGTGCTGCTCTTCCGTCTCCAAGATTTATGACATGTCCCTTTCTCTCTCTTTGAGGGTGGGTAGCAGATATGTCATACCGTCCTTTGCAACCACTTTCTCTAAGTAAACACGCGCCGCTCTGCTTTTGTCGTCGTTTCCAGGCCTGTATACAACTCCGTTGTTCGGCAGTTATTTCACTACTCGTGTGCTTACATAATAATATCTTGTTTTCTATATTTTTAAGAATTCTTACCTCGAGCGCTTGGACTCGCCTTTCAGTACTGGTAGCACTTATAATATGCTTAAGTCGTCCAGTAAGATTTTTTCTCCTCCTTTTCCTCATAACATTTCTCGTCCAGGACGAATATGTATACGGACCTGTTAGGTTTTTCCGCTTCACATCATCCATGGCTTGCTTCAATTTGCATTCATTTTCATAACATGCAGTATTCATTTTAATATCGAACTTTCTTTTCATGTTCTTTATTAACGCACCTCGACTACTTAGTCGATGTACGCCTGTTCCACACGCTGGATACTTCATCGTTGGATTCACTGGTGCCGCATCTATTCTCGTGCTATATAATTTGTGCTTTTTATGTATTCTACTTGATAGTATTAAACTTTTATTATTTCTATCCATGTCTGGATAATCATCTTCCGACGTCATTAAATACAAAGAAACAAAATCATTTTTTTTCTTAATCCACCTGTTTCTCGACTTACTATTGACACTTACGTTAGATCCACAGTTGCTAATTTCTCAGTAGCTAACACGTCTGTGAAATCAACAGCGTTATCGTTAGCTCGTACTTTCCGTACCTCTTCGTAAATTTCATTCACTTCTTCTTCCTGCTTCTTCTCGACTTCGTTTTTGTTGTTGTTCCATGTATTCGTATGTTCACGTATATCTGTGCGTAACAGCGCGAGCTGCTCCTTCTGCTTGTCTAGCTTCTTGTCACAATTGTTTATATATTCACGCATTTCCGCGCGTATTTGTGTAAAATTCTCATTCTGCTTCTCGCACTTTTCATTCACTTCTCTTCTAATCTCTATAAAATTTTCCTTCTATTCTCTTCTAATCTCTATAAAATTTTCATTGGTTTCTTCAAATTTCCTACTCATAAAGTCCATTAATGCGCGCAACGTCACCTCTTCCTGCGGTTGTTGTTGGGACTCCTGTCCCCGCGCTCTGACGTCTGACGTCTCCTCGGTCATTTGTGAATAAGTTGGTGATTCCTCTCGTTCGACATCAGGTACTCCCTGTTGGTTATTAATATCGAAATTCATGGAATCTGTACTAGTGGTCGTCATTTTGCAGCCTTACTCCGCGTTAACATTCAGGCCCAGTCCAACTAGCTTCACACTAATAATATTTGTTCTTACAACTAACATGAAATATTAATATATACGCTTATCCTATCTCTACTGCCTGCTCTTTGCCGTGCGATGGGCGCCAAATAAAAAGATGTGGGAGTTAATCCCTATTACGCCCCGTGTTCTAGAGCGTCAAATACAAAGATATGCCACGCGTTGGGCAGCCAAATACAACTTTAATGGGGTTAATTATTATGCTAACTGTGATTAATTAATTATGTAAATATACTAATTTGCATAATGAGATCGTGTAATCACTCAATTAGGTTACTCATATCAACTGATTGTAGCTAAGTGACACGTTAGTTCCTTTATGTTAGCATAATTATTGCATGGAGACTCTAATTGTTGTATATATGAATAAAACTACTATAAATCATTCAAGTGCCATTACTTTCTTGTTCTGAGGTAACTTGACAATAATGAACGCATATATTCTGGATAAAATAACACTTATTTATTTAACATCATATCATTAAATAAAGAGACTTCAATATATAAAATATGGATGATTCCCTGTAAATACATTCATAAAAAGAACATAAAAGAACACATGTATATATATCAAATTACAATGCGAATCCAATACGTTGTTTGCTGGAAAACATACACATACATATATAATACAATCGATATATAGAAAACACAAATAGTCAAACAATAAATCTTATACTAATGCGTTCATTGCTTGCCTCAGATGAATAGCGTTAATTATTTTGTCATATTTAATTTTAATACTCAAGGGGTGTTTCTTGAAAAGAGACAGGACAGTAGAGTTCTTATGATAAGAATAGCATAAAGATTACTTGTAAAGCGATTTATCCGATATTTCCATCGGAGTAACTCCTTCTCGTTGCTGGTCCATGTGTGGGAAGCTGCGTAGCTGTGATGTCACTAACACTCAACACACGCGGAACAGATTCACTCGCGCTGTGTGTGTATTCTGTTGATTCGGCTGTTACTGTTCGAGTTATGAAATTATGTGTCGTGAGGATAAGTTCATCATTAACTATGGTGTATATGTCTGTCTGTCTATTGTTGAACTTCTTATGTGTACATTAATGTATAGTGTCTTTGATGCCGTGGTGTAATTGTTCCAAATTATATTGTATCGCTTCGCCGCACTGTACAACGTTACGATTTCGTTGTCCGGTATTACATTAACAATAGTTCTACGCGTCGGTTATTGATGAAAGTGCGATTGGTTAGTTCAGTTCTGAATTTGAGTATAATAAAGAACTCTATAATTATTAAGCACTGGCGTATGTCGCATGTTTTAGTCACTGTAGGTACACTATTACCGGATACACGCCAATATCGAAATGTCTAAGTCACTTAATTATATGCCGCGTAGCAGAGTTTCAAAGTCCCACTGCTGTCCGTATGTTAATCGAACTTTGTATTAAGACTGTTATAAAATGTATGAAGATTCTTAAAAGTGTATGACGACCGACTGTTGAAAGTTATAAAAGACTGTCGAAAATTATAAGTAGACTGTTTAAAAGTACGTGAAGACTGCTCAAAGTATATGATTGAAAATTTATGAAAGACTGTCCTCCCGCGTGCTCTGTAAACAGTTTTTATCAAGCATCGTTTACCACAATGCACTCTTCTGGAAGACACGCCTCAGGTCGAACATGATAGGACAGAAGATCTCCTACCCTTATGCCAGACTATCGTTCTTTACTTCTCATTCGACGTTCCCGTTGCCATGATGACGACGGTCCTCTCCACCTGTTCTCTGGGTAGATGCTGGGTTGTGATTGGGTATCCTGTCTCCCCACGAGTTCGCGTCGAAAGCCTCCGTACTCTTTTCCTGGAACAGGAGCAATTTCTTGGTTGTCCATCATGTCTTTGTCTAAGCGTACACCGGGACCTGCTGCAGTTCTCACGCAAACAATGTGTCGTATTTCGTTATTGTTTCGCTGTCCTCGACCCCTTTTCCGATCGCTGTCCTGGCGCAGCGTGTCGTCGTTTCCAAAACGGCACTCCTTCTCCCTGTCGTAAATATCAGTTGTCGCCAGTAAGACGTTCCCCTGCTGTGCACAGGTTCGATTCTATTCTTTTAGATATCGATGTCAGTTCTCATACAGGGTGATACCATTGTGTACTTACGCCTTTTTCTTACTACTGGTACACTTCAAATTAACCCGGCAGTGTGTCCGTTACAGTTTCTCTCTAAATTGGTACTTGACACAGTTTCTTTTATCTTACATTTTGCAGGCTGTAAATCTTGGTTGAGTCGAGTCTGTCACGGCCAACCTTATTCCCTATTGTAAAGCTATGTGAAGCGTATTTGTATTGTTCGAAGCAAACGTTCACTTGACACCTCGTTACACTGTTCCTTATTTATTGCTCGTGGCCTGTGTAGGGGTGTCTTGCTGAATGTAACGTCTTTTCGATCATACTAAAAAAATTTTTAATTCATGGTCGTTACATAAGTCCTCAAATCGGATTGGATGTTGGATCAGCGGAAGACACTCTAATCCGATTTCTGCGCTCTGTGTTTGTTGTAGGAGTCCCCTCTGATAGAGTCGCGGTCATTGACCTACTTTCCTCTGCTTTGGGTATACGGGTATATATTCCCTATATTTTGTTGTAAACTAACTCTGGGAATTTATTGCCGTGCGTCTGAGGAAGGATGAACGCATTTTCACACATTTGCATATCTAATTAAACATGGGATTATTTTACAATAATAATAATAGCTGTGGATGGCTGTGTCATCCGCTTATAACCTAATACATGAAATAATGGTTTTCGACATGAAATGCAATTATTCATGTATCGTCTATATATCGTTACGATAGTTAATGTCCTTAGTCTATCTTGAACATTTAAAACACAATTTACGACCTGTAAATACATATTGATACATTCACTATTTGTTATTGAGTATCACTCACAATACGTATTACTAGCATCTATACTGATTATATTGATTATAAATTTATGTACATTATTTAGGAACAATTAACAATTCATTGGAAATCATTATGATTATATATAACTTCGCTTTATATCACTCAGATTTGATTAATTAATCTAACATCATCGTGTGTCTATAAAACTCGTTATAACGTCTTTGGCAATTTATTGCTGCACATTCGATCGAACTTTTCGCATCATAAGTGTCCTTTCTATTTAAATTTCCATTAACACTGGTTATACACATGTAATTAATGTCATTAGATTGTCACATCGTGACTTAAGAACTCCTTGTACAAAAAATCTTTAAATTATACGCTAATAAGTTATACATCATATCTATTAGCTAGTTGGACCGGTTTTCGCGGGACATTCACCTTATGTGTTGGCCCGACTTCCATAGTCCAACTAATTGTTGATGCAACTTTCGCTTTCCTGTGAGACTTGTACTCTCGTCTGATAGTATTTCTTCAGCAAACGTACGTTGAAAATTCCCCTCACTTTGCCACTGCTATTGCACTCAGTGAGCTCGTATGTTGCGTCATTTTATCTTCCTACGTTAATCGTCATTCATTAATACTCATGTCTGTAATTATCTTACCTTGGTTTATGTATTATCACATAATCAATCATATTTAATGTATTTTATTCAATATTATCTAACCTACTTATTAAATTTTCAGACGTTCTTAAAATCGCCTTCTTACCACGTGTTCATCTATTTCGTTCTTAACTTTCTATTTGTGGAGACATAGTTGTATGCCTTGTAGACCTTGTGCTTTTATTCACGCACGCATCTTTGTTTGTAAATAGTAAGGGTGCTGACCTTGGGGTTTGCGCCGCACATTTACTCAACAGCCGGTTATTCGTCCCCGTTACTCTGGTACAATGTGCTGCTCTTCCGTCTCCAAGATTTATGACATGTCCCTTTCTCTCTCTTTGAGGGTGGGTAGCAGATATGTCATACCGTCCTTTGCAACCACTTTCTCTAAGTAAACACGCGCCGCTCTGCTTTTGTCGTCGTTTCCAGGCCTGTATACAACTCCGTTGTTCGGCAGTTATTTCACTACTCGTGTGCTTACATAATAATATCTTGTTTTCTATATTTTTAAGAATTCTTACCTCGAGCGCTTGGACTCGCCTTTCAGTACTGGTAGCACTTATAATATGCTTAAGTCGTCCAGTAAGATTTTTTCTCCTCCTTTTCCTCATAACATTTCTCGTCCAGGACGAATATGTATACGGACCTGTTAGGTTTTTCCGCTTCACATCATCCATGGCTTGCTTCAATTTGCATTCATTTTCATAACATGCAGTATTCATTTTAATATCGAACTTTCTTTTCATGTTCTTTATTAACGCACCTCGACTACTTAGTCGATGTACGCCTGTTCCACACGCTGGATACTTCATCGTTGGATTCACTGGTGCCGCATCTATTCTCGTGCTATATAATTTGTGCTTTTTATGTATTCTACTTGATAGTATTAAACTTTTATTATTTCTATCCATGTCTGGATAATCATCTTCCGACGTCATTAAATACAAAGAAACAAAATCATTTTTTTTCTTAATCCACCTGTTTCTCGACTTACTATTGACACTTACGTTAGATCCACAGTTGCTAATTTCTCAGTAGCTAACACGTCTGTGAAATCAACAGCGTTATCGTTAGCTCGTACTTTCCGTACCTCTTCGTAAATTTCATTCACTTCTTCTTCCTGCTTCTTCTCGACTTCGTTTTTGTTGTTGTTCCATGTATTCGTATGTTCACGTATATCTGTGCGTAACAGCGCGAGCTGCTCCTTCTGCTTGTCTAGCTTCTTGTCACAATTGTCTATATATTCACGCATTTCCGCGCGTATTTGTGTAAAATTCTCATTCTGCTTCTCGAACTTTTCATTCACTTCTCTTCTAATCTCTATAAAATTTTCATTGGTTTCTTCAAATTTCCTACTCATAAAGTCCATTAATGCGCGCAACGTCACCTCTTCCTGCGGTTGTTGTTGGGACTCCTGTCCCCGCGCTCTGACGTCTGACGTCTCCTCGGTCATTTGTGAATAAGTTGGTGATTCCTCTCGTTCGACATCAGGTACTCCCTGTTGGTTATTAATATCGAAATTCATGGAATCTGTACTAGTGGTCGTCATTTTGCAGCCTTACTCCGCGTTAACATTCAGGCCCAGTCCAACTAGCTTCACACTAATAATATTTGTTCTTACAACTAACATGAAATATTAATATATACGCTTATCCTATCTCTACTGCCTGCTCTTTGCCGTGCGATGGGCGCCAAATACAAAGATGTGGGAGTTAATCCCTATTACGCCCCGTGTTCTAGAGCGTCAAATACAAAGATATGCCACGCGTTGGGCAGCCAAATACAACTTTAATGGGGTTAATTATTATGCTAACTGTGATTAATTAATTATGTAAATATACTAATTTGCATAATGAGATCGTGTAATCACTCAATTAGGTTACTCATATCAACTGATTGTAGCTAAGTGACACGTTAGTTCCTTTATGTTAGCATAATTATTGCCTGGAGACTCTAATTGTTGTATACATGAATAAAACTACTATAAATCATTCAAGTGCCATTACTTTCTTGTTCTGAGGTAACTTGACAATAATGAACGCATATATTCTGGATAAAATAACACTTATTTATTTAACATCATATCATTAAATAAAGAGACTTCAATATATAAAATATGGATGATTCCCTGTAAATACATTCATAAAAAGAACATAAAAGAACACATGTATATATATCAAATTACAATGCGAATCCAATACGTTGTTTGCTGGAAAACATACACATACATATATAATACAATCGATATATAGAAAACACAAATAGTCAAACAATAAATCTTATACTAATGCGTTCATTGCTTGCCTCAGATGAATAGCGTTAATTATTTTGTCATATTTAATTTTAATACTCAAGGGGTGTTTCTTGAAAAGAGACAGGACAGTAGAGTTCTTATGATAAGAATAGCATAAAGATTACTTGTAAAGCGATTTATCCGATATTTCCATCGGAGTAACTCCTTCTTGTTGCTGGTCCATGTGTGGGAAGCTGCGTAGCTGTGATGTCACTAACACTCAACACACGCGGAACAGATTCACTCGCGCTGTGTGTGTATTCTGTTGATTCGGCTGTTACTGTTCGAGTTATGAAATTATGTGTCGTGAGGATAAGTTCATCATTAACTATGGTGTATATGTCTGTCTGTCTATTGTTGAACTTCTTATGTGTACATTAATGTATAGTGTCTTTGATGCCGTGGTGTAATTGTTCCAAATTATATATGAATCGCTTCGCCGCACTGTACAACGTTACGATTTCGTTGTCCGGTATTACATTAACAATAGTTCTACGCGTCGGTTATTGATGAAAGTGCGATTGGTTAGTTCAGTTCTGAATTTGAGTATAATAAAGAACTCTATAATTATTAAGCACTGGCGTATGTCGCATGTTTTAGTCACTGTAGGTACACTATTACCGGATACACGCCAATATCGAAATGTCTAAGTCACTTAATTATATGCCGCGTAGCAGATTTTCAAAGTCCCACTGCTGTCCGTATGTTAATCGAACTTTGTATTAAGACTGTTATAAAATGTATGAAGATTCTTAAAAGTGTATGACGACCGACTGTTGAAAGTTATAAAAGACTGTCGAAAATTATAAGTAGACTGTTTAAAAGTACGTGAAGACTGCTCAAAGTATATGATTGAAAATTTATGAAAGACTGTCCTCCCGCGGGCTCTGTAAACAGTTTTTATCAAGCATCGTTTACCACAATGCACTCTTCTGGAAGACACGCCTCAGGTCGAACATGATAGGACAGAAGATCTCCTACCCTTATGCCAGACTATCGTTCTTTACTTCTCATTCGACGTTCCCGTTGCCATGATGACGACGGTCCTCTCCACCTGTTCTCTGGGTAGATGCTGGGTTGTGATTGGGTATCCTGTCTCCCCACGAGTTCGCGTCGAAAGCCTCCGTACTCTTTTCCTGGAACAGGAGCAATTTCTTGGTTGTCCATCATGTCTTTGTCTAAGCGTACACCGGGACCTGCTGCAGTTCTCACGCAAACAATGTGTCGTATTTCGTTATTGTTTCGCTGTCCTCGACCCCTTTTCCGATCGCTGTCCTGGCGCAGCGTGTCGTCGTTTCCAAAACGGCACTCCTTCTCCCTGTCGTAAATATCAGTTGTCGCCAGTAAGACGTTCCCCTGCTGTGCACAGGTTCGATTCTATTCTTTTAGATATCGATGTCAGTTCTCATACAGGGTGATACCATTGTGTACTTACGCCTTTTTCTTACTACTGGTACACTTCAAATTAACCCGGCAGTGTGTCCGTTACAGTTTCTCTCTAAATTGGTACTTGACACAGTTTCTTTTATCTTACATTTTGCAGGCTGTAAATCTTGGTTGAGTCGAGTCTGTCACGGCCAACCTTATTCCCTATTGTAAAGCTATGTGAAGCGTATTTGTATTGTCCGAAGCAAACGTTCACTTGACACCTCGTTACACTGTTCCTTATTTATTGCTCGTGGCCTGTGTAGGGGTGTCTTGCTGAATGTAACGTCTTTTCGATCATACTAAAAAAATTTTTAATTCATGGTCGTTACATAAGTCCTCAAATCGGATTGGATGTTGGATCAGCGGAAGACACTCTAATCCGATTTCTGCGCTCTGTGTTTGTTGTAGGAGTCCCCTCTGATAAAGTCGCGGTCATTGACCTACTTTCCTCTGCTTTGGGTATACGGGTATATATTCCCTATATTTTGTTGTAAACTAACTCTGGGAATTTATTGCCGTGCGTCTGAGGAAGGATGAACGCATTTTCACACATTTGCATATCTAATTAAACATGGGATTATTTTACAATAATAATAATAATAGCTGTGGATGGCTGTGTCATCCGCTTATAACCTAATACATGAAATAATGGTTTTCGACATGAAATGCAATTATTCATGTATCGTCTAAATATCGTTACGATAGTTAATGTCCTTAGTCTATCTTGAACATTTAAAACACAATTTACGACCTGTAAATACATATTGATACATTCACTATTTGTTATTGAGTATCACTCACAATACGTATTACTAGCATCTATACTGATTATATTGATTATAAATTTATGTACATTATTTAGGAACAATTAACAATTCATTGGAAATCATTATGATTATATATAACTTCGCTTTATATTACTCAGATTTGATTAATTAATCTAACATCATCGTGTGTCTATAAAACTCGTTATAACGTCTTTGGCAATTTATTGCTGCACATTCGATCGAACTTTGCGCATCATAAGTGTCCTTTCTATTTAAATTTCCATTAACACTGGTTATACACATGTAATTAATGTCATTAGATTGTCACATCGTGACTTAAGAACTCCTTGTACAAAAAATCTTTAAATTATACGCTAATAAGTTATACATCATATCTATTAGCTAGTTGGACCGGTTTTCGCGGGACATTCACCTTATGTGTTGGCCCGACTTCCATAGTCCAACTAATTGTTGATGCAACTTTCGCTTTCCTGTGAGACTTGTACTCTCGTCTGATAGTATTTCTTCAGCAAACGTACGTTGAAAATTCCCCTCACTTTGCCACTGCTATTGCACTCAGTGAGCTCGTATGTTGCGTCATTTTATCTTCCTACGTTAATCGTCATTCATTAATACTCATGTCTGTAATTATCTTACCTTGGTTTATGTATTATCACATAATCAATCATATTTAATGTATTTTATTCAATATTATCTAACCTACTTATTAAATTTTCAGACGTTCTTAAAATCGCCTTCTTACCACGTGTTCATCTATTTCGTTCTTAACTTTCTATTTGTGGAGACATAGTTGTATGCCTTGTAGACCTTGTGCTTTTATTCACGCACGCATCTTTGTTTGTAAATAGTAAGGGTGCTGACCTTGGGGTTTGCGCCGCACATTTACTCAACAGCCGGTTATTCGTCCCCGTTACTCTGGTACAATGTGCTGCTCTTCCGTCTCCAAGATTTATGACATGTCCCTTTCTCTCTCTTTGAGGGTGGGTAGCAGATATGTCATACCGTCCTTTGCAACCACTTTCTCTAAGTAAACACGCGCCGCTCTGCTTTTGTCGTCGTTTCCAGGCCTGTATACAACTCCGTTGTTCGGCAGTTATTTCACTACTCGTGTGCTTACATAATAATATCTTGTTTTCTATATTTTTAAGAATTCTTACCTCGAGCGCTTGGACTCGCCTTTCAGTACTGGTAGCACTTATAATATGCTTAAGTCGTCCAGTAAGATTTATTTTTTCTCCTCCTTTTCCTCACAACATTTCTCGTCCAGGACGAATATGTATACGGACCTGTTAGGTTTTTCCGCTTCACATCATCCATGGCTTGCTTCAATTTGCATTCATTTTCATAACATGCAGTATTCATTTTAATATCGAACTTTCTTTTCATGTTCTTTATTAACGCACCTCGACTACTTAGTCGATGTACGCCTGTTCCACACGCTGGATACTTCATCGTTGGATTCACTGATGCCGCATCTATTCTCGTGCTATATAATTTGTGCTTTTTATGTATTCTACTTGATAGTATTAAACTTTTATTATTTCTATCCATGTCTGGATAATCATCTTCCGACGTCATTAAATACAAAGAAACAAAATCATTTTTTTTCTTAATCCACCTGTTTCTCGACTTACTATTGACACTTACGTTAGATCCACAGTTGCTAATTTCTCAGTAGCTAACACGTCTGTGAAATCAACAGCGTTATCGTTAGCTCGTACTTTCCGTACCTCTTCGTAAATTTCATTCACTTCTTCTTCCTGCTTCTTCTCGACTTCGTTTTTGTTGTTGTTCCATGTATTCGTATGTTCACGTATATCTGTGCGTAACAGCGCGAGCTGCTCCTTCTGCTTGTCTAGCTTCTTGTCACAATTGTTTATATATTCACGCATTTCCGCGCGTATTTGTGTAAAATTCTCATTCTGCTTCTCGAACTTTTCATTCACTTCTCTTCTAATCTCTATAAAATTTTCCTTCTATTCTCTTCTAATCTCTATAAAATTTTCATTGGTTTCTTCAAATTTCCTACTCATAAAGTCCATTAATGCGCGCAACGTCACCTCTTCCTGCGGTTGTTGTTGGGACTCCTGTCCCCGCGCTCTGACGTCTGACGTCTCCTCGGTCATTTGTGAATAAGTTGGTGATTCCTCTCGTTCGACATCAGGTACTCCCTGTTGGTTATTAATATCGAAATTCATGGAATCTGTGCTAGTGGTCGTCATTTTGCAGCCTTACTCCGCGTTAACATTCAGGCCCAGTCCAACTAGCTTCACACTAATAATATTTGTTCTTACAACTAACATGAAATATTAATATATACGCTTATCCTATCTCTACTGCCTGCTCTTTGCCGTGCGATGGGCGCCAAATACAAAGATGTGGGAGTTAATCCCTATTACGCCCCGTGTTCTAGAGCGTCAAATACAAAGATATGCCACGCGTTGGGCAGCCAAATACAACTTTAATGGGGTTAATTATTATGCTAACTGTGATTAATTAATTATGTAAATATACTAATTTGCATAATGAGATCGTGTAATCACTCAATTAGGTTACTCATATCAATTGATTGTAGCTAAGTGACACGTTAGTTCCTTTATGTTAGCATAATTATTGCATGGAGACTCTAATTGTTGTATACATGAATAAAACTACTATAAATCATTCAAGTGCCATTACTTTCTTGTTCTGAGGTAACTTGACAATAATGAACGCATATATTCTGGATAAAATAACACTCATTTATTTAACATCATATCATTAAATAAAGAGACTTCAATATATAAAATATGGATGATTCAGTGTAAATACATTCATAAAAAGAACATAAAAGAACACATGTATATATATCAAATTACAATGCGAATCCAATACGTTGTTTGCTGGAAAACATACACATACATATATAATACAATCGATATATAGAAAACACAAATAGTCAAACAATAAATCTTATACTAATGCGTTCATTGCTTGCCTCAGATGAATAGCGTTAATTATTTTGTCATATTTAATTTTAATACTCAAGGGGTGTTTCTTGAAAAGAGACAGGACAGTAGAGTTCTTATGATAAGAATAGCATAAAGATTACTTGTAAAGCGATTTATCCGATATTTCCATCGGAGTAACTCCTTCTCGTTGCTGGTCCATGTGTGGGAAGCTGCGTAGCTGTGATGTCACTAACACTCAACACACGCGGAACAGATTCACTCGCGCTGTGTGTGTATTCTGTTGATTCGGCTGTTACTGTTCGAGTTATGAAATTATGTGTCGTGAGGATAAGTTCATCATTAACTATGGTGTATATGTCTGTCTGTCTATTGTTGAACTTCTTATGTGTACATTAATGTATAGTGTCTTTGATGCCGTGGTGTAATTGTTCCAAATTATATTGTATCGCTTCGCCGCACTGTACAACGTTACGATTTCGTTGTCCGGTATTACATTAACAATAGTTCTACGCGTCGGTTATTGATGAAAGTGCGATTGGTTAGTTCAGTTCTGAATTTGAGTATAATAAAGAACTCTATAATTATTAAGCACTGGCGTATGTCGCATGTTTTAGTCACTGTAGGTACACTATTACCGGATACACGCCAATATCGAAATGTCTAAGTCACTTAATTATATGCCGCGTAGCAGAGTTTCAAAGTCCCACTGCTGTCCGTATGTTAATCGAACTTTGTATTAAGACTGTTATAAAATGTATGAAGATTCTTAAAAGTGTATGACGACCGACTGTTGAAAGTTATAAAAGACTGTCGAAAATTATAAGTAGACTGTTTAAAAGTACGTGAAGACTGCTCAAAGTATATGATTGAAAATTTATGAAAGACTGTCCTCCCGCGTGCTCTGTAAACAGTTTTTATCAAGCATCGTTTACCACAATGCACTCTTCTGGAAGACACGCCTCAGGTCGAACATGATAGGACAGAAGATCTCCTACCCTTATGCCAGACTATCGTTCTTTACTTCTCATTCGACGTTCCCGTTGCCATGATGACGACGGTCCTCTCCACCTGTTCTCTGGGTAGATGCTGGGTTGTGATTGGGTATCCTGTCTCCCCACGAGTTCGCGTCGAAAGCCTCCGTACTCTTTTCCTGGAACAGGAGCAATTTCTTGATTGTCCATCATGTCTTTGTCTAAGCGTACACCGGGACCTGCTGCAGTTCTCACGCAAACAATGTGTCGTATTTCGTTATTGTTTCGCTGTCCTCGACCCCTTTTCCGATCGCTGTCCTGGCGCAGCGTGTCGTCGTTTCCAAAACGGCACTCCTTCTCCCTGTCGTAAATATCAGTTGTCGCCAGTAAGACGTTCCCCTGCTGTGCACAGGTTCGATTCTATTCTTTTAGATATCGATGTCAGTTCTCATACAGGGTGATACCATTGTGTACTTACGCCTTTTTCTTACTACTGGTACACTTCAAATTAACCCGGCAGTGTGTCCGTTACAGTTTCTCTCTAAATTGGTACTTGACACAGTTTCTTTTATCTTACATTTTGCAGGCTGTAAATCTTGGTTGAGTCGAGTCTGTCACGGCCAACCTTATTCCCTATTGTAAAGCTATGTGAAGCGTATTTGTATTGTCCGAAGCAAACGTTCACTTGACACCTCGTTACACTGTTCCTTATTTATTGCTCGTGGCCTGTGTAGGGGTGTCTTGCTGAATGTAACGTCTTTTCGATCATACTAAAAAAATTTTTAATTCATGGTCGTTACATAAGTCCTCAAATCGGATTGGATGTTGGATCAGCGGAAGACACTCTAATCCGATTTCTGCGCTCTGTGTTTGTTGTAGGAGTCCCCTCTGATAAAGTCGCGGTCATTGACCTACTTTCCTCTGCTTTGGGTATACGGGTATATATTCCCTATATTTTGTTGTAAACTAACTCTGGGAATTTATTGCCGTGCGTCTGAGGAAGGATGAACGCATTTTCACACATTTGCATATCTAATTAAACATGGGATTATTTTACAATAATAATAATAGCTGTGGATGGCTGTGTCATCCGCTTATAAACTAATACATGAAATAATGGTTTTCGACATGAAATGCAATTATTCATGTATCGTCTAAATATCGTTACGATAGTTAATGTCCTTAGTCTATCTTGAACATTTAAAACACAATTTACGACCTGTAAATACATATTGATACATTCACTATTTGTTATTGAGTATCACTCACAATACGTATTACTAGCATCTATACTGATTATATTGATTATAAATTTATGTACATTATTTAGGAACAATTAACAATTCATTGGAAATCATTATGATTATATATAACTTCGCTTTATATTACTCAGATTTGATTAATTAATCTAACATCATCGTGTGTCTATAAAACTCGTTATAACGTCTTTGGCAATTTATTGCTGCACATTCGATCAAACTTTTCGCATCATAAGTGTCCTTTCTATTTAAATTTCCATTAACACTGGTTATACACATGTAATTAATGTCATTAGATTGTCACATCGTGACTTAAGAACTCCTTGTACAAAAAATCTTTAAATTATACGCTAATAAGTTATACATCATATCTATTAGCTAGTTGGACCGGTTTTCGCGGGACATTCACCTTATGTGTTGGCCCGACTTCCATAGTCCAACTAATTGTTGATGCAACTTTCGCTTTCCTGTGAGACTTGTACTCTCGTCTGATAGTATTTCTTCAGCAAACGTACGTTGAAAATTCCCCTCACTTTGCCACTGCTATTGCACTCAGTGAGCTCGTATGTTGCGTCATTTTATCTTCCTACGTTAATCGTCATTCATTAATACTCATGTCTGTAATTATCTTACCTTGGTTTATGTATTATCACATAATCAATCATATTTAATGTATTTTATTCAATATTATCTAACCTACTTATTAAATTTTCAGACGTTCTTAAAATCGCCTTCTTACCACGTGTTCATCTATTTCGTTCTTAACTTTCTATTTGTGGAGACATAGTTGTATGCCTTGTAGACCTTGTGCTTTTATTCACGCACGCATCTTTGTTTGTAAATAGTAAGGGTGCTGACCTTGGGGTTTGCGCCGCACATTTACTCAACAGCCGGTTATTCGTCCCCGTTACTCTGGTACAATGTGCTGCTCTTCCGTCTCCAAGATTTATGACATGTCCCTTTCTCTCTCTTTGAGGGTGGGTAGCAGATATGTCATACCGTCCTTTGCAACCACTTTCTCTAAGTAAACACGCGCCGCTCTGCTTTTGTCGTCGTTTCCAGGCCTGTATACAACTCCGTTGTTCGGCAGTTATTTCACTACTCGTGTGCTTACATAATAATATCTTGTTTTCTATATTTTTAAGAATTCTTACCTCGAGCGCTTGGACTCGCCTTTCAGTACTGGTAGCACTTATAATATGCTTAAGTCGTCCAGTAAGATTTTTTCTCCTCCTTTTCCTCATAACATTTCTCGTCCAGGACGAATATGTATACGGACCTGTTAGGTTTTTCCGCTTCACATCATCCATGGCTTGCTTCAATTTGCATTCATTTTCATAACATGCAGTATTCATTTTAATATCGAACTTTCTTTTCATGTTCTTTATTAACGCACCTCGACTACTTAGTCGATGTACGCCTGTTCCACACGCTGGATACTTCATCGTTGGATTCACTGATGCCGCATCTATTCTCGTGCTATATAATTTGTGCTTTTTATGTATTCTACTTGATAGTATTAAACTTTTATTATTTCTATCCATGTCTGGATAATCATCTTCCGACGTCATTAAATACAAAGAAACAAAATCATTTTTTTTCTTAATCCACCTGTTTCTCGACTTACTATTGACACTTACGTTAGATCCACAGTTGCTAATTTCTCAGTAGCTAACACGTCTGTGAAATCAACAGCGTTATCGTTAGCTCGTACTTTCCGTACCTCTTCGTAAATTTCATTCACTTCTTCTTCCTGCTTCTTCTCGACTTCGTTTTTGTTGTTGTTCCATGTATTCGTATGTTCACGTATATCTGTGCGTAACAGCGCGAGCTGCTCCTTCTGCTTGTCTAGCTTCTTGTCACAATTGTTTATATATTCACGCATTTCCGCGCGTATTTGTGTAAAATTCTCATTCTGCTTCTCGAACTTTTCATTCACTTCTCTTCTAATCTCTATAAAATTTTCCTTCTATTCTCTTCTAATCTCTATAAAATTTTCATTGGTTTCTTCAAATTTCCTACTCATAAAGTCCATTAATGCGCGCAACGTCACCTCTTCCTGCGGTTGTTGTTGGGACTCCTGTCCCCGCGCTCTGACGTCTGACGTCTCCTCGGTCATTTGTGAATAAGTTGGTGATTCCTCTCGTTCGACATCAGGTACTCCCTGTTGGTTATTAATATCGAAATTCATGGAATCTGTACTAGTGGTCGTCATTTTGCAGCCTTACTCCGCGTTAACATTCAGGCCCAGTCCAACTAGCTTCACACTAATAATATTTGTTCTTACAACTAACATGAAATATTAATATATACGCTTATCCTATTTCTACTGCCTGCTCTTTGCCGTGCGATGGGCGCCAAATACAAAGATGTGGGAGTTAATCCCTATTACGCCCCGTGTTCTAGAGCGTCAAATACAAAGATATGCCACGCGTTGGGCAGCCAAATACAACTTTAAGGGGGTTAATTATTATGCTAACTGTGATTAATTAATTATGTAAATATACTAATTTGCATAATGAGATCGTGTAATCACTCAATTAGGTTACTCATATCAATTGATTGTAGCTAAGTGACACGTTAGTTCCTTTATGTTAGCATAATTATTGCATGGAGACTCTATTGTTGTATACATGAATAAAACTACTATAAATCATTCAAGTGCCATTACTTTCTTGTTCTGAGGTAACTTGACAATAATGAACGCATATATTCTGGATAAAATAACACTTATTTATTTAACATCATATCATTAAATAAAGAGACTTCAATATATAAAATATGGATGATTCCCTGTAAATACATTCATAAAAAGAACATAAAAGAACACATATATATATCAAATTACAATGCGAATCCAATACGTTGTTTGCTGGAAAACATACACATACATATATAATACAATCGATATATAGAAAACACAAATAGTCAAACAATAAATCTTATACTAATGCGTTCATTGCTTGCCTCAGATGAATAGCGTTAATTATTTTGTCATATTTAATTTTAATACTCAAGGGGTGTTTCTTGAAAAGAGACAGGACAGTAGAGTTCTTATGATAAGAATAGCATAAAGATTACTTGTAAAGCGATTTATCCGATATTTCCATCGGAGTAACTCCTTCTCGTTGCTGTTCCATGTGTGGGAAGCTGCGTAGCTGTGATGTCACTAACACTCAACACACTCGGAACAGATTCACTCGCGCTGTGTGTGTATTCTGTTGATTCGGCTGTTACTGTTCGAGTTATGAAAATATGTGTCGTGAGGATAAGTTCTTCATTAACTATGGTGTATATGTCTGTCTGTCTATTGTTGAACTTCTTATGTGTACATTAATGTATAGTGTCTTTGATGCCGTGGTGTAATTGTTCCAAATTATATTGTATCGCTTCGCCGCACTGTACAACGTTACGATTTCGTTGTCCGGTATTACATTAACAATAGTTCTACGCGTCGGTTATTGATGAAAGTGCGATTGGTTAGTTCAGTTCTGAATTTGAGTATAATAAAGAACTCTATAATTATTAAGCACTGGCGTATGTCGCATGTTTTAGTCACTGTAGGTACACTATTACCGGATACACGCCAATATCGAAATGTCTAAGTCACTTAATTATATGCCGCGTAGCAGAGTTTCAAAGTCCCACTGCTGTCCGTATGTTAATCGAACTTTGTATTAAGACTGTTATAAAATGTATGAAGATTCTTAAAAGTGTATGACGACCGACTGTTGAAAGTTATAAAAGACTGTCGAAAATTATAAGTAGACTGTTTAAAAGTACGTGAAGACTGCTCAAAGTATATGATTGAAAATTTATGAAAGACTGTCCTCCCGCGTGCTCTGTAAACAGTTTTTATCAAGCATCGTTTACCACAATGCACTCTTCTGGAAGACACGCCTCAGGTCGAACATGATAGGACAGAAGATCTCCTACCCTTATGCCAGACTATCGTTCTTTACTTCTCATTCGACGTTCCCGTTGCCATGATGACGACGGTCCTCTCCACCTGTTCTCTGGGTAGATGCTGGGTTGTGATTGGGTATCCTGTCTCCCCACGAGTTCGCGTCGAAAGCCTCCGTACTCTTTTCCTGGAACAGGAGCAATTTCTTGGTTGTCCATCATGTCTTTGTCTAAGCGTACACCGGGACCTGCTGCAGTTCTCACGCAAACAATGTGTCGTATTTCGTTATTGTTTCGCTGTCCTCGACCCCTTTTCCGATCGCTGTCCTGGCGCAGCGTGTCGTCGTTTCCAAAACGGCACTCCTTCTCCCTGTCGTAAATATCAGTTGTCGCCAGTAAGACGTTCCCCTGCTGTGCACAGGTTCGATTCTATTCTTTTAGATATCGATGTCAGTTCTCATACAGGGTGATACCATTGTGTACTTACGCCTTTTTCTTACTACTGGTACACTTCAAATTAACCCGGCAGTGTGTCCGTCACAGTTTCTCTCTAAATTGGTACTTGACACAGTTTCTTTTATCTTACATTTTGCAGGCTGTAAATCTTGGTTGAGTCGAGTCTGTCACGGCCAACCTTATTCCCTATTGTAAAGCTATGTGAAGCGTATTTGTATTATCCGAAGCAAACGTTCACTTGACACCTCGTTACACTGTTCCTTATTTATTGCTCGTGGCCTGTGTAGGGGTGTCTTGCTGAATGTAACGTCTTTTCGATCATACTAAAAAAATTTTTAATTCTTGGTCGTTACATTATTTTGGTTGCATTTGCTCATCTGAACAGTACTCTGTCTGACATCAGGTCATTAGTTGAGTTACTATCTTTGTATAATGTGTTTATAACATTAATTTGATTGCATAATCTCTCTTTGCCATTACAAGCATATTGTCATATTTGTATTACATAAATATAGTTTTTATATTCAGTTATACTATTAGCTACCGTGTACAAAACATTCCTTATATGCTCTATTTACTTCCTGGCTCATTACATTTCGGTTTAATATTGTTTTGATTTAGTTTTCATCAAGTTTTACTGAAAACTGGATGCCCAGATTAGGTTATGTTATAGGTTCAGTAAGCGGTAAGGTGTTGTTGATGGCTGTGTATTTCTACATTAGTCTATTCGACTGGTTTTCATTCCATGTTTGTACATTGGTTATTGGTTATTAATATTTCACATTTAGTTTACTCTTGTATTGTCTTATTTGTTGTTAATTAGTGGGTTTGTATTAACATCATTCCCACTGTACAATTGGTCATTCATTATTTTGGGACCTATTCTTCTGTTTATTCTATAACTACACATCATTTAGCTATCATAAACTTATCTTGTCCTTATTCAGTTTGCTTGTGACTCTTTATTTACAATATTTAGTCCTTATTTATAATAATGTGTTTCACATAGACAATGAATGTATTCATTAAATGAGTTGGAGTCAGTGTTGACTTTACCATACAGCTTAGGGATTTATATTATGTAATTAATTAACATTTCTTCTTTCTTCTTAATACAATTATTCTTTCAAAGGTTTATGTTAGTTTGTTATACTTCAATTTCCTTCCCTTGTTCTTGTGTTTGGTCTGGATATCTTCCTTCTTCTTTCTTCACTGATCTCCTTCTCACTGTTGTTCATTTTTATACATGATGTGGTTTTCACTTGTCTTCTTCACCTTGTTTCTTCCTGCTTCTTTCTTGAAGTTGTCATTGTTGTATTCTTCTCCCTGATTCTTCTTTCTTCTTCTGTTCTCATGTTCTTCTCACTGATTCTTCTTTCTTCTTTTGTTGTCTTGTGTCCTTCTCACTGATCTATTGGGTAAAGTATGTCAGTCGTCTCGTCTTGATTCTTCTTTTCTTCTTTATTGGTGCATTTACTAGTGAATTCCTTTCAATGATGCTTCACTTATTTAAACTTATGGTACTTTCTTCTTCTGTATACATGGTGGTATTCTAGACCTTTTAATGTATTTTTACTAGTGGTGGCCTTTAAATTAATTTTCAGTACGTAGGTGGATGTGGTGTTATATGTACTGTTACAATTTTAATTGATTTCATTGTATAGAAAGATAATTTTAGTTGTGTTACAAATGTCAACAGAGACAGATTAATTATTAGACTATTTATAAAATTGAAACAACAAAAACGCAATACGCTACTTGCATAAGAAACTACATTGAACATATTATTTATAAATTGTATTAAAAAACTCAGTAGATTGTCAGAAACTGATAGCATAAATCCACTTCATTAATTATCTCGACTTCTTCTATGCGACGCCTAACATCGCAATAGGCCTATATATGTACATAAGTAAACTATAGATAAATATGGCCGACAACAATGTAATTACCACTGAAATACAGACATTTTATCATGTTCCTCTTTCGCATGACATTACCTTGTCATTGCAAGTTTGTTGGTATGTAGTTGTAACTTTAAATCTTTACGGTGCACATAGACATCGTTCGTAGAATTCCACTAAGTTGTTGTAAGTACTAAACAATATTCACACAGACATACCTAACAATCAAATCGCCTTAGTTCACACTTGCTTGGGTACATTGTCGTCCAGCGCGATACAAATGCAACCATGCGTATAATTACCGGGACAATACACAGTAGAGTTGACGTCAGTAATGCTGTTGTGCTAAGATGCCGAGCATGCGTCGCTTCATACACATGAGCGTGCTTTGCACGAGACCAAGCCAACAGCACAGGTGCAAACAAATTTGTATCACAATGGAAACTGCTCAGAATAGATGTTAGTGGCAGGGTAAATTAGAGTTAGTTAAAAAAGTCATAATTCTTACACAATATTACATATAAAGGAAACATGAATAGTTCGCAAGAGTTTGTGACGAGCGTGGCGCTGTATAGTTCTGATTATTTTGTGACTACTTATGCGCAAACCGATAGCGCACATCGGAAACTTTTTTAAAATTACCGAATGTAGGCTACAATGAAACGAACTATCGGCAAATTGACCGATGACTAAATTACAAGGAACTGCAGTTGAATGATACGAAATAGTAAAGTAATAAAGAAAGAAATGTAAAGCAATCAGATAAAAAGGGAAGACGAAAGGACTTTTTAGGGTACTACAAAAATATCCAGTAGCAAGTTAATGGAACTGAACAGAACGCAGATATTACTGGAAACATTTTATTCACTTAATGAATTATTCAAGAAGAATAAAAATTTCATTCATCAAGACGAAAGTTTCTGTTCAATAGATGTAATATTTTATATTGAATGCTTTCTTCTTTAATTATATCTGCTTTTTTTCATATTCCATAATGCTTCGAAGTCGCCAACAGCCCACTTTTAATTTTGTCAGTAAAGTTTATTTATATCTGCTGTGCTACTCTTCTTCCATTAGGTAATCTTACTGAAAACAATGTTATATGATTAATCAAAATGCATTATTAATTAGTTATTCGGTGTAGTTATTTAAATACTAGGTTAAACAAATGAAAGCACCAATTTACGTAAGTATTAACTATCACTTATTTATACCGTCATATATGTTTACTTTAAAAAGCTGGCTACCACACGGATACTCTTTCTTCTTTGTCATTTTGTCGTCAAATTTAAGGAGCCATTTTCCATAAAATTTAGGAGTCATCTATGATTTTTTTGTTAAAGGCTTAATCCGTTTCTAAAAATTTAACCCGTTTCAAACAGCCCAGTTTTTCGACTTTTACGATTAGTAAACGTTTTAACTTTACTGTCGCTATCATATATTCAGGGACAGAAAACTCCAAAACATTTACCATTATAAAAATGCAAACATTCATATATTTAAAAAAGTTTCTTCTGTATTAAAAATACTTTGTATTAATTTCTTCTGTATTCATTTATTCGCGAAGAAAGCCGAATAAACCATTCTCCATACAACTTGTACATCAGCAGTTTCACCAAAAATTACCTTTTGAGACAGTCCTGTACTATTTTTAAATTTGTCTTACCAACCTGTGCTGGCAACGAACTTGTTACATCGCATCGCTTTCGCAGATTATTTTGCTTAGTCTTTTATCACTGAGTTTGAAACTGGCAACTTATTATCGTGCACTATTATGAACTCAATTAAATCATAGCTTCGTCTGTGTTACTGTATAAGCACACATTTTTAAACGTTTTCTACTTTCAACTTTGTTTAGTTTCTTCTCATAAGCCTACTGAGTTTTAATTACAAATTAGACATTTTGGGGACGAAAAGAGTAATAATAAAAAGCTGTATCTTCTTAATTCTAGATTTTTTTAGGATATGCTTGTTGATAGAGAAGTTGTTCGTATTCCATTGTCGTAAGCAATGGTTTTCTTCTGTCGTCATGAACTTGTTTTACTATTTCCCACTTGGCCTGAAAACTTACGTTTCCATAAATTGATTACGTAAAGTCAATAACAGGTACACACACAGAATGACTGCAGGCGCGATATAGGCCTATTGACTACGCGGATACAGTACTGAAAAGTCGCAATTACTGTCATACAGCTGTACAGTTACAGATAGGGGGAAAAATCGGCTGATGCAAACTTCCTTTGTATGTAGTCAACTGAAAAGCGAATGATAGCCAATTAGCGAGAAAAATAAGCCGTTTGGCCTATACAAATAGTTGGTTTATTATATCGGCCGACGCAAAATTCGTTTATACGTAGTCAACTGAAAAGCGAATGATAGCCAATTAGCGAGAAAAATAAGCCGTTTGTCCTATACAAATAGTTGGTTTATTATACCGGCCGACGCAAACTTCGTTTATACGTAGTCAACTGATAAGCGAATGATAGCCAATTAGCGAGAAAAATAAGCCGTTTGTCCTATACAAATAGTTGGTTTATTATACCGGCCAACGCAAACTTCGTTTATACGTAGTCAACTGAAAAGCGAATGATAGCCAATTAGCGAGAAAAATAAACCGTTTGTCCTATACAAATAGTTGGTTTATTATACCGGCCAACGCAAACTTCGTTTATACGTAGTCAACTGAAACGCGAATGATAGCCAATTAGCGAGAAAAATAAGCCGTTTGTCCTATACAAATAGTTGGTTTATTATACCGGCCGACGCAAACTTCATTTATACGTAGCCAACTGATAAGCGAACGACTCCCACCAATTGTTCAAAATCACACCTTATTAATACTGAGTTCGACATTAATAAATTTACAAAAGCATTCAGTTACAAGGAAGTACGAACTCCTTTAAAGAGAAGAAAGTTCCTGTACAATTAATGTACGTGACGACTGCCTCCTGGATCGCTATGCTCATGAAGGTGAAGCTTTTTCAAGAGAATAGTCACTGGATATGAAACCACCCCTTTTAGCCTAAAAGCAAACGCTAGAGCATGGGATTGAAACAACCCAAATCTTTATTCAAAAAGAAATTCAAGACTCAACCCTCTTCAGGAAAGGTAATGCTCACCGTATATTCTGGGACACACAAGAGCCAATACTGCAACAGTATTTATAGAAGGGTTTAACACCAAATAGTGCAAGTTACAGTGAGACGCTGTCCAACGAACTGAAGCCTGCAATTCGATCCAAACGCTGAGGCCTACTGTCGTAAGGAGTGTTTTCTTGCATGAAAACGCGGCCCACATACTGCCGCCTACAGTGTCCAAACCCTTGAGAAATTGCGTTTCGATGTGTTGGAGCATCCTGCATACAACTCAGTACTGCTCGCCCCGTCGGATTACCATCTGTTTGGTCAACTTACAGATGCCTTAAGGTGCTGTCGATTCTCCAGAGACCAAGAAGTGAAGGAAGCAGTGCATACATGAAGGAAGCACTGCTCAGCTGAAAAACATTTCTTCTGAGGGCATCAGGAAGCTTGTGCAACGATGGACCAGGTGTATTGGGAAAGCAAGGGAACTATGTTGAAAAATGAGCTAACTGCCAGATTTGTACTGTTATTATAATAAATTATAAAAATGGTTTGCGGATACTTATTGACTTACCCTCGTAGTTATAATCTCCCTAAGGTTTTCCAGATGGACTTTGAAAGTCCTTCCGATAACTATAAATCGTCTAAATAAACAAGGCAAGTTTTCATCTCAGTCCTCGAAAGACTAGACCCATCAATCTTTCAAACCTTGTGGTGTATTATAGAATCCAAATGGCATGACCATTAAACTGGAAGAGGCCACTTGGGGTCGAGAAAGGTGTCTTTACCTTGTCATCTTGATGAAGACCCATTTTCCAACATACAATTTTCAGGTCCACGTTGAAAACCACTAAGCTGCAGCCAGCGTGTCGAGAGGGTCGTCGACGAGAGGTAGTGTATAGCAATCTTTATTTCTCACGTCGTTCAACCTCCTGTAGTCTATGCAGAAACGTAACCCACCGCCTTTCTTCGCTACCAGCACTACCGGAGAAGACCAAGCACATCACGAAGGCTCGATTATTCCTCCTGTCAACATGTCCTGTATTAACCGAGACATTTACTCCTGCTTAGCTAACAAAGGTCTTCAAGGACGTTGGCGAATCGATGTTTTATTCCCTGTATTGATGCGATGTTACACAAGAGAATTCTTTCTCAATTACTGACCCCGAAATGCAAAAGCATGTTTTAAATCATGTAAAAACTATCTCATTTCTTTTACCTCACAACTTGAGAGATCGTTAGAAGATCTACTAAACAGTTCCTGAAGTTCCTCTGGTAATTTTCAAGTGTCCGAAGGACTGGATCTTTGTTGCGTCATTCCGGTTACCCATGCCACAGGAGACATTTTACCTAGGTGCGTATTGCTTTGTAAAGTGACAGCCTGGTCCAAAATATTCGCCACTCTAATAGGTATATTTTCGGTTTCGGATGGTTTTACTTAATTTCTGGCAGTTAGTATGCCCGGTGTGCTGACTACCAAAAATATATAGCATTGGTTTCCCCTTGTATCTACCTCGGTTCTAATTATAATGATTTTTTTGGAGTTTGGCAGGATAGTTACGGCCACTTAATTTATCACGTCAATTTTACTTTTTGGGCGTATTTTTGTAGAAAGCATTACCTCTTCTTTTCCGATTCTCAAAACATTGTTTTTGAAGTCCACTATAAAACCATACGCATTCAGAATGTCTACCCCACAATAATTTCTTCATCCACAATGTCTGCAACAAGTACTCAGTGGTTAAACTCAAGTCGACCGAGGCGTAGGTGTATCTCTACTTTTCCAAACACCGTTACAGGCCTTCCAGTAGTTGTTCGCAAGCTGCAAGAGCACCAGATGATTGGGTTGAGATTTTCACCACAATGGAAACTGTTGCACCGTGTCGACTGTAATCGAGGTTGGCCTTTCTTGAACAAATCCGGTAACCACCAAGCTCCCGCTGTTTTTCTGAAGTGTAGAAACTGCGTATTGTCTAGGGGCTTCGGTCCTCCAGTTAGTCAGCACACGCCCCGTTGTACCGACTATTGCTCGTTTCCCTGCTGCTGAACTCTAACTCGATAATCTCGTTGTAGATGTCCAGGTTTCCCCTTATCTATAACACTTCGGTCTTCCATCCTTTCTTACTTTATTCAGTAGCCCCGATCGTTGGGCCTATGTTCCTTTTTCTTCCTCTTCATTGTCTATGCCATCGCGATCTCTTAGTGCGCGCACTTTATGACTTATCCAATCAGACGCTGATTTGGCGGCGTCAAATTGCAAAGATTGTACCAGGACGTCCGCACTATTGTGGTATCTTGCCATTCGTAACACTTGTCGTGGCTCAATATCTCTGACACAATCAGTAATTGTCTGCATCGCAAACCTCATTCGAAAATCTTCTGGCGCTTCAGGATACGCCAGTCTAATCAGTCTGTCAATACTTGCTTCAAACTCCTGAAGACTCTCCCCGGAATGCGGTCGCCTTGTTCTTAACTGAGTGCAGTACACTCGGAAATATTTATCACCATACTGTAATTTAAAGCTTTTATCAATTCGACATACGTGTTCCGGCTGTCAGCTGGCAATTTCTGTAGTAGTTCTGACGCAGGTCCTTTTAAAGCGAGAACAAGTTAAACTGCCTTGTATTTCTCCGTCCAATTATTTCCGCAAGCAGCGGTTTCGAATTCCCGAAAATGCGTCGTCCATTGACATGAACTGTTCCAACTACAGGCAAAGTGACTTGGTCTATTGTCTTTTTTCTGTTTTTACCATTGGGACTATCTCTTCAGCCGTTTGTTTCGAAACGGATGATTGTATTTTTATTAACTGCTCAACTTCACTTCATTTGCCCTTGTTGCTACAGTCTCCTCTAACTTATATATTTTATTTAATATGGATTCCTCTAAGACAGATATTTTTGTAGACATCGATTCTTCAACTTCAGATATTGCTCTAATTTGGTTAGTAAGCTCACCTCGTAATAGACCCAACTCTACATACAGTACAGTATGTTCTTTCATCTGCTTTTGCTCCTGTATCAGTGCTTTGATGCCACCTGTTTCACGCTTACGTTCCTCTTTTTGTCTTTCTTCGAATTCGAATAAGAGCGCTTTTTGGCGTTCTTCTGCCTCTTCTCTTTCGTGTCAGAGATCTTCTCTTTGTCGTATTTCAGCTTCTTCTGCTTCTTATCGGCGTCTTTTCTCTGCATCTTCTGCCTCATGTTGTCGTTGCTCCTCTGTCTGCAACAGCAGCGCCTGGAAATTTTCCATAATCTGACTGGTATCCATTTTTTTTAGATTAATTACAACGTACACTACTCTTCTACAAAGTGTTCTCTGTTTCCACAGTTAAGGGACTGTCGCACTTCTGACCCACTACTACGATTTCCTCACAGTTTGTCGTATTGTACAGTGGAAACAAAATACAGACACCAATGAAATCACTAATTACTAGCTTTAATTAGTCTCAATAACAATTTCAAATCAACAAGATACTCTCATACAGTAATTCAAGTTAAATTTCTCCACACGCAACAATAATGTCAACTATTAGAGTCCCGTACTAATTATAACACAATAATCACTTTCCACTAATCCGCAACAATCACTTGATCCGCACTCTACAATATCGCCAGACGTAACTAACTTCTAAGCCGGACGTAAACACTTATATATACTCCGCAGAAGTGCCGGAATAAATTTCCATTCTTTTGGAGGCGTAATATTGCGTAGTTACGAGAGCTCGAACAGTCTGGAAGGTATGTGTCCGCAAGGCCTTGACCGAGACGCTGCACCTGCTACGCTAGCCGATAACGTGTAGAAATTACGTTCTCGAAGCGTTACGTAATTGTCGTAGAGTTTGGCATCTCAATAAGAAGAAGAAGGAAAATGAGGGAAACAATGCGAGAAACGTGAATGCAATTACAAAGGTGGGATGGAAGCGAAAGAGGAAAAGAAAGTACACACAGGTAAAGAAAGAGTGTAAGAAAAAAGATATAGAAGCTCCTTTACATGTTAAAGTGATTACTTGTTGGGGATTCTAAGATTCTGAGTATTCAGGTATTATTTATGCTTCGCTTATTGGAAGAAACAATAATGTTAAATGGACACTTTCTTTTGAACAATATATACGTATGTATTGTCACCGTACAAAAGGCTTGTCGTATGACGAATGGCGCCAATCGTGCAACTCTTAGCAAGATAGAGAAAACAAAAATAGAGATGTTATACTTTAAGTGTAGAGTAACTATGACAGATTTTACAATGTGCGAAGTTTTAGAATTCATACCCGTCTTCTGTCTGTCTGTCTATCTGTCTCTCTCTCTCTCTCTCTCTCTCTCTCTCTCTCTCTCTCTCTCTCTCTCTCTCTCTCTCTCTCTCTCTCTCTCTCTCTCTCTCTCTCTCTCTCTCTCTCTCTCTCCCCTCTCCCTCTCCCTCTCTGTGACACAGTTAACGTAGACACCAGTTTTATGTAGCAGCAGGTCTGAACATACTGTAGATTGTCTGAAGCTGGTTTACCAGTCGGATCACGTCTACGTAACGTATTGCCGATATTGTCGGCGCCGCGTGGTTGGTACAGTTTTTATTACCGCTATGAATTATTACCGATAGGAAGACTATTTCAAGAGTCTAGTGGATGAAATTTACATAAACGTTTGAACCAAACAAGCCCTTTATTCATGTCTATATAAATTTAAAAAAAATTTTAGTACCAATAAGTATTTTGGTTGTGACACTTTTACATTACGTCACTGCTTCAGAAAGAATTTTAACGTATATTTTAAGAGTAGAACATTATCATTAGTATAATTTCTAAGTGCTTACTCTAATAAACTTAGATCTTTGGGTATTACCAAGATAAAACACTTAATATATGTGAAAGTATATATACACAGGCATGCATATGACAAACAACGCGTGCGCGCGCTCATACACATACACATGTCTGTGTTCATAAGAGTCCAGTCAATTTTCAAATACCGCTTGTATCTGTAATAACACATTTCACTTAGTTAGCATAATAAACGCCCACAAACACATGAGCACACAACTGTGGTCTGTACAGGCCTACTGCACAGGTACACTCCATTGGCGGCGGTCTTTCGGCCAGCACAATGTCAGTTCCAGCTTCAATTTGTGTTCGCTACGCTGTAGCATTGCCGCTGCCTACTTTAATTAAATGTCTAGCACAATGGTGGTCAAGCTTTTCGTGTCATGAGCCACTTTCGTGACAGAGCTACGTGACCGAATTTTCTTTTAAATGCTATTAGGCGTAACATGCAGAACATAGGCCTATAGGTTCATAGGAAGACTCTACTTAACTCAATTTCAAAGCTAAATACTTCCTTTAAGCACTTTGGAATATTGTAAAGCTTTACTCGTAATGTTGTTTTCTTCACCTTTTTCAAAACCCCACGTCATAACTACAATGGATGTAACCGTAATGGACAAGTCATGTAATAACAATCGGTCTTAAGCTACTAAATATCGTACTAAAATTCAAACTGATTATCCACGTTTTTATTAAACTTACATACACACCTGTGTGTGTGTGTGTGTGTGTGTGTGTGTGTGTGTGTGTGTGTGTGTGTGTGTGTGTGTGTGTGTGTGTGTGTGTGTGTGTGTGTGTGTGTGTGTGTGTGTGTGTGTGTGTGTGTGTGTGTGTGTGTGTTGAGGGGGAAGTTAAAGGTAAATAGAGGGAGTGAGAGGAGGGCTAGAAAACCAGGAAATTTTCCCCTATAATGTTCCTCAATTATACTATTTCCCGTTGTGAACAACACGTTTCAAGACCTTTAAAACACACACACGCGCGCGCGCGCACACACACTATAAACTACATTTCAATATCTCGAGTGTTTTATTGTCCTCTGAGTTTGCACCGCATATGATACAATTGTGTCATATTTTAACATTCCATGAGTTTCAAAGCGTCATGGCAGTACACCAATATCTGCATGAGACTGACCGAATGAGCAAAGAAACACTGTAGGTAGAGTAGTCAGTAAGTCACTTTTATTGTAGTAATATGACTCTTACTTTGTCTTATACGCGTATATAGTACGCAAATAATAAAACACACACTGGCATTAACAATAAATTCCCATGTAGCGTGCATACTGTATATCAGCGGCGAGACCCATAAATCGACCACCATATTTCATGTTTAATTTACAACGCTCACTGTGCGTTAGTCTAGATTAATGTATAAACGGTAAGCCGTATAATATACCTGTTGAAACACTACATTACTCCGCCCTCTCCCCAGCGTACGTAGTGATGATACAAGTTATGACTCCCTCAGCTACAGTCATTTCGGTTGAATTATACTCTGGTGTCTTGTCTTAGTAGCATACAGCATGTTACAAACTCAAAGTGTTGTGTGCTATTGTACTATTACCTTAAGATGTTACTTTAGTGCAGGTTATAGCTCTGTATTTTAAGAAGAGTATCACAGTAAAAAAGACCCGACTTCATAATGAATCAACCCTTTTTGACTTCAAATTTTTGTATCTTCGTCCCTGTACCATCAAGCACATACGTTCCGAAGATTTTTCGCGGCTTTGTTCTAAATGCTAATTAAGGTCTAGAGGCGACTTTTTTAAGGGTAATTACGTTCTGTGTGCGAAATATAATTTTGACGATTCCACTTAGAACAAAGAACAGAAAGACGATTAAATTAGAGTGAATTTTATTGCAATTTAAAAATAAGTATTGTACATATGGCATGGAAAGTTTTGCGTTTTTTGCCAAATAGCCGGTTGATTTTTGGTAAGTTTATACTACACAGTTACTTTTACTACATTTCGCGAATATACACTGCTTTAAAGTTCTTCATTTCTAAGGTTATTCATTCACTTAATTCTCAACTATTTATTGCCAGAATTCAAAGATTTTCAGTCTTTTTTTTATTTGTTTTCTAATTTCTCTGTAGGCCTACAACGTATATTATTTCTTCCATTTAGTTCTTCCATCCTATATTACTTCTTCCTCCTTCTCAGAATTCAATAATACCTTTGGTACCCGCGATTTATTTACTTAATCCTACTTTTTGTATTTAAACTTTGGAAGCATTTTAACGATAAGTTTAATAATATCCCAGAGCACACACACATCTTAGGCAGATCTTCATTACTTAGATAATATTTCCCTTGCATAATGTTTGTATCCCCGAATATCCTGGAGTTGCCTTTATCCTACTTTTTTTTTAAATCATCTCAAAGATTATTCTTATTAGGTTGTGATCAATAGGTAAAGTTTAGATTTTAAAAATTGATTATTGTATTTTATTCTAACAAAAATCTATTATGTAATTCAAGAGAATTGGTCCTGTTAAAAAATTGTATCGTTTGGGCAGGAAATAAAGTAAATGAAATTTTTTGGACAGTACGGAAACAAGAAGTCAAATGAAACGGCAAAAGATTAATATAGCTCTATGAGCAAAACTCTTCGAGAATTTTTAATGGTTTCCGTTAACATGGAGAAATCAACTGGTAGGCCTACGCTTGGGTTCCGCCGGTTAGGAATGTCAAATCCGTTATACAGTATGATGAAATAGTGTAGTATGTTAATGCTGAAGACGTTAAGGTACTGAGTGACCTCATTTAGACCACTGAGTGACCAATGTTTATGGGGAAGATTAAAAAATGATCGAGGCATAAATAAAAAAAAATGGAAGAGCGAAGTGAATTCCGGGCAGGCAGATTTGTATCGTTCGTAATTTATATTCTTCCGTAAACAGACCGTCAAGAAGAGACAAGCACATAATAGCAAATACACACAATATTTCTGGTTCTTACTAAGGATTATGAATGTACGCAACTTTCAAAATTGTAATCATCTATGTAGAATCAAGGAATAAGCTTAAAATGTATCCGTTCTGTTAGCAGGTTTATAAAAATATGACCGGCTGCGTTAAAGCTATTAGAAAATTATTGAAGGATTAAAACAGGGATGTTTTATTGCTTCTACATTGTGACCAAACGCGTTTTATACGCTGTTACAAATAAATAATTCTTTGTGTTGTACAAAAAAAAATTTTAATAAAAAAAAATATAAATTTTCAAAAAAAAATGTTTATGTTTGTTTATGGTTCTAATATTTTATAAATAATTCTTGTTCTGAGTTTTCGTTAAAATTTTAAAATTCGGTTAGTTGATTTGGTTAATATAGGCGCTTCTGGTTGACCTTAAATGAATCTGGAGTTAATCAGATTGTCTTCCTACAATAATCGATTTGCGATTTTCTGTTCTGCTCCAATATATCATTTTCCTTTAATATTTGTCGTCTCCCAGTAAGTCCTGTAGTTAACTCAAACTCTTATTTTAATATGTGAAATAATTTCAAATCCAGTTACTTTAATTAATTTAATTTATTAACAATATTTCTGAAGGATCGATTTAAAATCGATATTGTTTAAATGTTCGACTCTTTCACAGGGCTTGGTCGATTTTACAATTACAGGTTATATTATATAAATGTTAAAATGGTTCTTTTAGCGGGTATAATTATATAGTCAGAGAAGGGAGCAAGCATAGAAAGTATAACATGTACAAATAATTCTTAATAATTAATAAATGACAAATGGATAATAATTTATAATGTTTATAATAGTTAATGATTCAGACCAATCCAGTTGGCGACGACTCTCGGCTGATATACACTTTGCATGACGGGAGCTCAAAATGGCGGCACGTCTCGTAGTTGAAGAAAATTCAGAAACGATGGTTATAAATTCTGTTAATAAAAACACCTTCACTACCGTTTTATTGTCTCCGTAATATGGTATATTGTCTATGGTGTTGTTAAAGGTGTCCTGAAGAAGTGTTCTGTGTTAACTGGCGTTAATTGTCTGGTGTTAGGTGTGTTCAATTGTATAGCATTTATGTTGAAAAATGTTAAAGTTCGTTGTAGAGTGAATTATCAATGTGGTATAGTTTTATTGGTTGAATTCACTTATATTTTGATAGGTATTGTTTGTTTTCACTTTTTGTGTTGGTGTAGTACACTGATTTTATGTTTAAAGTAATTGATTCGGTAACTCTCGTTTTCAATGCATAACCTTATACGCCATTACTCGGTACGTTATACAGTTTCTTAACGTGATCGAATATCAACCGTTCGCGTTGAATGTTAACCAAGAACTATTTTACTTCCTTCATCTCAGGAAATATCTTGCCAAGTTAATATGAAAAAACTATTGTTTAAATATATTTCACTTCCTATTCATGTGAATATAAAATACATTATATACAGTATATTTTTAGTTTATAGATTGTTTTAGTGAACTATTAACAACATATTTGGTTTATTTACCTCATTCTGTTTAATTTGATATATAATAGTCTATATTTATAAAGTTTTTTGTTAAAATTGCCATATTTCTGTCTTTTTGGAAATATAGGAAAAATCTGCTTCCTGTTCTTGCCAAAATAATAGCCATGTTTGGTGTTATAAATATGATTATAATAACTTCTAGATTGATATAAATCCCTACCTTTCCTTAATTTCTTATAAATTTGTCAATTTATCTGGCTTTTAGTTATAATTCATGAATTTACTATTCCTCCTCTGAAATAGTTAGTTATTACATTTTGAAAAATTTAATAATTTAATACATCTTTTTATACTACTCTTTTAAAGTATAGGATCATTTATAGTAGTTGGTGATCGATCCACCTTACATAAATCTTATTAATTTACATGGTTCATCAGACTTATTTACTCAATTATATTATTTTTGGGGAATTCATTATTTGGCCTAGATCTTAGTATCTCACATATATTGTTTTTTCAAATAAAGTTATTTCTACACCTCCTCTAACTTTTTAAAGTTAACATAACATTAAATAAAATTGCTTACGTAACTATTGATACCTGTAGCATATTATTCATGCTACTAATACAAAAAAAATAATATTGAATATTAACTAGCAGTCTCCAAAGTTAGACATGTTAGTTTGAACTATTTTTAACATACATAATAAACACTTTATAATCTGGTACAGCATACATACATACATAAACATTTTAAGCTGTATGCACACAGTTATGTAACTAAACATTCTTACACTAAATATAAATCTTATTCTATTAAAACTCTTTGAAAAGTGGAGTTCATAGGCTCTAAACATAATTAGCCATTTAAAATTTATTAATTTTTATTAAACTTAAGTCAATCACAGTCTTTTCTGTTTATATTGTATTTTAAATTACTCCCCTGTTTGTGTAATTATTCCCCCACCTACTCTCTTTATTATTTGCATTTCTATGAATGTTTTTAGATAAAAAGTGACCTCTTTTATGAAACATTAGAAATATTTTTCACTTCAATATTTCATCACTTGTTAATTCTGTAATTATATAAAAAATAAAAGTTATTTAATAGCACCTTGTTTAAGTAATAGTTACACATTAACTTGAAGTTTATTATATTTAAAATCACTTACACTGGTACACATACACTGTTGGTTCTGACTTATATTTGAGTTTTACTATATTCTCAGACCAAACCTTTAGTCATAATGGACTGTGAAAATTTGTTTATTTTACTATATAATAACTTTAGTTGGTACACTTCTTATCACACTACTAAATACTTTTGTCTATAATTAATTTACAATTGTATGAGGTTTTGGGGTGTTATACTTTCTTTGGTGGTATTAACATTTGGTTTGGGGTTCATTGTCGTTAATAATAGGTTTATTAATGGGTATTTCTTGTAGTTCTTCCATCCTATATCTTCATTTCTTCTCTTTTTCCTTCTTGGGTTTTCCAAGGTACTTGGTTTTATTTTGTCCGTTGGTTGGTTCGGGGTATCTTTTTTATTATCTGCTCCTAAACTTCCTCTTCCTTCTTGGGTTCGGGGTATCTTCTTTATCACCTGCTCCTAAACTTCCTGGGTAATCTCCTGATTTATATATGAGTTTCTTTAGATTTAAATTTTCTTGCGTTTTAGTGTTGCACTTTTATTACTTAATTACTTTTTTCCTTTTATAGTGGTGTTTTTCTTTGAAGTTTAAATTAATTTCATTTGAAATTCTTTGAGTTATTTGTAATTTAATTGTTTTTATTATCTTAATGGAATTAATTTTTAGTGGATTATCTGTCATGCTACAACATTCATAATATATTACAAAAAACAAAAACTACACACCAAAACACTACAGCCAAAAAATTTAATACATATATCCCCGTCGGACTTCAGAAATTATAGACTTTATACTTTGATGACGATCAGGCAATTACAACAAAATTCCTTTACTGCCTAGAACTATACACTTCATTTTGCGGAAGCTGGATAAAGAATACACGAAATGCGGATTCACACTCAACACCTTGAAAACTGAGTATTTGGTTGTTGTTGATGACATAGATACTGTGTAGTACAAGAGCACACGAACAGTAGATACCTTCAGATGCTTTGAGGTAAAATTGTCTTCCATCATGAAGAGATCCAGTTCAGGATGAGACAAGCTAGATCAGCGCTTTGACAATTAACCGTCATGTAAGTTTAAAACAATGAAAAATAATATCATTAGAACATATGGATTTTTTTTGGTTATATGAAGCTGAAAAATATGAAATAAACCAGAGAAACAAATGGCAAATTAAAGCTGTTGAATGGACTACTGGAAGCGATGCTGTAAACTGACTGTAATGGTCGTAGTCAGAAACGAAGCTATAGAAATGGGAATCGATTTGGACATAGTTGATATAATCGAAGCAAAATTAGTATCGCAACTTAAATAGGATGCCGGATGATAGGTGACCAAAAATGTTGTTGGAGTATACTCCACCAAGAAAGAAAAAAGGGGAAGACGACGACATGCTTGGAGTGGGTGTAGAAAATGATGTGGTAGACATGGGGCAACAAAGATGGATTCAGCAGGGGAAGGTAGAAACTAGGATAAAAGAAGTGGCAGCAGTTGAAACATAGTCTCGTTGTGATGGTGTTGCCAATACTGAATTCGGTTTATTTGATATCGCTCTGCATCTTCCATGCGTTTCCTCTTCTATGATGAATACCGCACAACAATAGTAAGAAGCTTTGCCTTTGCAGAACACATGAATATAAACCACAAGGCATGGCTACTTTCTAACCAAAAGTTTACAATCAACTTCTCCATTTAATATTGATTTTTCAGTTACACATTACATACTTTTACCACCCACCTGGTAGATTAGTTTTCTAGCTCACAAAAATCATCCACTTTTAATGAAATAGGTATGTTCACCATTATTACAACGGTACATACTGAATTTATTTCAAATATAAACCCGTTTTTTCAATCTTCCTCATGTGAAAAAGTGAATGTAACCATTACTCAAAAACATTCTAAGAGCAACTCAATTCTCTTGTGTCTAAAATATTTAAATTTACCAGTTTCACTTCTATTTTTAGATTTTCTAATCATTCACACATCATCTCATTGCAAACACTACAAGTACCTGTGTTACAAAATGTCTTACTCGCACCAGAAATTCTGCCGTGGTAAGGTAGTATTTTACTTCATAACTGTTTAGTGTCTACAGACATCATTACATTGACCATAAAGCTTGGCATCTTTGTGGGTATTTTAATACAGTGGTTTTACGTTGTCTTCTACACTATATAGTTGACATCTACCTACATGTGGTGGTCAGTTCCCACCTCCAAGGTCATTACGGTACGGTATCCTGATCTTTTGTATGGTCATTCGCGATTCGAGGAGCTTTTTCCATAGGGGAAGACCTTATTTTTGGAGCCGTTCGGTCACTAGGCAACTCTTCTCTGTAAACTTAATGCATGAAGCCGTCATTTGAATGGGAGAGACTATACAAAACACGTCATATTCCTTACACGCCTAATTACGTACAAGATACTAATCCATTTTCAGCGTAACGCTACTAAAACAAAGATGACTTCTTTTCTGGACAAATCAAATTAACATCCTTGGACCATTACCGACATCTTTAATAAACTGCTCAACCAAGATTAACATTTTGATAACTATAATAATAAATTATATACAAGCATTTACTTATCATCTCTACTCTAACACATACCTCCTAAACCTATATAGATATTTGCAACTGGCATGACATTTTTAAAAAACAAATCAGTCTTGAATTAACTTGTTTTGGGGTGAGCAGTTCACGACATATACGGTATAGTACATTTCAGTAAATAGCATGTCGCACCAATTCATATTAGAAATGTGTTCACTTTAAAGCTACTGTACTTTACGAGAGTGGACTGACTCGACTTGAAACGACACGTGCCAGAGACACATCAAATTATCTGAACAAAGTAAAACCACTGTTCGACTGTTGTTTAAACAATGAAACCAGATTTTGGCGTCGGATTGTTAGGCTTTCCAATCTGGGTAGCCTGTTGTTTATTCTCAGATAATGAAAGGTTCAGTACAGCTCTACGTTTTGAATAAACTACTTCGCTTATAATGTTACAACAAAACGCTTAGGCCTAGTTATTTAATGATTAGTTATAACGATATTACTAAAGCTTTGGACGTGCACCAAACCGAGATAACGTTTGGCTCGGCACACTTGCCAATAAACATTATTTTGCCATTTCAATACATTGGCAACTTAATGTTGAACACCTGGTGTGAAAAGCTCACATGGGATAGCCTACATTGAATCCTACGTCACTTACATATTTTAAAGAAAGATAATGTTTTCCACATGGGAATTCTTGCTCACACATCTTCAAAATATTTGTAACGGAAATATAGTACTGTGATGGTCTCGCTGACTTGCTAAACAAGAGGTAAGGAGATTAAAAGTATTCAGTCACATACAACAGCCCTTCTTATATAGAACACGTTGTTTTACCTATGTAGGGCATGACTGCTAAACGAAAATGTAAGGTAGACTTACTCATCTGAAAAGAATAATTAGTATAGTAGACGTATGCGAAGTAGTGTGCATGAGTAACATAATGTACGGTGATGCCAGCAACATTGTACTGTAATAGGGGGGGGGGGGAGCCCACGGTTGTGTGAAATTGGATGATTAATATCTAGTGCAACTGGCGAACAGTTTGAACATTGTTTAACCATGCTAACAAGTACTAACTTGGCACGAGTTTCCATACGAGAATTATGATCGTCTTAACGCTTCTTAACACTTAGCTATCTGGCAAACACAGAAGGATTATTAACTGTTACTTCCGTGTTTCTCAGAAATACTGAGACTGGCGTTAGAAATAACATGTTCATGCGCTTACTCGTGATTTTCGACTACAGAACTTTGTTTATTATAATGTATTTATATCTACAGAAATAGTTAGATATCTCAGACTTGCGTGGTCAAATGGATTTTGTTTTTGTTTTGCGGATTTGTGCATATTTGTTAGTACAATCCATCCGCTCAATCTACTTGACAGCTAATCTCTTTCCCTCTGTCATCTCTTCTGTTATATTCCCAAAAAGTAATTTCCTTCTTAACATATTTCATAACCAACCGACTTTCGTCTAAGTTTTTATCGCCATTACAATTCTTATCATATATATTCTTACAACCTATGTTCTGGATTATCCTCTAAAGCCTTCCTGAAAACTGTTTTATAATATTACCATGTTATTTCCTGTTATGTTTTATATTACATTACCATTACAGTCTAAGACCCAAATAATGTCGATTAGGTTTTACATATTGTCTTGAGAAACATCTAATGAAGCTTACTAAAATGTTATTAGATATATATTTTAAAATTCTACTCAAAATTTATTCGGTTATTGTGTTTTACATTATCAAAAATCTAACTAAGAAGTAAGTGGCTACAATAAATACTTAAATAATAAATATTTTAGTAAGTTTAGCCTGATGTGATTATTTCTTTGATTTTATAATTATCAAATTAAGTTTGATTATCACAGAAAATCAAATTAAGTTTAGAGTATTTAATCTCCCATCTTACTTGCTAGAGAAAAAGTTGGTCAGAAATGAAAATTCAGAAGAATAGTTTTTAAACTATGTAGGAACGAATTAGCTACAGTAGGAATAGTGATCAAAAAAGTTAACCAACAATTAGGAAAGTAATAAAACAGGAGTGCAGTCTTTCTCCACTGTTGTTTAACATATAGTTCTGTAAAGCCGCCCTCCCTGCAAAATAAACCAAGCAAAGAAAAAAACAAATTAAAAAATGTTGCCAGTTATTTTCATGATATTCCGTTACAAAATGTTTTACATTAATGTAACATTTTTAACTACACAATTTTACAATTTAATTGGGAAGTTACTAAAAACATAATCACTTCGAGCTGGATAAAACTACTAGCGAACACGTGACTTGTCGACTTTGTGTGTTTATGGGGCAGAGCCCAGCCGCATAAAATGGTTACCGCAACAATCTAATGTCACTGCGGTTAGCAAAGTTGTCGTATTGCGTGGGATTGTGGAAGTCCTTGTATGCAGCCAACGACGTATATGTGTTATAAATAATATATCACTGCCGGTTTTCGCCCTAATCTTTTTATTAAAAATAAAAGTGTCTAATATTAAAATATTTAATTTTTGTTCTTCATATTTTTTATAACTATAAAATATAAAACCAATGGCTGATTTGGCCTTTGGACAAGAACAAAATGCGTAAAACATAAGGACGTGTCGTATTGATAAGAGAGAGTCTGGTGTTTCAGAAATCTGTAGTGTAACGAGCAGAAAATTTTAAAAATTTTAAATTTTCACCTCGGCAGAGTACGTTCACACGAGGCAGTGTCAACGACTTATAGTCGGCGCAATAAATAAGGAGTAATGAGAAGATGTCAGTGAGGCGTCGCTGACTTGACAATAGAAACACATTAAGTTCGATCCAACTATAGAAATTGGTGGCGTAAGATGACAGGGAAAGTTTCGTCCAGAATTATTGCTCTCCGCAGCTGTAACAAAGTAAGCCAGGACATTCACACCCGTACCGAGAATTGTAGCAGATGTTGACCATGTTACGTCAGTAGACGATATACGACAAAAACGAGTGAAACTACACCATTACAATGGAACGGATGCACTGCACCTTAAGAAACAATACAGTAAGATAGGCCTGACAAAGACTAAAGTCATGTTACGCAGCTGGAGTTATCGTCTAATTGACAGACAAGAATTTACGAAGGGAAAGTTGGGGTGACTTCACCAGCCAGCAGATGTTCAAAATTGTTAATAGCCAGAAAAAAGGGGTTAGAACTTGGAACAATGCGCCAGGAAGACTGAAAGTATAGATAATGGGAATCTATAGAAACACAGAGTTTACTCAGACAATAGGCTGATCGACAAGTGTCTAATAGCCATAGTTTCGTCGAAACGGGTCAACGTTCGTCAGAGCAAAAATCGGGGAGACCAAAGAACCTATCAGATGCCTTCAGCCAACGAGAAATTTGGTGGTGAGGAGTGTTTCCATAGTAACAGAAACGAAGGGCCTATCGGGAGAACTATGACGTAGAATCTTGACATGGTGCGACAGTATTTTCCAAGAAAACTAAAAACTGACCAATCTCGAAAAGAAGTAGGCGTGAAGCGCGCCAGAGACAAAATTTTGAGTAGGGACGAATTAATAAAACTATCTGTCTAAAACGGCGGAGGGACAGTCTACACTCAATTTTTGAAACAAGTAATACTAAATTTTCGACAGTTTTTACTAAAGTTTTCAGACAGTTTTTACACTCAAATTTTCAAATAGTTTAACTTCAAGTGCGAGAGACGGTATATCATAAACTTTCAACAGTTTATTCTAATCATTCGGAGTTAGTATTATTTAAATTTCAGAAGAGTACATTAATCGTGCGGAATATTAACTCGAGTCCGGAAGTTAGAACGTTAACCAGTAACTTAAAAGACTTAGTAATACATTCATGTCACGGTAGTGAGATTTAACCGAAGTGCGAGGTAACGGACTTAGTTAAAATTATACAAAGTGAACAATCAGACCGTTACACCAACAGACATCACCACCTAACGATATACAAAACAGTTGAACTTAATATAGTGTACTACACATTATTAACAACATAATGAACACGAAATATTAAACAAATTAATGAATAATACGAATGTTTAATGAAGCAGCGACAAGTGGAACTAGACATGTATATTAACATTAAAACGAACTCACAGCACACACAGTAAGATGAAACATTTGATTGAACACTGAACTTCAATTATTCACATATACAAACGCCTACGCGAGTGATCGGAAGAGTAAGTGTTAAGTGATTGTGAGAAAGCAGCATCCGACGGAATGGGTCTACGAGCCATCTTCATCTCTGGAACTCAACTTCAACAACAACTAATGGATATTCAATAACCAAGTAACCATTATTATAATCATTTCTAATTAGTAACTTCTACTGACCTGGTTTCTTTCAAAGAATTCACACCTGAGAAAATTATTAAGAAAAGTAATGAATAAATCTGAATAAAGTAATTAATGAATGTACTAACAAAAGCTTATTTGGGATTTAATGAACGCATCAAATAAGTAATATGAATTGTTATATTATTTGATTTATATATGTATGTATGTTTTCTTTGTTTTCAGCATATAGTGAAACCCGTAAATTGTTATTATAAAATACGTATGTATTTCAGGTACAGCGACGTATCATATGTACAATTATAATGTATTCTGAATGATAATTAAACTAGAACTTTAAGTTGATCATAAATATGCGTTCATTATTGCCAAATACAACCTAAATATCAACCTGAATTTTGAAGCAATATAAATAGATTTTAAGAGTTTCATGTGTTCGAATAAAGTAAATAAATTGACAACGTTCATCTAATAAATGATATCACATATGTGTTTTATGAGAATCAGAATAGTTACACATAAATTAAATGGCTGTTTCACACACGGCATGAAAGTAATCAATTAAAGCAAGTAAATACATATTATCTATTGCACCTGAATTATATAGAATTCACTATATAAACTGTGTTCCAACACGTTGGTATAGATAATTAGAGTAATAAATAAAATTCAATTACACACATACATGTGGAAATCAATAAAATATTTATGCAATTAATACACACTTATAAATTTACATTTATAGTAGCAACTTTAACCCTTTTATCCGTAGCCATAGAGAAAATAATTAAAGCTCTAATAATAAAAGGGGTATATATACATATAGTAGATTACATATGGAAAATCCTACTTTTTTTAGTAAACCATATTGAAAGAACCCCATATCTTTAAAGCAAACTCCAAGAGATTACATTATTACCAAAGGTTGTAACGGTACATTATTGATGGGTGACAAAATCGTAGATAAAATAGAAAGAGAATACGTCATGTTTATCTCTCATAGCGGACGATATAACTGTCGTTCCTGTGTAAACTTAGTCTTGACTGTTTATAGTGATTGCTTTTGTGGCTTTTCAAATTGGAAAAAATAAGATGTATATGAGTATCCACACCTCAAAGTGTTATTCTGTGTTTTTCAGCAGGTTATTCGATTTCGGACAATTGTAGAAACTGATCACGCAGACACAGGCTACATTGAGATGCTAACATGTGCGGAAGTGAGGGAGGTTTATGCTAAATGTTAAAGTCAAAGAAATATAAAAATTCATATTATATTCATTTTTATGCCTACCAAATAAACTGTTCGAACAAATAAAATAACGAGTATGAGAAAACGTTGCCTACTTATATGGGACTGCCGCCTTTATCTTCAATCTTCAGACAGTAGAGCGGCTGCAGAACACGTATGTAATTCAAATAATCCTCGACCTTCGCAAAGGATCCTCCAACCTTATAATCCAGGCTAATACAAATAGATTTTACTTACAAACGCGATATTTATAAAATATTTATAATATTTTAGAATAGAGCAAGCCAAAATGGCTTTGCTTTTTTGAAAAAGAACATTTGCTACTGAAAATATTGTGTTAAGAACTAGTACAAAATTCCTGATGAAATGAAAAACGAGCAGTAGTAGCATTTTGAAATATGATAAATATTTCAGGGGACTATTAAAAGTAAAAAGGTTTGAAAAGGTAACGAGTGAATGGGCTCTGGAAACAGTGAGAGAAAAGAGATGTTTGTAAAAAGTATTAGAGAAGACCACACAAATTGGCTGAGCATTGGTTCAGATATCAAGGGTAAATTACGTGGTGAAGACGGAGATGGGGAAGGCAGAGATTGAAGACCTGAAACAGATTGTTGAGGATGGTACATGTTATATGTAGTCCGAGATAAAATGATTGACTCAAGCTAGGAGGAGCTGGAGTACTGCATCAGGTGACTGATGAGAGAGAGAGAAAGAGAGAGAGAGGAGACAATATTGGCAAATTGTGTGATCCGACGACTGGTCTACCCGCGTAATCAAGTTTCGTGGAACAAGACTAATGCCTAATTCTTGAAATTAAAAAGAAGAAAAACAACTACAACACTAACAGCAACAAAAACAACGCCAACAAGACAGCAAAGACGAAGAATGGTTTTAATTAATGTCAATAATTAGATTGAAATGGTTGTAAACCCATCATATGCGCTATACGCAAATGCGGAGAAGTTACACACTCCTTTAAGTACGCCACGTTAGATTAGGCAACGTTTTATTAATAATGCACTTATCCATGCAACTCTGCAATTTCAAGAAACACCTCAGTTACAAGCACTAGCTTATATCACAGTAAAGTGGTAATGTTATACCCATTTTCTTATGCCGCGCATTCACACAACTATACAAAGTATTTTTACTTTTACAAATCCTTGTTTCTTGCTTGTGGTCTTTACAAGAAATTAAGTAGAAAAATAAGTAAACATTACATAAACAGAGGCAGTGGAGACATTTCTCTGTATTACATCGTTGGCGACTATGCGACATGGTAGTAAACAGGGAGTATAGTGTCCATAAAATGTCTGGTTTATGTCTGGTCGGTTCCGACAAAACACAACCCCGCTCTGATGGAAATAGTTTATAGGTAACCACCGTAGTTATTACATATCAAACAATATTGTGGTAATAAGAATTATTAGGAACGAGTTATTAAATATTGCAAAATATATATTTTAAAAATATATCGGACTGTAAACTGGTGTAACAATATTACACATTGCAGACAACTTAGACGTTATCACTCAATATTAAAAATAGTCAAATTTAATATTATTACTATTACTTAAAGAGTAAAAAACTACCGTGTTCAAACGGGATTACAAATTACATGCTGAGGACAGTCTTCCATCACAGCCCGGGCCTGCTGCTTAATATGTATAACGTATGTCTAACTTCGGGGGGTTTTCTTCCTGCTGGAAAGTCGCACCCCTCGGAATTGTCACCAAAGGAAAGAGCGACCCAGAATTTTACTTCTTCTATCGCCCCCTGTGCATGTTGGACATATCAGGAAAGGTGCTTGGAAGACTCACTCGGACGAGGTTGATGACATCATAGAGGCTGGTGTTGATCATTTACCAAAGAAGTACAGTTTTAAAGTGGAGAAGTCCACGATCGACGCGATTCTGGATGTGTCTGAAGCGTTCAGGAAAAAGCAGAAGACCAGAATTATTTCTTTCGTCGAGTGGTGCTACTCGTGACGGTCGAGAGAGGAATGTCTAATTCTGCGAGGTCGGACGGCATGTTAGAGGCACTAGCTCTGGATATCTCTTACGGACACTGGGCGACTATCTGAAGGATCGCGTCCTACTGCTCACAACTAAGTAATGACAGCGGAGAATGGCGCCCACATCAGCAGCAGACCAAGGATTGGTTCTAGGGCCGGGCCTCTGAAATGTGGCCTACGACAATCTGCTGCGAATAGAGATGGCCGAGGGTACGCGACGATATATCTGCACTGGCCGCAGCTCTGTCGGTTGATTAGGCACAGTTCAAACTAATTAGAATTATTCGTGACGTCAGCAGTTGGATGGCGGCGAACGATCTGGTGTTATCTTTAAACAAAACTGAGGTCGTAATACTACCCAAGTAGATGATTATAACCGTCTTGCCTCTGCGGGTCGGGAACGAGATAGTCTAGATGAAGCCTTAGGAAAATACCCCTACCGGGATGTTAATTGACACAAAGATGAGTATCTTTTATCAGATGGGTACACGGCGGTCAAGGCTGATAAAGCTGTCACAGCGCTCAGCAGATTGATGTCTAACGTGGTTGTACCCAGATGCTGCAAACATCGCCTGTCGATGACGGCGGCCAGTTAGTTCTCTTGTATGGCGCAGAAGTGTGGGCGGATGCCCTGAACAAGAAGATGTACCGAAAGAGGCTGGCCCAGGCGCAGAGGAGGTAAACGTCGAAGGTAGCCTCTGCTTACCTCACCATCACCTCAGCCTGCTATTATGGGGATTGCTGAGATTATCCCTATCAATTTTTATGCCAAGGGGCGGAGAGTTGTGCACCTTAGAAAATCCGAGATTGGTAAGTAGATGGAAAAACATCAAGAAAGGCAGCCTGGAGAAGTGGCAAAGAGCTTGGCACGAGGAGACGAGCGGACGCTGGACCGCGGTCCTGATCAAACAAGTGATGCAGTGGACTGAGAGAAAGCATGGGGACCGATTTCTACCTGATGCAACTTCGGAGCGGCCACGGATAGATGGGTAAAGCCTTGTCTGCGGACTGCCCGTACTCCCCGGGTATAGAGTATAACGCGGAGCATACTGAGATAGGTGAGCCACGATAAGAGCTTCTCTGGTTGCGGATATCGGAATGATATCTGGAGCTAACACCGTCGGACCCATGCTAAGAGAGAAGGCCGTCTCAACCGCGTAGCACATTACATAGATGGCATCCTTCGGACGAAGAAGAGATCCTTAGACCGCCTATAAAGTAGACCAATGTGAGGATGTGAGCCCATTGGGGCAGGGAATTGGTCTAGTCTGAAGTAGTGTTATAAACGGTCTCAGGCTAGTGGCCGATCGACGGAGGAGGGGTTTTAATGGGTAGGCCACTTGAGGTGGAAGTCCCACACGTCGTGCGTAAATGCATTTCCCTCTTTCTTCAGGCAAAAATTATTTATATTATAATACGACACGATACTGTATAATATATTATAAAATATAGTACATTTATACATAACAGTGAGTCTGTGATAATGCTCAACTGATATAGCTTATAATGCTCAACTGATATAGCTTATAATGCTCAACTGAAATTCGTGTACAACACATCGGACAACACAACTAACAGTACATTCAACTGAGTTTTGTTATTTTATAGGGCGTTTTTATAAGGTATACTGAAAGATGTTCAAGAAGCAGTATCACTCAGTTCTATGAATGTAAGTAACATGACATAATTACCTCACTTTACCTATAATTGGAAGCGTTTTTATATTATTTAATAAATAAGCGGTGTAGACAGTCAATATAAAACATGAGGTTAATGACAAGAAGTGCAAAATCGAAAAGTGTGTACAATCGAAACAGCAACAATCTAAAATAATAATCTTGAATTTTAAACGTTCACAACATTTTATTCTTTAGAAAAATGCGTGACGTTAAAAGTAATATAAAATATGTACTACACCCTATAATATTATGACGCGTGCGCGCACGCATGCACGCCAGGTGTAACGTGTCCCCACTATACAGATTCGAGTTTTACGTTTCAGTATAAGAAAAAAAATTTCGTATACACACAGGTCCGAAAACTTTATTGCCGTCTGGCACCATTTTGGTGTTTTTAAAGAAAACTTTATATCTCAAGAAGCTATAGAGATACCTTAATGGAATTTGGCACATATGTTTACATTAATGGTATTTAATGAATTAATAAATATTCCTAATTTCATAATTAGGACTACGGTTCCTTCAGTATAAGAAAAATTTATTTAAAGCTATTACTATTTTTTCAGATTATCTCACTAATAGTAGTTCATAACAAAGTAAGGACTTGGTTTTTAGTGAAGTTAATAACTTTTACCCTGTGGGTTTTCTTTTGCCTGTAATGATTATTATGGACATTAATAATTCCATTTCATGTAAGACTTGCTTCATCAGTGAATATGTCAGGAACTAAATAAGTGCGGTTCAATTGCAACTTTTGTGTAGAAAAGTAAACAAATTTCCCGTCTCTGTCATTTTCAAAGGTTTGTATGATTTGTAGATGATACGGCTTTAATTGTTGGTTTTGTAAAATCGCGAATACAGTTCTATGATCCACATATTCAAACATAATAATCCTCCTCGTACTCACGTCATGATTTTTCCCAATTCACTGAATACTCTTTCGTTCTTCTTATAAAAGTCTTAAGTCGATCAAACGGTTCCGGTAAAAAATATCCAATGTCTCTTAGCCGATTATGCAGCCTGACAAGCATTTTCTCACTTAGCAAGTTTCGGTTGGGAAAGCGTTCTGCATAAAGTCACTGTGAGTGTTCCAATTTGTTTGGTTTGAAAGTTTATACATGAGACGAATATCTGACATTTCCGTCGTATGAATTAGTCATTCTCGATAATTACATGTTAAACAATAAGTTATGTAACACGAATAAATGAATTTATGAATTGTCTTTAAGAAAAGTAATTACGGAAATTATTTAGGCAGTAGGAATAAGTAATTGGGACAGTATTATTTAGTTAAACTATATATGTTATAACTGAAGTCACTAAAGGAAACAGATGATGTACAAATTGAAACATGCTATTATCATTTTGTATTAATTCCAAATAGTTTTAATTGTTGTGATTCAAATAATGATGTGTAAATCATTGGAATTACACCAATTATCTCACATGACATGACATCTGAACGTACTAAAAGTTATTAATTGAATTATTGGAAATCCATCCTTTACTTTGTTATCAAATTACGGTTACTGAGTTAATTTGAAATAAAATAATAGTTTTAAATAAGTTTTTCCTATACTGGAGGAATCAAAGTCCGGCACAAAAAATCAAGTACTCAGAATTTATGGGTAAACTGTTTTCTACCATGACTCTGTTATGTGTTATCTGATTTGCATAAACAAGATATCATAGTATTTACAATAAAATGATTACAATTTTTATTATTAAACGCTAGTTTGATAAAATTAAAATTTACTGAGCTATTAATGATTAAAACATTAAAATAGCCACCATTTTGAAATTTGAGATCATTAAAATACCGAGTTTATTATTTTATTAAAAAATATTATATACACATACACAATTTCATTAATATATCTCTATAGTTTCTTTAGATAAAATGTTTTCTTTAAAAAAAACACAAAATGGCGGCCAGACAGAGAATAATGAGACATTTTTGGACCTATGGTTATAGGCACTTTTTTCTTATGCCGACGCATAGAATTTGAGTATGTATAGTGTACACCTTTTACATTGTATCCTGTACACACACACACACACACACACACAAAATGCTCTAGTAGTGTAATGTAAAATATGAAATATGAAAGTAATGTTAGGAAACACAATTTAAAACCAAATTAAAATCTTTAGTACACATACTATCGCAACGTCCACATATTACTGTACTACTAATAAACAAAAATTTGTAAGGCACAGTACATTGTTATAGTAGATTTATTTAGCCCTATGCTATACAAAGGTTTTAATAATAAAAGAGAATTGTAAAAATTTCCGTTAGGTATTGTTTATTTATGATTAAAATCATTTAAAAGTATGTTGCACCAAACAGAGTGAATTGTTTAGTGAAATGTGAAACACGTTTTTAGTCGGTGTTCTGGGTAAGAGGAATAGCTGTATCTCATGGATACGAAATTTGTATATGAAAGCTAGATATGAAATTTGTATAAACGTATTTTTGTATGGTTAACAAAAAACGTTTATAAGCAATACGAGTTAACGTGAAATAAGGTGGCTAGTCTCGCGAAGCGTCCGCTATAAACACGTTGTTCTAACTTCTACCAGGAAATAAAAATTTATAAAATATTTTTTTATGAAGGTAATTGTGTTACAGACAACAGAAATGCGCGTCACGGCATATAGAATAGCAATAAAATTTAAAACGCTTTAAAATTTGTACTTGACATTTAGTACGAATGACAACATTGCAAAAACAGAAAAGGCAAAAGTATAGTAGAAACACGTGGGTAAGAGAGAGCGCGACAGCTCCTATAAGAGCCAATGCTGCAATGCATCAGACACCGACACTCATACACCTAAATTAAAATGTTTCAGATTCAGTAAGTCTGTATAGACAGTAAATAATTATCCGACCTGTTACAAATAACTTCCTTTTCATTGGGCTTTTTAAAATAGGGAATAGTAATATGATTCCTCCTTAACCAAATTACTATTAAGATAAAAATAAAAAAAAATAACAACTCAAGTGGTTAATCAAAAATCAATGTTTTTTAAATGACCCCATACAGCATCACATGTGTCAGCGCGAACACAACTAAGGAGTCTCAGAGCAATACGTAGGCCTACTAGCCTTTCGGCGCATGCGCATTTTTCAGTTGCGTATCAAGTAAGCCTATGTCTAATATGTTTATCTATACCTATACTAACGTAGTTCTGTTCCCGTTATTGGTACTTCTGAAAGTTCATTTTGTTTTTCTTAAGGCATTAAACTATTTTTCCATTAAAACCTCCGATGCTTAAATAAAACTGAATTGTTGAATAGCTCTATAAAATTCGAAATTCTATGTAGTGGACGAGACGAACTACATTTTTCGTCAGCGTTACTACAGACGTTATATAAAAAGAAAAACTAATTAAAGATTCTTCTTCTGTATTCTTCTTCTACTCTTTCTTCTTTGTTCTACTACTTATATGACAAGGATGTACATAACTGTGTGAAGGGACACTTACATTTCACGAACAACCTACAATAAAAATATTAATATAGAAATGTAACGTCATATGTTTGATTACACCTTAAAAATTTCCTTGGCACGACATTTTGATATTTTTTGTATATAGAACACTAAAACATCCTAAAGTTAAATAAATGTTACATTTAAAGTGATTTAAACTAAATGTGGAGTAGCGGTGGATTGTGAGTAATGTGTTGGCTTGCTACACCACTCTGATTCAATTTGACTGTAATTAAACGGGGTGCGAACGCGCGCACGAGCCATGGTACATGCAGAGAGATCTTCCATGTCCAATTCAAGTTCATCAAATCACTGGAAGTAAAAGCAGAATTCCTGCAGTCTATACCACAAAGTCAATTAAAGTAAAATAGTAGTTTTTATAACTGACTCCCGATTGTAAAGGGGTAATACATACGTACTTCATTGTCACAGAGAGAATGTGCTAACATTACGGTAACGATTATTAATTTTATCGTTCCTTCAGACAAAATATATAGCAAAGTTAATAAGTTCAGTAACGATTATTACTTTTATCGTTCATTCAGACAAAATATGTAGCAAATTTAATAAGTTCAGCCAAGTGAACCAGCTATAATGTCAACCGTTCAATATTCCTTTTTGGAATTTATATTAATCCTTCATGTAGCGTTTCGATTCTCCCTAACTGTAATTAAATTTCTATTGATTTTCTTGTTATATTCTCTATTTAATATGCAAAAGCTCTTATTCATGTAAAATAACAGAATGTCATCTGAAAAAATTTCCAATTTATCAAGCACGTTAAAATGAAAATGTATTACGATTAAAGAAAGAAGCGAGGGGGAATAGGTAGTGTTATTAAAAGTAACTTGCAAAATATTTGTTTAAAGATAAGTCAAGTTACGGTATAGTTGTATTAAAGTTTCAGATCAATATGAAACTCTTTGGATTTTATCCTTTTTAATAGAGTCATATTTTAGACTTTGATTATAGTAATAATGGATCCTTTTTACCACGTAAGCAGTCTAGTAAGTAAGCGGGATCAGGCCCGTTATTTACGGAGAGGAACTAACGAGATGGGACCACCCCCAGAGAGATCGAAAAAAGTTGACGAGGAATTTTAGACTGTTTATCTTAATTTCTAGGCTGTTTTATTACTTTTTCAGCTGTGTACATTAATGTAGTAGTAACATTTTTATAAATATACAAACAGATTTGTTACACAGAATTTGCGTATAGGTTTGAAAGACGAAATATGGGAAAATCAATTGAGTTAATAAGTATCTCGTAAACAGTATTTCAATCACGCGTATTTAATTGTGTTATTACCGTTTGCTTTAATGGGGCTGATTTCAGGATGTTATCACACTTTTCAGTTACTTTAAAGATAATAATATTGATTAGTCTTAATAGTTTTCCTTTTTTATTAAGCCGACTCAATCGGACACTCCTTGCAGGCACCCCCATTCTATATACGTTACTATACACTATAGGCTGCCTTATGTAAACCACTCAGCATACAAGGAAGACAGTGTGGCTTCAGCCGCCTATTATTACTCCAGGCTGTTATCCAAAGTACTCATTTGTACAAGCTGGAGGCTGCAAAACGCCCTTTGATTTTATGGTGCGCCCGGACCTCTAAAATGCAGATAGGTTCCAGACCAAGAACTGAGCCAAATTCTGCTAAGCAGAGTAATGAGAATCGTATCTCAATGGACCACTGGCTACAAGTGGCAGGAGAGATGACTGAAATTATTATTATCACAAGGAGACAGATAACCATTACTCCAGAGACAGCTGTGACGGACATTGATATTTGCATCCAGGCGAAGCACCTGTCAAATACCTAGGAGTGATAACTGACAAAGAACTCACATCCTGGGAACATATAAAAAATAAAGCAGACAAAGCAGCGAATGTCACCATGACGTTACGTAGATTGATGGCCTAATAAACGACGTGTGCTGGTGGCTGTCACCCACCTAATCATGCTGTACGGGACAGGGATCTGTACTGACTCATTCATAAACAACACATACAAGAATCGCATGATTTCAATGCAAAGAAGAGGTGGATTGCGTGTTATATCTGCTTACCGGACTGTTTCACGAGTTACGATATTGACAATTGTAGGCACGATCCCCATTGACTTGTTGGTAGAAGAAAAAAATATTTACTAAAAAATGCTCATAAAATATATAGAAGATACGAAAAGAGCGCAGACAAAGCTACCATCAAAAGAACAGCAAGAATTATAACAGTGAAGAAATGGCAAGAATGATGGACACAGAAAACCAAAGGCAGATAGACTATGGACGGATCACCAAGAATTTAAACGCATGGATAAGAAAACATGGGGAGATTGAATATTGCCTAAAACAGTTTCAGTTTTATCTTCACATTGTGAGTATAACTACTAGACCAAATTGTTCACACTGTGGACATGAGAGAGGAGACACTTACCACACATTCTTTGATGCAGTAAATGGATTGATGAGAGACAGCATCTAGAAGGGATCGTGCGAGTGATTACATACTGCAACATGTTGAAAAGATGCTAAGTAAGCAAGAAAACTGGACTGAATTGGCACTTTACATCGAGAAGGACCTAGAAAGTAGAACCAAATTAAGACCGCCACGGCTCTTCAATAGTAACGTTACACAAGAAACATGAAACCTAAACTGGCAAGAAATAGCAAACCCATGAAGCATTGTGTAAACTTAGTACCACGGTGATTCTTGCCAGGACAAAGGAATTAGGGTTTTGGAGGGTGCAGGCCCAATAATAATAATAAGAAAAAGAAGAAATAGACGTGCTCAGAGCGCCCGTGTTCTGTACGCCAACGTTGAAATCGTGCTGTGTGCACCGAGTCTGATAAACCTGTGTTCTGTGCGCCAAGCTTATCTATGCAACATTAGACGCAGTAACAATCTATCTGGCTGCATATCTATGTAGCCGATGTTCACCAACTCCGTAACCAACACTAGCAGTCCTAGCAGAAATTTGTATAAGTCAATGGTAAAAGCATTATCACAGTACTAATAAGCTTCCGGAGCTACAAAACGAAATACATTTGTTTTTAAGTTAGCTAAATTTCTATATTACATAATTTTTTTTATTATCATAAAAATTATGAAAGCCCTGACTACACTACTATTTTATTGGTGGGATAATAATTGTAGAGCAAACAATCGTACAATAAATACTACTACATACGACGTGCAATTTTGAACAACTGCATTGGTTTTTTAGTTAATTTGGAATCATATAACCTAAATGACATAATGTAGTCCTACCTTTTAAGTTTATGTACGTTATCTAATATTTTTGGCAAATATACGTAACTGATAACCATATATACGTACATATATATATATATATATATATATATATATATAATTTGTGATCTTTTCAATTTGTTTCTTCTGCAAGTAGATAAATTGTATATTCTTTTTAACACCTGACGCACGTTTCACTGAAAAATATCAGTATCATCAGAGGTTTCTAAGTCTTAGAAACCTCTGATGATACTGATATTTTTCAGTGAAACGTGCGTCAGGTGTTAAAAAGAATATACAATTTATCTACTTGCAGAAGAAACAAATTGAAAAGATCACAAATTATACAATTACTGCAAGAAACATCGAGTTACTTATATAGAAAATGATATATATATATATATATATATATATATATTGATATATTACAGCATAACAAATAATTATTGCATAGATAGGTTGTATGAAATTATACACACAGTATATTTCTGGAGGTAGGAAAATGTATTAACTAACACATTAATTATTAATTGTCTTATTCAGTTTCTAAAACATAAAATTATTTATTTATCTAACTGTCTTTTAATTAAAGAGTTTATTGGGTTCGTTTTACAATAAATCGTTACTTGTTTGTAGAATTCCACAAGTATTGTCGACGTCCGGCGCTCAGCTGTTTTTCACTCTTCGTTCGATTGCCCCTTTGACCTCAGCGTCGTTCATTTACGTTTCACACACACACGTTGCGGTTAACGACTGTTATTGTTTATAAAATTATCTCAGGATTTTGTAAAGGGTTATTAATAGGGTTGTACAGGGTCATGTGTATTGGGCTTACACAAACTTCCGATTCTTGAAGTGTTCTCGCCTTAAATCAGTAACACCGGGGTCGGTATTGCTGCCACTAAGCGGAAAATCTTCCACTAACGCGAAAAACACTAATTTTGATCTATTATAAATTGATATTGAGTTTTTCGACTGGGATACGTATACGACAAACTCGTACCGTGTACCAAAGTTCTCCGTCACATACAGATTTGACTTGTCCTGACACGAAAAACTGGCGAAAGTCATCCTACGCCACCACGACGTACGCGTACGCGCGCGCGCGCGTGGCGTTGGGACGTCTTTCTATGACGAGTCCTTAAAGCGAACTGTGCCATCAGTACTCCGCAAAGTACCTACTCAAATAAATTTTAGACCTTCTGATTGGTGGAAATTCTAGCAACGTCATAGATTTTCACCATGGTAGACAGACTTCGAGTTAAAACTCTGTCCAATTTTGCAAAGGCCTGTCTAGATGTAATCTACAAATTTTATTACCGTCTTGCAGATAACGAGTTAAAAGAAGAATTAATTTCATTTAAGAAAACATATTAAAATTATGGTTTTGAAGAATTTTGAGTAATGGTTATTATATTAACCTTTATGTGGCAAATACGCACACTTCACACAATACAGCACTCAGGTTTGGGTCTATTAATAACTTCTGTATTGCCTGTATTTAATTACAGTAAATTTTGTTGAAACGTCAACTCAAATGTTTTAAAATTGTATCTAGTTAATAAACGAACCTGACAAAACCTTTGCTTCTTGACTCATGGTAATTATTAAACTTAGCATAACTTCTAGTGTCAAGCGACTGATGAACAACGTAATAAGAAAGCAAAAGTTGGGAAACTCTTAAGCACCACTTCCCTTCCAGCCCCGATCTGGCTCCTGATTTTTACCTGTTCAAGCTGAAGGAACAATTTTTCAGGAAGACGATTTCGTTCAACGAAGAAGTTTAAAGTGACACAGTTGACTGGCCGAGAAATTTTGAAGTAAATTTCTACGAGAAGGCTATAGTAAAATTAGTGTCAGGTTGGGACAGATGTTTAAACCGGTTTGAGGATTATATTGAAAACTAAGTAACGAACAACCTTTATTTTTTATGTAAATTAAAATAGTTAGACCCATAATAAAATTTCGATTAATTTATTTTAAGAATACATCTTATTTTGAAATTATCCTCGTGTAATAATGTTGTAATGCAATATGTTTGTCAGTAAAAGAATTACATAAACATTGCCCATTTATGTTACCAAGAAAATAGTTTTGAGTGTCATAAATCACATCTATGACACACACACACACACACACATATATATGAAGACTTATTACGTGCATCGTTATGTAATGTGTTTCCATTGTAGACGGATTTAAACAGTATGTTTTTACCGGAGTACGAGTTACTTACGCAGTTATGTTGGTTAATAAATTGTGTGGGGGGTTGGTAATTAGTTTACAACATCGCTAATGGCAGCCATTATACAATTACTTGTATTGATTGTATTAATTAGATCTTATTGCTTTACATTATAGCTTGCAACCATTAAACGTTCATTCCAATATTTCATGTTTTAATGTTAAAATTTGTCAATGTAGTTTTAAACATGTTGTAAGTTCTTTTCAACATTTTTCTGTTTAACAAGAAAAACAATATATTGCGAAGATGATGCACTCCAAGCTTCATACCATTATTATTATTACTAAAAATACTATTATTATTAATTTTTGTAAGTGTTGTGGCTCGGCAACTGAGCTCTTTAGCCCAACGATATCTACCAGAAGCGTTGCTCGACGAGATGTTTTCTTCTCACCTACATTTTAATTGACTCAACGAAAGTGGAAACTCGCACACACTAAAATGCAAAAGAACATTATCAAAGCCTATACAGTATTCTTGCTGCTTTTAGTAAGGACAGAGTTCAGTCTATCGCTAACTGTTCGTTTCCGAAATCTTCTTACAGGTTATCTTTTTCTCTGTGTCTCTACTTCAGTTCTCCAAGAGCACTACATTCTTCGGTTATGCGTTTCACTGTCCGCCACAAGTGCAGACGGGATATTCTTGTCCTTGTAGGAGGTACGAAGACGTCAAATTCGTGTGCCCAATTCGCAGTCTGGTGATGCAAACTTGTTCACGACGACTGCGATCACCTGCTACGTGCCATTTACGGACGCTCTGCTCCATGGCAAAAATTTGCTCTTCCGTGTGTTCCACATCTGCTTCCACACATTAATAATGGTGCTTGTGGCAGCTAGTTTCGCGTCATCAGGTTGTATGGCAACCGCATCGACTCGTGGAAACGTCAGCTTCTTCGTTACCTTCAATACCTACATGACTCGGACACCAAAGAAAAGTAAAAGATGAACCGAGGTCTTGTAACCCATGACATGTAGTAACGCGACTATTTGCTGTAATAACGGATCCATTGCGCCTGGATTCTGCAAGGCAGTTAGAAAATTCAGTGAATCCTTACAGATACCAAATTGTCTTTCACCTCGGTGTTCACAGAAACGAAGAACCTGCCACACTCCGTACAGTTCGGCGGTGTATACACTTGCCGCCTTGGACACTGTCCAGGAGTGGGAGGCGCTCTCGATGACAAACGCACTACCCACTCCATTCTGGGTTTTCGACCCATCACTGTACATAATGATGTGTTCCTCGACGTATTCTTCTAGGACTGATCTAAACAAGAGTTTCAGTTCAGTTGGGTGGCGCGATTCTTTGCTTCTACTGGAGTCGTACAGCCCGCAATTTGGTTTGTGAAGCAGCCGGGCACTTCGCACGGACATGTGCGCCTCGATGTTGTAGCGCCGGGCTATTTCAAATGCACGAATGCCAGCTGGTCTGATGAACGTAGAACCGCGGTCGTATACTCTACCAAATCTGTTGTTCGCCAGCAACACGTGGTTTATGCGGCTTAGTAGTGTTAACATTTTTGCTACATGTCTTAGAAATAGCAGTTTATGTCGCAGATCTAAGGACATCATTCCTGCTTCACAATATAAGCTTGTGCGGACTAGTGCGAAACACCCCTGTGGCGTAGCGCACACTTGTGAACAGGGTCCAGCTTTTTTAAACACGACCTCCTGGCCGAAGAATACACCACCCATCCGTAATCCATTTTGGATAACACCAAACCGTACAACCGCAATAAAACTTCTTTATCTGCTACCCAGGTCATATGGTAGATGCACCTGATTGCGTTTAACGGGAAGCTGCGTCTCGCAGCCATGTCATCTGCATGTGCATTCCATGTTAATTGTCTGTTAGATTTTGATGACGGGCCTGTAGAGCAGCCGGACACCGTTTATGGTTATCGTCGGGTTCGTGTGCCTTCCTCGCTTTCGACAGAAGTGGACACAGGTCGTCTTTGTTGCCGTGAAAGGAAAGCCTGTGTCGTTACCATATTCTACCAAAGTGTTGACAGCGCCTTGCATTTTGTGCTTCAACATCGCCGTTGCTTTGGCTGAGTAGAACAGCGCAAGATCACCAACATACAAGCACTTCCCAACTGATTTTTCTATACCCTCAAAAATCTCGTTGATGGAGATGGTAAAATGCGTGCCGCTCAACGGAGATCCCTGAGGTACTCCATTTTGCAGCTCGTGAAAGACCGACAATGATTGTCCGGTCCGAACACGGAAAGTCCTGAATCTGAGAAAGCTGGAGGTAAATTTGGGCAGGTTACCTCTGAACCGCAAATCATGTAGTTGCAAATGATTGTTGGATAATGTTATATCTGCACAGTTTGTCGAACGCTTTCTCCAAATCAAAAAATACTGGAACCATGTCTTTGTTTTCGATGAAACTGTACTGAACTGCGTTCTCCTGATAAACCAGTTGATCAGTAGTAGAACGGTGTCTCTCACACTGTTGTGCGGTCAGAAGGCTGTATTTTTCCAGGCACCAGGTGAACCTGCTGTTTACCATCCTCTCCAATAGCTTGCCTAGACAGCACGTCAACGATACTAGAAGATAGTTTTCCGCTTTCAGAGGATCCTTTCCAGCCTTCAGAAGCGTAATGACGATTACCTCCTTCCATGGTTTTGGTTACTCCCCTTGCATCCATATGGCGTTATAGAGTCCCAGTAATGTAGCCATAGCTGCATCCGGCAGCTGCCGTATGATGCTGTAAGGAATATCATCCGGTTCCGCAGCAGAGTCTCCTACATCGCGGACACCGAAATGTAATTCCCTCATCGTGAAAGGCACGTTATAGTTTTATCTCTTATAAGCGATGCGATTATCTTCGGTCGGTATTCGTGTATCCCTGTTTAGGGCTCGTCGCTTCTCTCTTATCGCATTCTTCACAGCGTTGGTCTACCACGGTACCGGTGTCATTTTGGCGTGAGTATAAAGCTCTCTGGCCTTTACGTTAATAGCAGCACAATGAGTGGTCGCTCCTATGAAGGTTTGAGAGCAGTCTCCAAGACAGACGTGGAGCAAGACTCAGGCTACAGATCTGATCGAAAGTACCACTTCCAACGCTGAAATGTGTGCTCTCGCCTGTGTTTAAAAATACAGTCGCGTTGTTTAACAATAGATCTTTAGTTCTCAATCCAGCGCTGTTCGTCCTAAGACAACCCCAAGTGGGACAATGGGTGTTGAAGTCCCCGACAAGGAATAATGGAAATGGTAACTGCTCGACCAGATCTTGTAGATCTTCTGCTCGTCATTCAGAATCTGGTAAGTATTAGCAGCAGATCGTCATCTTCAGTGGCTGTAATAAACTGAGTGCTACTGCTTGTAGAGGCGTATCTAGCGGAATACGTCTAGCGGGATATGTGTTGCTAAGAAATACAGCTAAGCCTCTCCTAGCTCTGATGTTGGGAGTCACATCACAGCGGAAGGACTCATATCCCCTCATAGTGAAATGTTCTTGCGGCCTCAAATGCGGGAAGTAGGCACTCACACACATCGGTGAATGCCTGGACAGTAGCACTTTAAGTTCGCAATAATGTGAAGTACAACAGTTTATATTCCACTGAAGGATGATCTTCATGCTAGATGTTGCAGAATCAGTCGCTACGGACCGTGCTTACATTCTTGGCTTCTCTTTCGGGCAGCCCTTCTTCTTTTTTTTTGTAGATTGCCAAGTTCCGCCAGGTCACCGAGATCGGTGAATTCGCTGGCGTCGGCAATCAAGCTGAACTCCGATCCGGAGCTCATCTCCTGGTTATCGGGGACAAGCTTTATCACAGGCTTTGGTTTTAAAAGTCCTTCCTGGTGGTATATCTGAAAGGAGGGGCGATGGTCGACGGTATATCTTCGCTGTCTTGCCCGCAGTCGTTGCCACAATGTTTATGCCCGCCTTTCTTGGTGGACGATAACTTCAATTTTAATCGATTAATAATTTGTCTAGTCTACTTCTTTAAATATATATGCTACTTGGAATTTTGTCCAAGTGACAGTAAATATTTTAGAAGTCTATACCTTTGGATTTCACGTTTGTAACACTGCAGCAGTTTTTTACTGAAAACCAAAACGTAAATTTTCTAAAAATAAAATGGTAGCAAATGAAAAATGTAATGAAAGTTATGATGAGATTCTGATAGTAAATGAAAGGAGGAAGATGAAGAAAAGAATCTAAAATTTGCAGAATTAATTGATGTATTTACATCAATTTCTCTTTGTAAGTAAATATGAACACGAATAAATAGATAATAGAACACGAATAGATCATTATATAAACGCTGATAATTAAATATTTAAACTAAATTAAAAATGTGTCTATAATAAGCATAATTTTAAATTTGTACTTAAATATTTTAAATATCAAATATTTTTGCACTTAACATTTTGCACTTAACATTTTACGATTCTAGAAGACAATATTTATAAACGTGAAACTACTATAAATACTGTCTACAAACCACTACAACATTTGCCTGTCACTACTAGCTACTGTAGTTTCTAAAAACCACTGTGAATCCCTCATTTATTTCTCTCTCTCTCTCTCTCTCTCTCTCTCTCTTACACACACACACACACACACACACCACAATGTTAATTGTTCTCTAAATTTTAATATATCATGCATAAACAAAAATCGTCTTATGTAATATTCTTTCAGCTACTAAATAATAATTTCGTGATTAAATGTTTAGACATTAAATATTAATATTATGAAGTGTTAAAAGTTTAAATGTTTTGATTTATTTTTAATAGATGTTTTAATGCATATCTTACTCATTCTACTTACTCATGTTTACATAGGCCTATATCAAATAATGTAATTATGTACAAGCAATGAGTTCGCTGAAGTTATGCTTGTAATATTAACACAAGTTCGAGGGCTGTGCGGAACAAAGGGCATGCCCGTCGCCCGCTCATATACTGCGTCCCGAGCTTCAAATAGAGCTCCTGCCGCAGAGGCGATAGATGGAGCCGGATTAAGGGTGTGGCCTGCTACCGGCCGTGGGTGTCAATTAAGTATCAGGGTGAGAGTACTCCGAGGCCGGGTCCAAGATTCTCCTGGCACAGATTGGTATCGACCGAGGGCGCTAATGAGGTGGTTGCCCTGGAATCGAGCGGAGCGGTGATAGAACTTGCGGGACAGTATCCATATAATGATGTCCAGGGAACGGACACGCAGGGTTTCACGGATGGTTCTATTGGATGTCAGATAGTGGGCTTTGCACGCCCAGCGCAATCCTCGGTCAAGGAGAGACTGAAGCTTTCGCTTATGGGTCTTGGCCAAGTAGCTCCAAACGGGGATTGCGTAGGTAACCATCATCATCACATAGGTGGAGACGATAAGTTTCCCTACGCGGCGGGTCATGGGGTTGCTGCATAGCACGGGACGGAGTTGATATAGGAGATTGGCGGTCTTACGGGCTACTTGTGTAGAGTGTGTCCGCCAGGTAAGACTACGGTCAAGGTGGACCCCGAGGTACTTGACCTTTCGAGAGGGGGCGGCAGAATATCGCCTACGTATAGTCTGTCTGGGAGCCTTAAGCGTCTGGAGAAGACTACGGCTGTGTTCTTGGACGTGTTGATGGCAACCCTCCATCTCTCTGCCCACTCAACGTATTCGTCCAATTGTTTCTGGAGCCAGATAACTGACGTTTCAGCTCGACGATCGACGGCATACACCGCCGTGTCGTCAGCGAACATGGCCAACCTGGTGCCAAAAAAACTTGGGCACGTCATTGACGTACATAGAGAAAATCAGGGGGCCCAATACGCTTCCCTGAGGTACACCAGCCGTAATAGCTCTTGCCGAAGAAAGGGTGTTATCAACTCTCACGCAAAAGGTTCCGTTCCGAAGAAAGCTAGCAATCAGATGAATGTAGCAATCCGGAAGCAGAATCTCCGTAAGTTTGTAAAGTAGGCCTGGATGCCAAACACGATCGAACGCCTTCTCGACATCAAGGAAAATGGCAACGGTCTGCTCTCGCAAGCAACCGGCCTCGGCGACGGTCTCCACGAAGCGCATTAATTGATGCGTCGAGGAGTGCCCGGCTCGAAAACCGAATTACTCGGAGACCACAATGTCGAACCGTTGAAGGTGATCCGCTAGTCGCCGCTGGACTAGTCGTTCGAAGACTTTCGACGTGGACGACAACAGGCTGATAGGCCGGAAGTTCTCGGCAATCTTGGGGTCTTTGACCGGCTTCGGGATCATCGTGACCATAGCCGACGCCATTTCTTAGGAAAGTAGGCGAAACGGAAGCAGGCATTGAACAAATCGACCAGGAAGCGCACTCCCCGGTCAGGAAGTCTCTGCAGGGCGGTATTAGTAACACCGTCCGGTCCAGGCCTCTTCCGGGGCCGAAGCGCTAAAAGCCTGTCCGTAACCTCTTCCACTGAAGTGAGTTTGGGTTGGGAGGTGATCGGGCTGCCGAGATAAGCCTCAACTTCGTCTTCAATCTCCTCATCGGAGTCTGGATCCCCGGACGGTTTAGGAGCAAATTGAAGCTCCGGGCGCCCGGCCAGGAACTATGGAACCGATGTGCTGAGTAGTATCGAGAGGAACCTCCTCGGGAAGTCTGCGACAGAAGGTAGGCCCGAATCGGTCCCACTCGACCACTCGTCGTGCCGCTCTCCCAATCGTGTGTCGGGTAGGCACGTGCACCTCAATGGAACAATGGTCAGAGGACAGCTGCGTTAATACGGAAACTTCAACTGGGTGGCAACAGTGGCAACTCCCTTGACAACAGCAATATTAAGTATGTCAGGTCGGGCTCCAGGTCGGCGGGGATAATGCGTCGGTAGTCCAGGTCCGTAGGCTCGAAGATGGTGGTCGTGAAGATACCTGCTAAGCGCCCTCCCGGATATTGTAGCCAAACGACTACCCCAGTCGGAATGTTTGCAGTTCAGGTCACATGCAAGAATAACCTTTTTATGCGCCCCGAAAAGAGCAGACAGGTCGGCGTCTAGAACTGGAGCAGTCGGCGGTTTATAAGCCGAAACCAAGAGGACGCGTCCGAGAACTCCGGGGAGTGGCCTCGATATTTTGGCGAGGAGGCAGGACCACGCGGCGATGCGCGATGCAATATTTCACCGCTATGGCCATGCCTCCCCCTGTGTTCCGCCCAGGTCTATCGTCCCTGTAATATGCATAGTTGGGCAGTCTCACTGTGTCTTGGGCCCTAAGCCAGGTCTCAGAGGTGAGAAGCACATCGGCCTTGCGACGGGCTAGGAACTCTCGAAGTTCCTCGAGACGAGGTCGAAGGCTATCGGTGTTGCACGCAATAATGGTAAGGTCGTGTTGTAGGGAAGAAATTCTGTTTGCGTGGAACATTACAGTACAGAAGACTTATGGTGGCTGCAGCTTCCGCAAGCATGAGGAATTTCTCAGTCGGGTTCGCCGTGCGAAGACGCACCCGGAAGGATCGATATAATCGGGCCACTTCAACGAGGTCATATTCCTCGAGGAAGGATTTTACCTCGGCGAGAGCTGAGGGGGATGTGGACGGCGAAGCAGAGGAGGCAGGGTCGTTGCGGTCGGCGGCAGAATTCACCTGAGATGAGGTGTCTTTGGATGGGTGCTCGGTCCTTGAAGCAGCAGGACGGGGCTCTACTTTGGCCTGCCGAGCAACCCCAGCGCCGGAGCGCTGCGATGACTTGATCTTTAGATCCTGTGCAGGGGCAACGGGAGCAGCGTTTTTCTGTTTCTTCTGCTTCTGTTTCCTACGTTTGGGGTTGTAGCGAGCCTTGGGAGGGGGCGATTCTGACCTCTCAGGGACTGGCTCGACTACCTCCGGGGCCGCTTTTCGTCCATGGGAACGGGCTGGTTGTCCAGGGACGATGATGTTGCAGCATGCTCTTCCTGAGCAGACTGGTACGATGCACGTGGCGATGCACGTTGTCGAGGTCGGACGAAAGTTTGACGATGAGAAGAGCTGACCTTCTCCGGTAGACGGGGAAAGGCAGCACGCTCCGGCACGACTGGAAGCTGCTGGCGGGCAGGAGGATTAGTCCTGTCCGCGGCTTGCCTCAGCTGCGTGGAAACCCCAGCATACGCGATAGTTGGCTGAGAGTGACTCGCCGCAAATTATACACTAGCGGCGACCCAAAGCCGGCAACATAGAACTCTTTGCCAGATGCGGCTTCCCGCACCTAACACAGGCCACTTCATTATCGCAACTATCCGAGCCGTGCCCGAAGCGTTGGCATCTATGGCACTGAGGAACATGAACAACTTCGCGGCTCCTTTCTACTTTGATTTTCAAACCGCAAAGACTGGTCAGTCCCAGCAGTCTGTCTGCCTGTTTCCCCTCCAGGATAATCACCCGGGAAAGGGGTAACTTTCGCCTGGGTCCGCTGACTGTGTACAGTCTGATGCATTCCTGAACGGGGATGCCGAGTTGGCGAACCTCGTCCGCCACGTCGTCGGGGTCCGATTCCTCGTCCAGGCCGCGGATAATCAGCCGGACGTGAGCCGTCTTATCGTTAGTGAAGGTATAAAACTGGAGGCCGTTACCTTGGAGAAAGAGCACACAGCAGACGCACACAGCAGACGCGAAGACAGTCTCTCCCACAAAGAGACATCTGTGCGTCCGCAGAGAGGCGGACTCCGTGCCGGAGGCGTCGGGATAGGTCAACAACGATCTTGACGTCGTTGACGAACAAGGGCGAAGGGCGGCTACGTCGGGATGGATCATCCAGCGGCTCCGAGTTGTCGGGGAGCGGAGTTTCCTCCGCTTTCCGTTTCTTTTTCTTAGATACGACTTCGATAAATTCAAACCCAGGCGAGGGCTGGGACGCAATAAGCGACGGGCCGGGAGTAACTGGCCTCTACACTTCACTGCTGCCTTTGGCTTCGGGAGGCACACTACACGAGTCACACACCAACCGACACCAGACCGCGAACGGACACTACCGCCAAGAGACTCGTACACGCGAAAGCGAACACTACCGTGTACACAAGGCAAAGCAACCGATCCACCCGGCACACTAATGATGTCGTCTGCTGCCACGCGGCCCTAACAAGGAGCGTCGATGGCGGTCGCGCGACCCACTAATACGTGGCCGCAGAAGAGCTCTGCAGCGTTGATGTGTAGTCCACCACAGCTAGACGAAGAATGCCTCTGTCGCCATTGTAATATTAATGATGTAAAAGTTTCTTCAATTATTACAAGCTTATCGTTACATAATAAGGTTATACGTTTACCATTTAGTTCATCAGTCTCACGCTTAATTTTCCAATAGCATTGTCACTAGAACTTTCTTCATCATAAATCTCTAGTACCAGCACAGTATCGAGCATTCGCGACCGAATGGATCTGATCTTACAACAGTAAATTACCTCACTAAACACCAAAGAAATCGTTATTCCCAGCTTTATTTGACGCACTTATAAATATTATCACGGTCGTGTTACAATAATTCCCCTCTATGTTACACACACACACACACACACACACACAAATACACACCCTCACAGATAATAGTAGCCGCTACGTTCACAACTAACAATACCGCAACACAATTAAGTTTTGGTCACAAATGAATCTTCACACTAACATAAATATTGTAGCCTTACTCTAATTGTCTCCATAAACATTTCGCGGAACTAAATGCTGGATTGCAGCCGCAGTGAATTGTTATTATAAGCGCAGCTGTGGTTGCCTATAGCGTAACGAAGACGTATCTACCTAATGTGTTTGTGTTAATCCGGAGTTTCCAAGTGTCCAAGTATTCTGTAACTGAAAAAGCTATAGAATGTTCTTTGCAGAGTAAAATATTGAAATATAAACAAAGAATAAAAAAAATTAATGTAATTTATATTAAAGTTATACAACTCTTAACGATTTTAGGTTTTTATATATGCAGCCTATAAATATTTATGATATCCCTAATGAAATCCCTAAATTTAAGTCACCTGAAAACCTATAAATCTTTATCGAGAAAAATCTTTTTAGAGACATTTATTTATGGGGAAAATCTACATGAAGAAAACTAGTTATATTCCTAACGTATGTGTACAAGTAAATGGTTTCAACTGCAATTAGTCTGCGACAAAAACAGATGAAGACTTATTGCTACACCGTTGTACAATTTAATTTCCTTGTGTTCTGCGTCAAAACTGTGGGTTATGATACGTTTGCAACTCAGCTACAACATTCAGCTGGTAAACAAATGCAGCATATTGATTAACATACCGCGTGGTAGGTAGCGACGGTTGTTAGGCTATATTGGCTACACTTATGTTACTAACTAATTAGTTACGTCACTACTAGCGCTAGTTCTATTTAACTACGTGTGTTTAGTCGTTGACTGTGTTTAATGTAGAACTATTCTTTTTTTCTTCTCTACTCATACAATAGCTTAAAAACGTACTATTATATTGTTAGCTTAATGTTAAAATTCACTATTGCACTTTTTTTACTACGAAACACTCATTTACAACATAAGTTATTATAAAATATTTTCCTTTTCCTAAAAAGAAAATATGAAAATTTAGTGTTCTAAAAAGTAGCTACCAATAAGATTATCGAATAATTCATCATCATCATCATCACCTCAAGGTTTAAACTAAGAAAAAAGTTTGTTCCGCTCTCTAATAGGCAAATATTACTGGTCACTCCAGCGCTTCCTTGGACGTCCCACACCTCTCCGTCCGATCGGTTTATAGTTCCATAGTTGTTTGGGGATGAGGCAGTCATCCAGTCGGCAAAGATGTATCGAATAATTCTTTATCTAATAATTAGTATTCCGTAGTCAGGAAAGTGCAATACATATTATTAGTACTCTAACACGTCATGGGCAACAAACGCCAAGAATTTTAAGATTAAGGTTTTTGTTTTACATTAACAATTTGCTTGAATTAACAAACATTAAGACGGAAAAATAAATAAGAAGGGAAACACAAATTAGGAAGCCAAACAAACGATTAAGTCGGGTGTCAAGTTTCAGATGGAGTTATATGAATGAAAGATTTCTAGACACTTAAATGGGTCATTAATCGGTCCTTTAGAAAAGAAGAAAAAGTAAATAGGGTGGGTTAAATCATGCCTGCTGAGTAACGTCATGCTACAAGAATCGACCAATGACATTCAATTTTTTTCAAATACTATTTAGCTGACTGCAGTGACGCGGCGTATCGTAAATGTTGTGCTGGACGTCAAAATGTTCAGTCAGTATGGGAACGCCATATGTTAAGACTATAACAAAACATGTTAGTTTGCACAACAAAACATGTTGTTTCATTTAGCATACCCTGTCAGCCAAGATACTGTTGTACCATGTAGCATGAGTCACGTTCTGCTTTGATTTTTGCCTACTCACTTTAGTCGGCTTTTCGTTTTAATTGAAAATGTTGGTATTGCTGCTCGTATGTTAAATTGCACTGAGTAACCGTGCTTGTTAATGTAAGTGCTTCATATAAATCTGTACAAACTTTCATCAATCTTGCCTACTCACTTTAGTCGGCTTTTCGTTTTAATTGAAAATGTTGGTATTGCTGCTCGTATGTTAAATTGCACTGAGTAACCGTGCTTGTTAATGTAAATGCTTCGTATAAAACTGTACAAACTTTCATCAATCTTGCTGAATAGTTTGCGTTACATACTCTACATACATTTGTAGAATTGTACAGTTCTTTGATTCACAATGAATAGTTTGCGTTACACACTCTGCATACACTTGTAAAATTGTACAGTTCTTTGATTCATAAATAAACCAACAACATAACACACACATGTCCAAACGGTGTGCCTTATGTATACACAATTAATAAGTTCTGCAACAGTATATTCCGTTATTTTCTATCATGAATCCATATTGACACCACGAAGAAAGATTTAATAGTCATTTTATTCTTTATTAATTGTAAATTCAGAGTGAAGATCAAACATGTGTCACCAGCCTCTCTAGTGCGAAGAATGTTAAGCTCCTAGCCGTTTTAATGCGCTTTCCAATAAAGTGCACATATTAAGCCTGAGTGGACACCAAGTGCTTCCACATTTTAAGTGAGCTAGAAGTAGATTAGTTTGTAGATATAGCAGTTGTATCTTTTACCTATAAAGGCTACCGGAAAAATAAGTAAAATAAAGTAATTGCGGAAGTACAAAAAAGCGCATTATATTTTAAAAAGCGTGCGTTTTTTTCCTAGCTATCATAACAACGTTACATGTATAACGTTTTGAATAACATTAATGCCAAGTAAATAGAGGTTTAAGCGGTATTCATAACTTTATATTAATTGTATTGTTTGTTGTTAACAGAATTTTATTAGTACTAAAAAAGACCGCATTGCTGAATCTATTGCAGACAAGTAGATTAAAAGAAAGAATATTCTTTTACAAGCATGCACTATTCGTTTCTCTCACTGAATGCATAATTTGGCTTACAAAATTTTAACAAATATAATGTTGTTTGCGAACGACTTTTATACACCGGTCTTTTCATTTCTCTGATATTTCTTTTCTATAATCTTTTTACAATAGTAACCTTTATCATCCACAGCAGCAGATGGTGGCATGTAATTAGATTCTCTGTAGGAATTGAGGTTTTATTTCTTTTTCTGCGTGTAGAGAGGGAGACTACAAATAACGCGCGATAGCAATATCACTGTTTCTGAATTGTAGCCTACACTAACGAATTTCACAACCACAACCACAAGCAAATTCTAACAAATTTAATACAAACAGTTTTTCTGTTGACACCGACATTTATAGATATTGTTTCAATACCAAATATAAAAATAGTTATTTAATATTATGATATTCTTCAGTATAGTTTCTTCTGGAAGTAATGTACTACGTTTTTGTCGTTTCAATACCTGACGCACGTTTCACTGAAACATATCAGCATCATCAGAGGTTTGTAAATAGTATGTTTTATATATATATATATATATATATATATATATATATCTTATATATAGGTATCTTATATATAGGTTTTCGGTTGTAGGTGTTACATGTAGCCTATATTTTCTAAATAGGTTTATATTATATATAGGCCCTATATTATTTATTAATAATATATTATTTATTATTATATTACTGTTATTAATGTTAATATTCATATTATTTATTATATAAAAATTATTATTATAATTTTGAATATTTTGATTACCGTATAACTTTATTTAATTTTTCATGTCTCTTCTGTTATACCATCTGGTACACCAGCACCACCAATGGGGACGGGGTTGTGCAAGAAACGAGGCGTTCAAATGAAAGATTTCAATACTAATTGGTTCGATCATATCTTTACCACTGAGGATGTCACATCAGAGAATGAGGGAAAGGTTTAGTATTAATAACCATACTAACAAAATTTGGTCGTCAACTGAAAAAATTGTGATTACGTAATAACATTTTCGATCGAGCAAGTCTACGAAAGAAAATAGTTGGGCCTAACTTCTACAGGGAGGAGATTTACAAAGTGATCAGTTTCCTTGACCTATTAAGAGTGAAGAAGAGCAGGAATTTGGCAGGACTGGCGTTTCCGAAGAGGTGCCGAGACCACATCTTGTCTCGTTGTGTGGATCTACGATACCATTGTTAGGAGAACAATCCTGGTACAGAAAATTCTTAGATGAGCGGAAGTTTTACTCATCAAGAACGAAATTGTTGATACGCGATGTTCGTTTACTGTATGTTGATATTGTTACGACGGTATAGTGATCGTCTTATGGTATAGTGGATAACAAAATACAAGACACCAATTAAGTAACTAATCACCAGCTTTAATTACCACAATTAAACAGTTTATAATCAACAAGATCGTCTCTTACAAGAAATCAAATAAAAATTGTTCATAAGCAATAATAATGTCAACGAGTCTCGCACAATTAATAAAACACATAACACTTCGCCACAATACTTCGAACAGCACTGGCATAAATAGCCACTAAAACTGAACTAAGCGCAGCTGAATGCCTATATTTATACCCCGCTGATATTCCAGAATTATTCATACTACGCGTCATTGCTACACAAGAGCGTAATTGCTTGCAGCCTTGACACAGTGCGCGCGGGCGGCAAATCTGGAAGAGTCTGGCTAACGCATATTGAGATCGCGTACGCACACAACATTACAGTCGGATTCCACTGGAATAGGTGAGAAGCACGTAGAATGTTCTTTAATGGTGTAAAACGTTTTCCGCATTACGTAACACCCCCCCCTCCTTAAGCATGTTCGTCCCGAACTGGCAAACCGTCTCTGAAGTAGTACTTATCCAGACGATCTAGGTGGACGACCTTGAACTTTCGCTGTCTTTCCTGTTGAATCCGATAGACAACATGTTTGTTCTCTTTTTCAAAGTGAAAGATCCTTCCCAGTTAGTCTGGAGTTTAGGTGAGCGAAAACGACTGTGCTTTGGGTTGTACAACCAAACCTGATCTCATTCTTGGAAATCACACTATTACTACGAGTGTTATCAAACAGTTTTAAGTTTATCACTGGCTATCTTTAGCTGTCCTCTTATTAGGCGATTCATTTCTCCAGTTGGTTTTCAAATTGCGAGGAATAGTTCTGTGGCTCTTGGGACTGAGTCTCAGGTGATCCGAACATCAAGTCCCCAGGAAGACGAATCTCCCGCCCAAACACCAATTTTGCTGGAGTCATGCCGGTTGTGTCGTGTACTGATGACCTATACGCCATGAGGAATAGTGGTATACGTTGGTCCCAGTCTGTTTAGTTCTCGTCAACAACCTTCGAAAGATGCTGTTCAAGTGTCCTATTGAATCTCTCAACCATCCCCCGTCCGACTAAGGATGCAGAGGCGTTGTTCTGGTCTTTCGAATTCCGAGTAGACGGCATAATCCTTTAAACACTCCTGATTCGAAATTTCTCCCTTGATCCGTATGGATTTCCATAGGGGGTCCATAACGCCAACAGAAGTTGTGAACTAACTCCTTTGCCACAGTGGTAACCTCCTGATTTGGAATTGCATAGGCTTCCACCCACTTAGTAACGTAGTCCCCTACAACCATGATGTACCGGTTTCCATCGTCAGTAACTGGTCCAGCAATGTCTATGGCAATTCTCTCGAAAGCCAGTCCAACGTTATAGCCTACTGTCTCATTTTCCCCCTGCTTCTGGTTTGTGGGCCCTTCCTTGCAGCACAAATTTCACATGTTCGAACCCATTCCTCTACATCGTCGCAAAGATGAAGCCAATTGAATCGCTTCCGTATTTTGTCAAGGGTTTTGATAACGCCAAGATGGCCTCCAGACGTTCCATCATGCATCTCCTTCAAAACAGACTGCACTTTACTTCGGGGAACTATCAACTGCATGACCACGTCTTGTCCATCTGCACTTTCCCAAGCCCTTTTCAGCAATCCATTCTATAAGGTAAGGGATTCCCATTGTGCCCAGTAGCCCTTCAGCACTTCCGAGCCATGGCAGATATCTTGCCAATCCGGGCGGTGACCTTCCTCTTTTGCTGTCAAGATCGGTCCAATGTCTTCATCAGTCATCTGTTCTTGTCGACAATCTTGTGTCATCCAGCCGTCTGCCTGAAAGTCTACAGTGATGGCTTGAACATGTTCGCTTGCGTTTTGTTCTTCCTTTCTGTGGCAATGTCGGCAGTCTTCCGGGAACGGTCTTCGTGATAAGCCATCTGCATCACCATGCAGGCGGCCCCGCCGATGTTGTACCTTGAAGTTGTACTCTTGCAGACGTTCGAGCCACCTTGCCAAATGCCCTTACGGATTTTTAAATCTCAAGAGCCATGAAAGCGCGGCATGGTCGGTACGTAGTGAAAACTCTCTCCCATAGAGGTATTTATGGAAGTGCTCCAAAGCTCTGACAATTGCCAGCAACTCTCTCCTTGTAACACAATAATTTCTCTCTGGTTTAGAAAGTGTCTTGCTGTAATACGCTATAACTCGTTCTTCACCGTTCTGCACTTGAGACAAAACTGCTCCTAGACCATGATGCATCTGTGCATGCTTCTGTGTCTATGATGTACTTCTCTTCGGAAACGGGGAAAGCGAGAATTGGCTGTAAACATAATGCAATTTTCAAAGTCCTAAATGCTTGATCACACTCTCTCGACCACTGGAAGTTTCGTTTATTTTCCGTTGGCAAATGTAGTGGTTAGCAATAGTAGCGAAGCCTTTCACAAAACGTCTCTAATATGAACATAACCCCAGGAAACTCCGAACTTCGTGTTTACTCTTCGGAACTGGCCAGTCTCTTACGGTGTCTACGTTATTAGGATCCACGCTAACACCCGCTGCCGAAACCAGATGACCCAGATACTGTATTTCCTTCTGGAATAGAGAACACTTCTTCGGGCTCAGCTTCAGTTGGGCACCGTGAATTCTAGTTAGAACCTCCTTAAGGTTTTCCAAATGGTCTTTGAAATTCTTGCCAATGACTGACATCATCTAAATAAACAAGGCAAGTTTTCCATGTCAGGCCCCGGAGTACCAGATCCATCAATCTTTCGAAAGTTGCCGGTGCATTACAGAGTCCAAATGGCATGACGTTAAATTGAAGTAAGCCACTTGAGGTCGAGAAAGCGGTCTTTTCCTTGTCTTCTTGATGAAAACCCACTTTCCAATATCTACTCTTTAGATCCAATGTGGAAAACCAGTGTGCTCCAGACAGCGCGTCGAGTGTATTGTCAACGCGAGATAATGGATAGCAATCTTTCTTTGTCACGTCATTCAACCTCCGATATTTTAGTAACTTGTTTATTAAGCTCACCTCCTAGCAGACCCACCTCTGCAGCGGTTTGTTCTTGTGTTTTCTGTAGCAGCTCTTGGAGAGCTTCCATCATCTGACTGGCTCCATCATTGTTTATCGATTAATATTACAAATTACACTAGTCTTTTACAAAGTGTCCACTGTTTCAACTGCTAACGTTTCTAACCCACTTCTGACACCACGGTTACGACGGTCTAGTGGTCGTCGTTTAGTACAGTGGAAAACAAAATACAAGACACCAATTAAATCACTAATCACCAGCTTTAACTATCACAATTTAAACAGTTTGTAATCAACAAGATCGTCTCTTGCAACAAATCAAATAAAAATTGTTCACACGCAATAATAATGTCAACGAATCTCGCACAATTAATAAAACACATAACACTTTGCCACAATACTTCGAACCGCATTGGAATAAATCGCCACTAAAACTGAACTAAGCGCAGCTGAATGCCTACATTTATACACCGAATGACCGGGGAATGTGGAACAGTCTGGCTAACGCATGTTGAGATCACGTACGCACACAACATCGTCGAGTGTAGCCTTACATTAGCAACAACGGACATACATTAGCCTTAATCCAAAAAGCTTAAATCGCGTTAAGGCGGATAGCGACAGAAAAGATCATTGTTGCTGTGGAAAATAAATTTAGGGGCTTACCAAATAGACTTATAGATGAAATTCTGCTATATTTTGGCTACTTTAAGAAGACAGAAACCACCAAAAACAATACAACTAGAGAGAACACCATTGCATCAAGAAAACTATTCTTCCGGCGGACACACAAATAGAAGACATTAGTTATGGCGGAGGAAGGTGCGTACCGGGAGTTCGTAATCCGACCCGTAGAATGAACGAGCAAATTATATGATTAGTGAAAGCTGCGCAAACCCCTAACAATAGGGATATGAGGATTTTGGTGACAACAACTCCTGTACTTCCTCTTTTATATGATCTTCCAAAAGTGCATAAAGAAAGAGGATACTCTTGCGATTGATAGTCAGTTCCTTCAAATCAGCTACGTATGAAGCGTCCAATTCATTGCGAGAAGGCTGGTGAAGCATGTGGGGGAACCCAGCTCATACGTCAGAGATTCCAGACATTTTGTAAGCTTGATTAATACGTTGTGGATGATGGAAAAGGATATGTTAGTCTGTTTAAAAAGTGAGTCTTTATTTACTAAAGTACCGATCACGGAGATAGTTGACATCATCAAGGAATGTTTGAATCCGAGCCTAGCAAAAAGCTGAATGTGTTTTTGTTCTACCTATATTGGTTTTGATGAAATGTACTGTAAAAGCTGAAAGAGCTGCACTGCGATAGCTTTGCCTCTGTCGCCTTTTCCGGCAAATATATATAGAAATTTGAAAAAGTGTTATTGGATAGAGTACAATGTAAGCCAGGAGCATGGTTTCGTTACGTGGATGGTGTGTAACCTATTTGGTCTTACAGGCTCCGGACGTCACTTCCTGAAACACCTGAATGGAAGTCACACAAACATAAAATTCTTATTCGCACCATCATCAGTCTCAGAAAAACGTCATAAATACCCTGGTAAGTAAATCAATTCGCAACTTGGACAACAAAAACTTGGTAAAAGGTAAGTCCATGTTAAAGAATGTTCAGCTAACCAACATTTAAGAAAGATATGTCTAACGTGGGCAGTACGAGACAATAGAACACATGTGGAACCCGATGGAAGAAGACGATCGGTTTACAACTAGGGTACCATTGACATAATTCGGAGATTCTCGAGGAGACACAAATTAAGACAATATTTAAGCTCAGTAGGAAAATAAAAAAATTACTACGTTCTATGAAGGACAATATACCTTTGGCGACTCCTTGTGTCCACAAAATTCCAGTAGCTTCGGATATGTCGAAGGCGAAGTACGGTGGAAACGGTGGTCGATCGGTAGAAACAGTGGTGAAATAACGCATACGGCACACGACGGCAGTTATACGACGAAGCATTCCATCTTATTCGATGAGTTTCGTCAAAGGAAAGTATCTGTGTAAACCACATATTGGCTAACAGTACCGAATCAAACTAGAGGAACTCACTGCACTAAAGACTTTTAAGTATAAGCCTATTTAAAGAATAAACGACCGACAAAATATAATAATAGAGTGATTTAATTCATTATACTGCAATATAGTAAAATATCTTCTAATTAATTATTCAAAATAATAAACGGATTAACATCAATTTATTTTACCGAAAGTATAATAATTTTAGAGATTGAATTATGAAAGATATCCGGGCTGTTTGGCCGTGGTCCCTGGTTAAAAACAAAACCAAACGTTTCGGCAGCTCCACTGGCTGCCATCATCAGTGGTAAAATTGTTCTGCACTTTGGGTGTCTACGTGCAGGCCCACAGTACTGTGGTAGGCCTATAGACTAAAGCTGTCACACAACTGGGGGTTGCGCGGCCCGCGCGAAGCGCGGGTCGCGAGTAGTACAGTGTCCCGAGTCTCAGAAAGGACTCCTGCCACTGGGTCTGGTTGAGTTCAATATATACTTTTTATCTACTTATGGGGGGGGTCTGAAGCGACCTGCGATTGGTGGATTATACCACCGGGACTAGCAAACGAGGTCGCTTCCAGGACTCACCTGGTCGCGGAGTGTAATTACCAAGTCCGGCAATGAGGGAATTGTGGGTCACTCTGTCGGAACGAACATAGAATCGTCGCGCCAGGCGTCTCACGGTGTCATCAAGAGAGCGGACACCGAGTCCTCTCCTCAGAAGACGAGAAGAGTACCTCCGGGGGACTTTGCACGCGAGCTTCAGTCCCCGGTCGAGTACGCGCTGGAGCGTGATTCTATGACCACGAGCCAGGTATCCCCAAACAGGACAGGCGTAGGTAATCACCGGCAACACGTACGTGTTGACTATGAGCTTACCTAGCCGGGGGGTCATTGCCGGATTAGATAGCACGGGCCAGAGTCTACTGAGTTGCGCCGAAGCGCGTTGTCTGATGTAATTTGCATGGGTTCGCCAGGTGAGTCGGGAATCCACGTGGAGCCCGAGGTACTTGACGCTGTTGGTCCAGGGCACCTCGACGGGGCCTACTTTAAGCGGCCGAGGCCGCTTGCGTTTTCGCGAGAATATTACCGCGGCGCTCTTGGAAGCGTTAACGGCAACTCTCCAGTCATCGGTCCACCCGACATACGCGTCGAGTTGGCGCTGGAGCTTAACTGCCGCATAACTCGCGTTCGGCTCTGAGGCAAAAGCCGCAGTGTCGTCCGCGAACAGCGACAATTTCACTCCAGGAACTCGGGGCGTGTCGTTGACAAACAACGAGAACAGGAGAGGCCCAAGGACACTTCCCTGAGGGACGCCAGCGGTAATACGCCTCTCCGAAGAGAGAGCGTGGTCTACTCTCACTCGGAAGCTACGGTCTCGCAGAAAGCTGCCGATCAAGTGAACGTAGCAGTCTGGGAGAAGGACTTCCGTTAGTTTGTAAAGGACACCCTCGTGCCACACGCGGTCAAAGGCTTTCTCTACGTCTAGGAAGATCGCAGCCGTCTGTTTGCCCTGGCAGCCAGCCTCGGTTATGCATTCCACGAGTCTCATCAGCTGATGAGTCGAGGAGTGCAGCTCACGAAAGCCGAACTGTTCGGGGATCAGCACGTCTAGTCTTTCTAGATGGTCGCGGATCCTACGCTGGATCAGACGCTCAAAAACCTTGGACGTCGCGGACAAGAGGCTGATGGGCCTGAGGTTCTCCACTCGAGAAGAATTCTTTCCCGGCTTGGGTATCACGATGACGGTAGCCGTTTTCCATTTCACCGGAAAATAGGCCAATCTGAGGCATGAATTGAACAGGTCAGTGAGGAACTGGGTTCCTCGCTCCAGAAGGCGATGGAGGGCGGAATTCATGACTCCGTCCGGGCCAGGCGCCTTCCGGGGCTTGAGCTGAACAATCCTCTCAGAGACCTCCTCCGGGGAGATGGGCTCCGGCTGGACTGTGATATCGGCCGAAAGAAAGCGCTCTACCTCGCGGCAGATTTGCTCAGTGAAGGCCGGGTTCTTGGATGGGTTGGGAGCGAACTGACGCTCTAAACTGTCAGCCAAGAACTCTGCCTTCTCGAGGGGGCGACCAAGGGGTTGACCGCCGGGTCCGGCCAGTGCGGGGAGAGGCGCGCGTTTGCGCTTTCCCGTTAGGGCACTGGGAATCCGCCAGACATTACGGTCCTCTGCAGGGCCATCCATCTGTGTGACAGCTAGCTCCCAGTTGCGTCTACGGAACGCCAGCATGTCGCGACGCAACTTGCCGGACGCTCTGTTGAACGCAGCCTTGTCGGCCGGGTCACGAGTCCTCTGCCAGCGTCTCCGGAGGCGATTCCTCTCGCAAGCGAGCTGAGACACCTCTTCGGGGATCCGCTGATAGTCGGGCGTGAGCCCCGGCTTCATCCGGGAGGACACGTCAACCGCCGAGACTACGGCTGTGTCGAATACGGCAACTGCCTCATCGACATGCTGGGTAGTGTCGAGCGGGATATGCTCTGGTAGGCGGCGACTGAACGCCGGGCCAAAGCGGTCCCACTCGATTACCCGCCGCTCGTCGCGGACGGTGGCGTGCTGGGTAGCTATATGTACACTGATAGGGCAGTGGTCCGAGGACAGTTCCGAAATGACGGAGACGTGGACCGGGCAATAAACGCCCCTGACCGCGGCAATGTCCAGTACGTCAGGGCGGGAGTTAGCCCTAGAGGGATAGTACGTAGGCCCGGTAGGACCCATGACTGTGAATACCGCAACTAGCGGCTGGTGGCGCGTAGTACTAGCCATACACCGTCACACTAACTAAAGCTGTCCTGCCATGCTACCTGTACATATAAATTCAGCAAAGTCCCACGTACAGGTAAAAATGACACCATCAACCAATCACAACAGAGATGGTGTATGATTGGCTCGCACCAAGCTACGCCATTATGTGACTCACTTTTTTTCCAAGAAATACTGTGGGGAAGGCTGCTGATTCCCGCGATGCTACCTGTGCTAATTGTTTACTAATTGCAACCCCCGCACAGGTAAGTACAGCATCACCGGCCAATCAGAAACAAGAAGGTGTGTGAGAGGCTCGCATCACGCAATGCCATAATGTACTTAATGAGATGCTTTCGCCCCGCCGATTCATAGCAGACGAGTGACAGAGACAGACAGAGAGACAGAATGGCTTCAGCTACTGGACAAGGAAGGATCTCTCCTTTGGACTGCTCTCTCCAGCTTGGACGCTGAAGTTGTCGCTGCTCTCAGCCGCTGCCCTACTGCCTTCTGCCGCCGTTGGACAGTAACATTTTGGCCCTCTTGCTGCTCGACAACAAGAAGAAAGAAGACTTCAACTCAGCTGGCTGGTGAACTGAGTAGCCAGCACACACAGCTGAGTTCGTCGGACCTTCTCAGGGCCACCAGTCAAGTGACCCTTTTCAGGACCACCATTGAAGAGGAAGCTTATAGCCTACCAGAGCTGTTGTAAGTTGCGCAGCGCATCTAGCCCGCTGACGCTCAGGCTCTTAGGTAGCGCTGCCTAGGACGATCCTTGCGAGCCCCCACCAGTGGTAAGCGAGCTTGGATATCGCCTAGGTAAAGAGGCCGGTGGACACCTCTCTTGGTAAGGGGAGGTATCTAACGAAGCCGGTCATTTGCCCAGCTCGTAGTAAGCCTGAGCGTTCCAGAAATCCCGCAAGCGATCCGGCTCGGGCCGGACCCTAGGTTCGCGAGTCGTACAGTGTCCCGAGTCTCAGAAAGGACTCCTGCCACTGGGTCTGGTTGAGTTCAATATATACTTTTTATCTACTTATGGGGGGGGTCTGAAGCGACCTGCGATTGGTGGATTATACCACCGGGACTAGCAAACGAGGTCGCTTCCAGGACTCACCTGGTCGCGGGGTGTATTTACCAAGTCCCGCAATGAGGGAATTGTGGGTCACTCTGTCGGAACGAACATAGAATCGTCGCGCCAGGCGTCTCACGGTGTCATCAAGAGAGCGGACACCGAGTCCTCTCCTCAGAAGACGAGAAGAGTACCTCCGGGGGACTTTGCACGCGAGCTTCAGTCCCCGGTCGAGTACGCGCTGGAGCGTGATTCTATGACCACGAGCCAGGTATCCCCAAACAGGACAGGCGTAGGTAATCACCGGCAACACGTACGTGTTGACTATGAGCTTACCTAGCCGGGGGGTCATTGCCGGATTAGATAGCACGGGCCAGAGTCTACTGAGTTGCGCCGAAGCGCGTTGTCTGATGTAATTTGCATGGGTTCGCCAGGTGAGTCGGGAATCCACGTGGAGCCCGAGGTACTTGACGCTGTTGGTCCAGGGCACCTCGACGGGGCCTACTTTAAGCGGCCGAGGCCGCTTGCGTTTTCGCGAGAATATTACCGCGGCGCTCTTGGAAGCGTTAACGGCAACTCTCCAGTCATCGGTCCACCCGACATACGCGTCGAGTTGGCGCTGGAGCTTAACTGCCGCATAACTCGCGTTCGGCTCTGAGGCAAAAGCCGCAGTGTCGTCCGCGAACAGCGACAATTTCACTCCAGGAACTCGGGGCGTGTCGTTGACAAACAACGAGAACAGGAGAGGCCCAAGGACACTTCCCTGAGGGACGCCAGCGGTAATACGCCTCTCCGAAGAGAGAGCGTGGTCTACTCTCACTCGGAAGCTACGGTCTCGCAGAAAGCTGCCGATCAAGTGAACGTAGCAGTCTGGGAGAAGGACTTCCGTTAGTTTGTAAAGGACACCCTCGTGCCACACGCGGTCAAAGGCTTTCTCTACGTCTAGGAAGATCGCAGCCGTCTGTTTGCCCTGGCAGCCAGCCTCGGTTATGCATTCCACGAGTCTCATCAGCTGATGAGTCGAGGAGTGCAGCTCACGAAAGCCGAACTGTTCGGGGATCAGCACGTCTAGTCTTTCTAGATGGTCGCGGATCCTACGCTGGATCAGACGCTCAAAAACCTTGGACGTCGCGGACAAGAGGCTGATGGGCCTGAGGTTCTCCACTCGAGAAGAATTCTTTCCCGGCTTGGGTATCACGATGACGGTAGCCGTTTTCCATTTCACCGGAAAAGAGGCCAATCTGAGGCATGAATTGAACAGGTCAGTGAGGAACTGGGTTCCTCGCTCCGGAAGGCGATGGAGGGCGGAATTCATGACTCCGTCCGGGCCAGGCGCCTTCCGGGGCTTGAGCTGAACAATCCTCTCAGAGACCTCCTCCGGGGAGATGGGCTCCGGCTGGACTGTGATATCGGCCGAAAGAAAGCGCTCTACCTCGCGGCAGATTTGCTCAGTGAAGGCCGGGTTCTTGGATGGGTTGGGAGCGAACTGACGCTCTAAACTGTCAGCCAAGAACTCTGCCTTCTCGAGGGGGCGACCAAGGGGTTGACCGCCGGGTCCGGCCAGTGCGGGGAGAGGCGCGCGTTTGCGCTTTCCCGTTAGGGCACTGGGAATCCGCCAGACATTACGGTCCTCTGCAGGGCCATCCATCTGTGTGACAGCTAGCTCCCAGTTGCGTCTACGGAACGCCAGCATGTCGCGACGCAACTTGCCGGACGCTCTGTTGAACGCAGCCTTGTCGGCCGGGTCACGAGTCCTCTGCCAGCGTCTCCGGAGGCGATTCCTCTCGCAAGCGAGCTGAGACACCTCTTCGGGGATCCGCTGATAGTCGGGCGTGAGCCCCGGCTTCATCCGGGAGGACACGTCAACCGCCGAGACTACGGCTGTGTCGAATACGGCAACTGCCTCATCGACATGCTGGGTAGTGTCGAGCGGGATATGCTCTGGTAGGCGGCGACTGAACGCCGGGCCAAAGCGGTCCCACTCGATTACCCGCCGCTCGTCGCGGACGGTGGCGTGCTGGGTAGCTATATGTACACTGATAGGGCAGTGGTCCGAGGACAGTTCCGAAATGACGGAGACGTGGACCGGGCAATAAACGCCCCTGACCGCGGCAATGTCCAGTACGTCAGGGCGGGAGTTAGCCCTAGAGGGATAGTACGTAGGCCCGGTAGGACCCATGACTGTGAATACCGCAACTAGCGGCTGGTGGCGCGTAGTACTAGCCATACACCGTCACACTAACTAAAGCTGTCCTGCCATGCTACCTGTACATATAAATTCAGCAAAGTCCCACGTACAGGTAAAAATGACACCATCAACCAATCACAACAGAGATGGTGTATGATTGGCTCGCACCAAGCTACGCCATTATGTGACTCACTTTTTTTCCAAGAAATACTGTGGGGAAGGCTGCTGATTCCCGCGATGCTACCTGTGCTAATTGTTTACTAATTGCAACCCCCGCACAGGTAAGTACAGCATCACCGGCCAATCAGAAACAAGAAGGTGTGTGAGAGGCTCGCATCACGCAATGCCATAATGTACTTAATGAGATGCTTTCGCCCCGCCGATTCATAGCAGACGAGTGACAGAGACAGACAGAGAGACAGAATGGCTTCAGCTACTGGACAAGGAAGGATCTCTCCTTTGGACTGCTCTCTCCAGCTTGGACGCTGAAGTTGTCGCTGCTCTCAGCCGCTGCCCTACTGCCTTCTGCCGCCGTTGGACAGTAACATTTTGGCCCTCTTGCTGCTCGACAACAAGAAGAAAGAAGACTTCAACTCAGCTGGCTGGTGAACTGAGTAGCCAGCACACACAGCTGAGTTCGTCGGACCTTCTCAGGGCCACCAGTCAAGTGACCCTTTTCAGGACCACCATTGAAGAGGAAGCTTATAGCCTACCAGAGCTGTTGTAAGTTGCGCAGCGCATCTAGCCCGCTGACGCTCAGGCTCTTAGGTAGCGCTGCCTAGGACGATCCTTGCGAGCCCCCACCAGTGGTAAGCGAGCTTGGATATCGCCTAGGTAAAGAGGCCGGTGGACACCTCTCTTGGTAAGGGGAGGTATCTAACGAAGCCGGTCATTTGCCCAGCTCGTAGTAAGCCTGAGCGTTCCAGAAATCCCGCAAGCGATCCGGCTCGGGCCGGACCCTAGGTCCCTGGTTACCGCCGGAGGCAGCCTGGCTGCCTCTGGTCGGCGAACCTCCCGCTCGATGGCGGAAATGCCCGCTTCGGGCGCGTCATCGAGCACGCAGTCGCTCGCCACTGCCCCGCCCCACACGAGCGACTCGCCGTGTTCTCCGCTGATGGATGCGGACCAAGTCGATCCCCGGTCGGTTCCGCTGCCCGGTGACGAGACCGACGCTTTCGTGGCGGTTGGGCCACGGTGGCGCCCGGTTAAGAAACCGAGGCGGAACCGATCGTCCTCAACCTCTTCCTCGGCGTCCGCCATGGAAGTTGTCCCCGCCGATGGCGAATCCGGCCCGGGGCCGACTGTGTCCGGCGGTGCCCAAGCACCGTCGGCCGCTGTTCGCATCCCGCCCGTTTACGTTCATGGCGTGAACAACGTCACCGGTTTTTACCGGCGATTGATAGTGGCTCCCGGACTTTCCCCGGCCAACGTTGACCTGAAGCTCCTTGGGGGCGATACAGTCAAGATCGTTGTCCGCGGAATGGACGTGTACCGCAGTGTCTTGGCGTACGTGGAATCCCAGCAATTCCAGTACCATACCTTCTCACCCAAACACGTGAAGCCTCTGTCGCTCGTCCTCAGAGGCTTGGACGTGGAATCCCCTCTAGAGGACATACTCGATGAGCTGCGCGAGCTGGGCTATCCTGTTCGCGCGGTCCATCGGGTGTTTGCTCCTGCCGGACCAAGGCGTCCAATTCCTCTGGTCCGCATCCTGGTGGAGAATAGCGAGGCAGGCACTAGCCTACTCTCACTTACGCGGCTTTTTGGTTTCCGCGTTAAAGTGGAAAGAAGCCGCGCTCCCGGGGTTCTGCCTCAGTGTCACAGGTGCCAACGCTTCGGGCACCACTCCGACTCTTGTTCTAACGCTCCGGCGTGCGTGAGGTGTTCTCTCCCTCACGCCTCCAAACTTTGTGATGCACCTGCATTCAAAAGATGCATCAACTGCGGCGGGAGTCACCCCGCCAACTACCGGGCATGTCCGGTGTTTCAGCAGGAGCTCGAGCGGCGAAAGCCAAAAGGGCGCCTGCCACCACCGAGGCATCCGGTAGCTGGTTCAAGACCTGCAACCGAGCAGCCAGGCCCTGCGCCTCCTGCTACGGCTGCCGTGTCTTCCGCCCCAGTCACTACCAGGCAACAAAAACGTTCTAAAGGCCCGAAGCAAACACCTGCAGCACAGGCAACCCCAACTCAGGCTCCTTCTCAGGCCCCTGTCCCGCCTATGGCGAAAAAGCGCCGTAACCTCGTGGCATCTAAAAGTGAGACCACCCAGCCAACACAAAACATCTCGGTTGTGGAGCCTGAGACTTCTCAATCCCCCCCAGCAACGGAGAATCCTGCCCCTGCTTTAGAAGCAGCCTCGCCTGACCTCCCGCCCCCGCGGTTTCCCAACGCAGGCAAAAAGAAGCGGCAAAGAAAGCCCCGTGGCGCTAGATCCCGGGCTCCTGCCAACCCGGCCGCACAGTCCAGACAGCCTGCACAGCGCGCGAAGTCCGACGCAATCGCATCTGTCCCTCTTCCTAGCACCTCCGCTAGAGGCGCTACACCTGGCCCTAAGAAACCCCTGGCTTCCACCAATCCCCCGATTGACAAGCCTCGGCGCTCTTATGCGCACGCAGTCTCCAGGCAATCTGCCTCAAAAACCGTACCTGACGACTACCAGGTCGTCAAAGACTTCCTTGCTGAGTTCGATCTCAGCAAAGTCGCCCAGACCTTCAGGTCCATCCGCTCCCGCTTGGAGACTGCTGACATAACTGAGAGATTCATGCTCTTGGTGGAAGCCGCCACTTGTGTAGGTCTTCTATGAGTCGGGTCCTCAAACGAGATCTCTCGATTCTTTCCTGGAACGCCAACGGGTTGTCCAACAAGATCCAGGAACTCCAAGAATTACTGGCCCGACTCAAACCCGATGTAGTGCTTCTCAATGAGACCCACTTGACTCCTGCGAGTCGGTTACGACTGGCCAACTACGTGTGCTATCGAAACGACAGACCGGGCACTGCTGGTGGCGGTACTGCCGTCGCGGTGAGGCTCACTCTCGAGCATCACCGAGTCGTCTTGCCTGCAATGACTCACCTCGAAGGCACCGCTGTAGAGTTGTTAAACACTCTAGGCGGTGTACAGATGGTAGCGGCGTATAAACCGCCGCAAAAAGAGCTCCTTCACCCCGATCTAGCTGTCGCGTTCGATGCACACAGGAGGGTCATCATGGCCGGCGATCTGAACTGTAAACATCGCGATTGGAACAGTCGCTTGACTGCCCCAAACGGGAAACGTTTACGCAGGTTTGCCGATTCTCGCAGGATACAAGTGATTGGGCCTACCCAACCTACGTTCTACCCCTCACAACGCAACGCGGCTCCCGATGTCTTGGACATAGCGGTGATTCAAGGAATTGACTGTCCGGTCCATGTGTCCGCGCTAACGGAACTATCGTCCGATCATCTCCCCATCCTGATACACGTCGCTACCCAGCACGTCGTACGCAGAGATGTCAGGAAGGTGGTAGAATGGGATCGCTATGGCCCGGCGTTAAGTCGCCGATTGCCAGACGCGGGACCACTCGAAACCTTCCGCCAAGTCGACGAGGCAGTGGCCGCGTTTGACGAGGCAGTCGTATCTGCGATCGACGCGTCTTCCAGAATGAAGCCTGGCGTCACGCCCCACTGGCAGCGGATCCCAGAGGAGACGAGTGCTCTCGCTTGCGAGAGAAATCGCCTCCGGAGACGCTGGCAGCGGACCCGTGATCCGGCCGACAAGGCAGCGTACAACCGGGCGACCGGCATTTTACGTCGTGAAATGCAGGCCTACCGGAGACGCTGTTGGGAACTCGCCGTGGCCCAGGCAGGGGACGGATCGGACGAAATATACCTTCGGCGTTGGTAGGGAAGAGGCGCCGGCCTCGCATCCCGGACATTGCTGGACCTTTCGGTCAAATCCTGGCTCGCCCGGAGGCGAAGGCCGAGTACTTGGGCGCGTGTTTTGAGCGACAGTTCGCACCTAACCCTCCCATGGACTGGGACTTCGACGAAGAAGTCGAGAACGAAGTGGAAGACTTTCTGTCTCTTCCGATCACTACGGAGCCTGAACCCATTACTAGGGAAGAGGTCACAGATCGGCTCGTTGAACTCGTGCCAAGAAAAGCTCCTGGCCCGGACGGCGTCTCGAACGCCGCTCTTACTCGACTCCCGGAGCGAGGAGTACTTTTCTTGGTCGCGCTGTTCAACGCGTGTCTTAGACTGGCCTATTTTCCCCAGAAATGGCGTAAGGCGACGGTTATAGTGATCCCGAAGCAGGGAAAGGACGCTTCCCGTCCCGGCAACCTCCGGCCAATTAGTCTACTGTCAGCCACGTCAAAGGTCCTCGAACGTCTCGTACAACGGAGAGTACTAGATCATCTAAGAAACTTCGATGTACTGGTCCCCGAACAGTTCGGCTTCCGTGTGGGGCATTCCACCACTCATCAACTGATGAGACTGGTGGAATACATCACGGACGCCGGGTGTCGGAAAGAGCAGACTTTCGCCTGTTTCCTAGATGTGGAAAAGGCCTTTGATAGTGTCTGGCACGACGGGCTCTTGTTCAAGCTCCGGGAAATCCAGCTCCCAGATTGCTACCTTCGCTTGATTGCTAGCTTTCTGACGGAGAGGACTTTCTGCGTGCGAATAGACGACCACGTCTCTTCCGAGAGACGTATCACAGCCGGGGTACCTCAAGGTAGCGTGCTAGGGCCTCTCCTGTTCTCCGTGTATGTCAACGACGCACCCAGAGAGCCTGGAGTCCAGATGGCTTTGTTTGCCGACGACACGGCGGTCTATACCGCCGATCGGAACGCAGACTTTGCTATCCCACGACTTCAGCGCGCACTCGATGCGTATTCGACGTGGACGGAAAGCTGGAAAGTTGCCACAACGAAACCAAGAGCTCCGCGGCGCTATTCACTAAGCGCCGGAAAGAACCACGAGGCCGAGTGAGACTCGGTAGAACGTACCTGCCCTGGTCGAGGGAAGTTAAGTACCTCGGTGTCCACCTTGATCGTCGGCTCACCTGGCGTACCCACGCTGAGACGATGCGAAAGAAAGCGTCCGCTCGTCTCGGTCAACTGTTTCCGATACTTGCCAACAAGGCTATGACCCGCAAGCTGGGTAAGTTGATTGTCAACGCGTATCTGTTGCCGATCATTACCTACGCTCTTCCCGTCTGGGGTTACCTCGCAACCGTTCATAAAAGAAGGTTGCAAAGCGTTCTCGATAGAGGGCTTCGGCTAGCAGCCAAAGTCCCCTATCGGTTTTCTTCTCGTCTCCTGAGAAGAGGACTCGGTGTCCGCTCCTTGGATGACACCGCAAGGCGACTTGCACGTAAATTTTACGTCCGAGCTGCGAGGACCCAGACAAACCCACTCATAGCTGGCCTTGGCAAGTACCGAATACGTCCAGGTGAATCTTGGAAACGGCCTCGACAAATACTGTACTAGTCGACCTAGTACGAGCATGTCGTTGTAACGACCATTAAAAATTAAATTAATCAATATTCCGTCTGGACAGGACCACTAGGCAGGAGCCCCTCATAGGAGGCTCGGTACTAGGATACCATTGGGTCGTCTCACGACGCGCAACCCAACAGCTCTGATCTTGGGCCGATTCATAGCGATCGCAGCATGCTTCTGAATAAAGACGGACTCCATATGAAGACGAGGGAAGTAATCACTCACCGCCGACAAGAGTTTCGTCTCATCGAAACGGATCCGATGGTCGGCATTGGCGAGCGCGTGTTCGGCCACGGCAGACTTCTCCGGCTGTCCCAGTCTACAGTAACGGCTATGTTCACCCACGCGTGTGCGGACGCTGCGCTTCGTGGTACCAATGTACACCTGGCCGCATGAGCAGCGAACTCCGTACACACCGCACGATGACAGCGGGTCTCGGACATCCTTCGTCGGCCGCAAGAACTGGTGTATCTTCTTTGTCGGCTTGAATACTGGCCTCACACCGTGCCGACTGAGCAGCCTACCAATGCGGTCCGTCACCCCATGAATGTAGGGCAACGCCGCGAAACCGACGGTCTCTCGTGAATCCACTTCCGGCCTGGCTGTTCTTCTCGGCCGGACCGCACGTCTCACCTCCCCGACGGAATACCCATTGGCCTGCAGCGCTAGTTCGAGGTGGCGCAGCTCATCATCCAGGTACCGGGGCTCGCATATCCTCCTAGCCCGGTCCACCAAGGTCTTCAACACCGCCCTCTTCTGGCTGGGATGGTGGTTCGACTGTTTATGGAGATAGCGGTTAGTGTGCGTCGGTTTTCTATAAACTTTATGTCCGAGGCTGCCATCGGTCCTTCTAAGGACCAACACGTCCAGAAAAGCCAGCTGATTGTCGGTCTCCCTCTCAACGGTAAACTGTATCCGTGGGTGAACCTGATTGAGATGTACCAGGAACCTGCCGAGTTCTTCCTCACCATGGCTCCAGATAACAAATGTGTCATCAACATACCGGAACCAGCACCTCGGCTTCAGCGGAAAAGATGTAATTGCACGCTGTTGGAACCTTTCCATATAAAAGTTCGCCACCACAGGACTGAGTGGACTCCCCATGGCCACACCATCAATCATTTCGAAGAACTCACCGCCGTACTGAAAATATGTAGTTTTCAGAACATGCCGGAAAAGCGCTGTAATGTCTGCCGGAAAAAGGTTAGCTAAGTGGCCAAGGACATCATCTACGGGCACCATGGTGAACAACGAAACCACGTCAAAGCTGACCATTATGTCTCCAGGCTGCAACGACAACCCACCGAGCCTTTCAAGAAAGTGTGTTGAATCCCTCCCATATGACTCCGTACCACCTATATGTGGCCGGAGAAGCTCGGTCAAGTGTTTAGCCAGATGGTAGGTTGGAGATCCTATGGCGCTGACGATGGGTCTGAGCGGGACGTCCGGCTTGTGGATTTTGGGGAGCCCATAAAGCCTAGGTGGACGGGCTTCCGAACACCGGACTGCTGCCTTCACATCAGGCTCCAAGGAAGACCGCTTAACCAGAAAATCGGTCCTTTTTAGGACCACTGCGGTCGGATCTCTTCGCAGTTTTTTGTAGTTTTCTGGGTCCAGCAGTTCCCCGATCTTCCGTTGGTAGTCTTCGGTGTTCATTACAACAGTCGCACTCCCCTTATCCGCCGGTAATATGATGACAGACTCATCCCGCCTTAATGTCCTTAGTGCCCGCAGCTCACTCACTGGTATGTTGCATCGCGGCGGTTTCGCTCTAGCCAGGATCCTCGATGCTTCGATCCTGACTTCATCTGCCTGTTCACGCGGCAGCCGCCGCACTCCAGCTTCAACGTTGGTAATGATGCCCTCCACTGGAATCTTCTTAAGGGCCACTGCAAACTTCTCCCCCCTCGCCAAGACAGCAGTTTCGGTGGTGGTAAGCTGGCGGTCCGACAAGTTGACTACTGTCCGGTCCGTCTCTAAGCTGCTTCGCTGTTGTCCCTGGTTGTTCACCTCGGGTCTATCTCTCCAGTACTTACTCTCATGGCGCGATCGAACACTATCGCGAACGGCCTCGGAAGCGCTGGAACTTAGGCTATCCACCAGATCCCAGTGGCCAGGTGACAACACAGTGCTTAATTCCAGGTGTAGGCGGAACAACCTCATATTGTTGTCGGCAAGATCTTTCCTGGTCTGGTGGATACGTTCGCGTAGCATCGCCTGCTCTGCACGTCGATAAATGCGACTGGCTTGCGGTGTAAAAACGGAATTCTTCAATTTAAGAAACCGGGGAATAACACCAGTATCCCGGCATCTTGACAGAAAAGCCAGTGAACAGAGCAGGTGTACCTTCTTCTTTCTTAGCCCCTCAAATCGTCTAATATTTTTTGAAACTTCCTCCCCGTAGAGGCGTCTTAAATTATTCCTTAGGCTTTCACGGCCGGTGTGATTTGAATTAAATTTTGTTTTTAACCAGGGACCACGGCCAAACAGCCCGGATATCTTTCTTATTCAAATGACACCGGCCGTGAAAGCCTAAGGAATAATTTAAGACGCCTCTACGGGGAGGAAGTTTCAAAAAATATTAGACGATTTGAGGGGCTAAGAAAGAAGAAGGTACACCTGCTCTGTTCACTGGCTTTTCTGTCAAGATGCCGGGATACTGGTGTTATTCCCCGGTTTCTTAAATTGAAGAATTCCGTTTTTACACCGCAAGCCAGTCGCATTTATCGACGTGCAGAGCAGGCGATGCTACGCGAACGTATCCACCAGACCAGGAAAGATCTTGCCGACAACAATATGAGGTTGTTCCGCCTACACCTGGAATTAAGCACTGTGTTGTCACCTGGCCACTGGGATCTGGTGGATAGCCTAAGTTCCAGCGCTTCCGAGGCCGTTCGCGATAGTGTCCGATCGCGCCATGAGAGTAAGTACTGGAGAGATAGCCCCGAGGTGAACAACCAGGGACAACAGCGAAGCAGCTTAGAGACGGACCGGACAGTAGTCAACTTGTCGGACCGCCAGCTTACCACCACCGAAACTGCTGTCTTGGCGAGGGGGGAGAAGTTTGCAGTGGCCCTTAAGAAGATTCCAGTGGAGGGCATCATTGCCAACGTTGAAGCTGGAGTGCGGCGGCTGCCGCGTGAACAGGCAGATGAAGTCAGGATCGAAGCATCGAGGATCCTGGCTAGAGCGAAACCGCCGCGATGCAACATACCAGTGAGTGAGCTGCGGGCACTAAGGACATTAAGGCGGGATGAGTCTGTCATCATATTACCGGCGGATAAGGGGAGTGCGACTGTTGTAATGAACACCGAAGACTACCAACGGAAGATCGGGGAACTGCTGGACCCAGAAAACTACAAAAAACTGCGAAGAGATCCGACCGCAGTGGTCCTAAAAAGGACCGATTTTCTGGTTAAGCGGTCTTCCTTGGAGCCTGATGTGAAGGCAGCAGTCCGGTGTTCGGAAGCCCGTCCACCTAGGCTTTATGGGCTCCCCAAAATCCACAAGCCGGACGTCCCGCTCAGACCCATCGTCAGCGCCATAGGATCTCCAACCTACCATCTGGCTAAACACTTGACCGAGCTTCTCCGGCCACATATAGGTGGTACGGAGTCATATGGGAGGGATTCAACACACTTTCTTGAAAGGCTCGGTGGGTTGTCGTTGCAGCCTGGAGACATAATGGTCAGCTTTGACGTGGTTTCGTTGTTCACCATGGTGCCCGTAGATGATGTCCTTGGCCACTTAGCTAACCTTTTTCCGGCAGACATTACAGCGCTTTTCCGGCATGTTCTGAAAACTACATATTTTCAGTACGGCGGTGAGTTCTTCGAAATGATTGATGGTGTGGCCATGGGGAGTCCACTCAGTCCTGTGGTGGCGAACTTTTATATGGAAAGGTTCCAACAGCGGGCAATTACATCTTTTCCGCTGAAGCCGAGGTGCTGGTTCCGGTATGTTGATGACACATTTGTTATCTGGAGCCATGGTGAGGAAGAACTCGGCAGGTTCCTGGCACATCTCAATCAGGTTCACCCACGGATACAGTTTACCGTTGAGAGGGAGACCGACAATCAGCTGGCTTTTCTGGACGTGTTGGTCCTTAGAAGGACCGATGGCAGCCTCGGACATAAAGTTTATAGAAAACCGACGCACACTAACCGCTATCTCCATAAACAGTCGAACCACCATCCCAGCCAGAAGAGGGCGGTGTTGAAGACCTTGGTGGACAGGGCTAGGAGGATATGCGAGCCCCGGTACCTGGATGATGAGCTGCGCCACCTCGAACTAGCGCTGCAGGCCAATGGGTATTCCGTCGGGGAGGTGAGACGTGCGGTCCGGCCGAGAAGAACAGCCAGGCCGGAAGTGGATTCACGGGAGACCGTCGGTTTCGCGGCGTTGCCCTACATTCATGGGGTGACGGACCGCATTGGTAGGCTGCTCAGTCGGCACGGTGTGAGGCCAGTATTCAAGCCGACAAAGAAGATACACCAGTTCTTGCGGCCGACGAAGGATGTCCGAGACCCGCTGTCATCGTGCGGTGTGTACGGAGTTCGCTGCTCATGCGGCCAGGTGTACATTGGTACCACGAAGCGCAGCGTCCGCACACGCGTGGGTGAACATAGCCGTTACTGTAGACTGGGACAGCCGGAGAAGTCTGCCGTGGCCGAACACGCGCTCGCCAATGCCGACCATCGGATCCGTTTCGATGAGACGAAACTCTTGTCGGCGGTGAATGATTACTTCCCTCGTCTTCATATGGAGTCCGTCTTGATTCAGAAGCATGCTGCGATCGCTATGAATCGGCGGTAGCATGTAGCATGTAGCATCATAGTAGCGGGGCGTCTTTGCACCCGGTGCATGATTGCAGCATCTGGGTCGAGCCCAATGGCTCCCTGTGGATACACTTAGTCCTGGTTCATTCGACTGGTGCCTAAAAACTGGAATGGACAACCGCCAACCAGTTAACTGAGAAGGCGGGGGAGAAAGGTTTTCAATTTTTATTTATTTCAAAAATTTCTGCAATCAGTGGGCACTGCCGCAAGGACGGGTTCAGGTGACAGATGTCGCCCGTTCCCAGTCCCGCGTGCAGACGCCGTGAGGCGTCGTCGCTCCCCGCGAGGCAGAGAGCCTCCGTGCCAGTGATAGCGCGTAGCAGCGGCATTCAGCGCGGTCGGCATACTAGGAAGGGAGGAAGGAAACAGCTTAGCAGGTAAATTCTGGGGCATGGGCAGATAGTGAATATGCAAATTAGTTGAGGATTAAGTTTACTTAAACTTATGGCGGGTCATCGAGAATCGCCCGAGGGCGTTTGACCCGGACAGGGGGAGGTGGTTGCGTGGTGCTGATGGTCCTGAGGTAAGGGAAGGAAGAGGTCTCAGCTGCGGCAAAGAGAGTCGCAGCTAATGACCAGACAAAGGCTGAGAGAGCAGGAACTCGTAGACCTCCTCGAATGACACTATTTCTAACAAACCAAGGAGATCCCGACAAGGAACGGAGGGTTCTGGATTGGAAACTTTCCAGCCTACGCCTGTTGGTGGCGGAGGCAAGTGACCACCAAACAGGTGCCGCATAGGTCAAGACAGACAGGAGAAACAACAGATAGAGGGTAACTTTCGTGCGCAGCGCCAGGGGGCTGCGGCACGAGAGGTATGGGTAAAGTTTGGCTCGAACGCCGCGAGCCTTGAATCGGCGCAGCAGAGTCAGTGGCTGTGCGGGACGAAGGGCTTGCCCGTCGCCCGCTCGTGTACTACGTCCCGAGCTTCAGAAGAGCTCCTGCCGTAGGGACTACTGATGTTCTGGATTTAGGGTGTGGCCTGCTACCGGCCGTGGGTGTTCAATTAATTATTTAATTGAGGGTGAGTGTTCGCCGAGGCCGGGTCCAAAATTCTCCTGGCACAGATTGGTAGCGACCGAGGGCGCTAATGAGATGGTTGCCCTGGAATCGGGCGGAGCGACGATAGAATTTGCGGGACAGTGTCCGTATAATGATGTCCAGGGAACGGACACGCAGGGATTCACGGATGGTTTTGTTAGATGTCAGATAATGGGCTTTGCATGCCCAGCGCAATCCTCGGTCGAGGAGAGACTGAAGCTTTCGCTTATGGGTCTTGGCCAAGTAGCCCCAAACGGGCATCGCGTAGGTAACCATCGGCGCCACATAAGTGGAGACGATAAGCTTCCCTAGGCGGCGGGTCATGGCGTTGCTACATAGTATGGGTCTGAGTTGATAAAGACGATGGGCGGTCTTTCGGGCTACTTGCGCAGAGTGTGTCCGCCAGGTGAGACGTCGGTCGAGGTGAACCCCGAGGTACCTGACCTCTCGAGACCAGGGCAGAAGTGTGTCGCCTACGTAGAGTCTGTCTGGGAGCCTAAAGCGTCTGGAGAAGACTACTGCTGTGCTCTTGGCTGCGTTGATGGCAACTCTCCATTTCTCTGCCCACTCAACGTATTCGTCCAATTGCTCCTGGAGCCAGATAACGGCCGTCTCAGCACGACGATCGACAGCATACACTGCCGTGTCGTCGGCGAACATGGCCAACCTGGTGCCAGGCAACTTGGGCACGTCGTTGACGTACACAGAGAAAAGCAGGGGGCCCAAGACGCTTCCCTGAGGGACACCAGCAGTAATAGCCCTTTCCGAAGAAAGGGTGTTATCAACTCTCACGCGAAAGGTTCTGTTCCGAAGAAAGCTAGCAATCAGATGAAGGTAGCAATCCGGAAGCAGAATCTCCGTGAGTTTGTAAAGTAGGCCTGGATGCCAAACACGATCGAAAGCCTTCTCGACATCAAGGAAAACGGCGACGGTCTGCTCTCGCGAGCAACCGGCCTCGGCCACGGTCTCCACAAAACGCATCAATTGATGTGTCGAGGAGTGCCCAGCACGAAAACCGAATTGCTCGGGGACCAGAACATCGAACCGTTGAAGGTGATCCGTTAGCCGCCGCTGGACTAGTCGTTCGAAGACTTTCGAAGTGGACGACAGCAGGCTGATAGGCCGGAGGTTCTCGGCGAACTTGTGGTCTTTTCCCGGCTTCGGGATCATCGTGACCGTAGCCGAACGCCATTTCTTAGGACAGTAGGCGAATCGGAAGCAGGCATTGAACAAGTCGACCAGGAAGCGAACTCCCCGGTCCGGAAGTCTCTGTAGGGCGGTGTTGGTAACACCGTCCGGTCCAGGGCTCTTCCGGGGCCGAAGCGCTAAAAGCCTGTCCGTTACCTCTTCCACCGAAGTGGGTTCAGGTTCGGATGTGATCGGGCTGCCGAGAGAAGGCTCAACTTCGGGTTCTATTTCCTTGTCGGAGTCTGGGTCCCCGGACGGGTTAGGAGCAAATTGAAGCTCCAGGTACCCGGCCAGGAACTCTGATTTCTCGTCCGGCTTGGCAAGGGGATGTCCACCAGGCCCGTTGATGGCCGGGAGTGGAGGACGGCGCCTCTTCCCGGTCATCGCGGTAGGTATCCTGTAAACGGAGGAGTCCCCCTCCGGTGCATCATCTGCCATTTTGGCGACCGTAAATTCCCAGCAGCTTCGTCGGAAGGCCTGCAGGTCACGACTTAACTTGCCGGCCGCCCGATTGAAGCTGGCCTTGTCGTCCGGATCTCGCGTCCGCTGCCACCGTCTCCGAAGTCTGTTCTTCTCTAAAGCGAGAAGACGGACTTCTTCTGGGATCCGGTGATAATCGGGCGTGAGATTAGGCTTCATCCGTGAGCACACGCCGACGGAAGAGACCACGGCTTCATCGAACAAGGCTACCGCCTCGTCGATGTGCTGAGTGGTATCGAGCGGAACCTCCTCGGGAAGCCTGCGACAAAAGGCAGGCCCGAAGCGGTCCCACTCGACCACTCGTCGCACTGCTCTCCCAATCGTGTGACGGGTAGGTACGTGCACCTCGATGGGACAATGGTCAGAGGACAGTTCCGTTAACACGGACACCTCAATCTGGTTGACAACTCCCTTGACAACTGCAATGTCTAGTATGTCAGGTCGGGCTCCACGTCGGAGGGGATAGTGCGTCGGTTGTCCGGGTCCGTAGGCTCGTAGGTGGTGGTCGTGTAGGTACCTGCTAAGCGCCCTCCCGGATGGCGTAGTCAATCGACTACCCCATTCGGGGTGTTTGCAGTTCAGGTCACCTGCAAGAATTACCTTCCTATGCGCACTGAAAATTGCGGACAGGTCGGCGTCTAGAACTGGTTTGGTTGGCGGTTTGTAAGCCGAAACCAGGAGGACACCTCCGAGAACTCCGGAGAGTTCAACGGCTGTGGCCTCGATATTTTGGCGAGGAGGCAAGACCACGCGGTGATGTGCAATGCAACGTTTCACCGCTATGGCCGTACCACCCCCCGCGTTCCGCCCAGGTCTATCGTCCCTGTAAAACGCATAGTTGGGCAATCTCACGTTGTCATGTGCCCTAAGCCAGGTCTCAGAGAGGAGAAGCACGTCGGGCTTGCGACGGGCTAGGAACTCTCTAAGTTCCTCGAGTTTGGGCAGAAGGCTGTTGGCGTTCCACGCTATAATGGAAAGGTCGCGCTTAATGGAGGTAATTCTGTTAGCGTGGAGCATTACAGAAGACCTATGGCGGCTGCAGCTTCCGCGAGGAGGAGGAACTTTTCAGTCGGGTTCGCCGTACGAAGACGCTCCCGGATTGATCGATAAAGACGGGCCACTTCTTCGAGGTCATATTCCTCGAGGAAAGACTTTACCTCGGCAAGAGCTGAGGGGGATGTGGACGACGATGAAGCAGATGGGGCAGGGTCGCTGCGGGCGGCGGCAGCGTAGCTGCGGGCTGAATTCACCCGAGATGTGTTCCTGGGTGGTCGCTCGGTCCTTTCAGCTGCAGGACGGGGCTCTACTCTGGACTGCCGAGCAACCCCAGCGCCGGAGCGCTGCGTTGGTCTAGTTTGTGGTTTCTGGGCAGGGGGGGCGGGAGCAGCGTTTTTCTGTTTCTTCTGCTTCTTCTTCTTCCTAGCCTTGGGTTTGTAGCGAGCCGCAGGTTGGGGAGATTCAGACCTCTCAGGGACTGGCTCGACTACTTCCGGGGCAGGTTCCTCGTCCATTGGAACGGGCTGATCTAGGGTCGATGCTGGCGTAGCATGCTCTTCCCGAGCAGGTTGGGACGATGCACGTGGCTGAGCACGTGGGCGAGGTCGGGCGGGAGGTTGTGGCACTGATGAGCTGACCTTCTCCGGGAGACGGGGAAAGGCAGCACGATCCGGGACGACTGGAAGCTGCTGGCGGCCAGGAGGGTTGTTCCTGTCCGCGGCCTGCCTCAGATGCTGCTGGAAAACCCAGCATCCTCGGTAATTGGCCGAGTGAGGTTCGCCGCAATTAATACAAAAGCGGCGCCCCGCAGCCGGCAATTGACAGGCCTTGGTCGGATGCGGCTTTCCGCATCTGACGCAGACCTCTGCGTTGTGGCAGCTGTCCGAGCCGTGCCCGAACCGTTGGCAACGATGGCACTGCGGGACGTGGCCAGCTTCGCGGCTCCTTTCGACTTTTATTCTGAGCCCGCAAAGACTGGTCAGGCCCAGCAGTCTGTCTGCCTGGTCCCCCTTCAGGAGTATCACCCGGAGGAGGGGTAACTTTCGCCTGGGTCCATATGTGGTGTAGAGCCTAATGCTCTCCTTAATCGGGAAGCCGAGTTGGCGGAGCTCGTCCGCCACCTCGTCCGGATCGGTTTCCTCGTCCAGGCCGCGAATAATCAGCCGGACGTGAGCCGCCTTCTCATTGGTGAAGGTGTGAAATTGCAGACCATTTGCCTGTAAGAACAGGTAGACGGCACGGTACTCTTCGTCCGTCGCGCAGCTAACGCGCAGGCAGTCCCTTCCGCGAAGAGACATCTGCACGTCCGCCGAGAGACGAACGCCGAGCCGGAGGCGTCTGGAAAAGTCAACGACGTTCTTGACGCCGTTGACGGACAAGGGTGGAGGGCGGCTTCGACGGGAAGGAGCATCCAGATCAAGCTCCGGTTCATCGGGGAGCGGAGTTTCCTCCGCTTTCCGCTTTTTCTTAGATGTCACAACTGTGAATGACGACCCAGGCGTGGGCTGGGACGCAGTACACGTCGGGGCAGGAGTACCCCTATTGACAGAGTTGGACCCGGCCGAGACCGATTGGTGGCCCTGAGAAGGACCACTGCACGATCCGACCGAGTCAGGGACAGGGTCGGGACCTACCGATGAGGCATTGGATTGGCCCTTAGCAGGACCATTCCGCTGCCCGGCCGCAACGCGACGGTCGCCCATCGCGTTTTGGCAAAGGTATTCGGGCCGAAGCCCTCCTACTGGGATACTGAACCCGCTTAGCGCCGGTATTGGAGGCCGCACCACGATTAAGCGAAGCGACCGACCGCTACCGGCAGGGACCTAACTTAGCCTACGCCAAGCTAAGCGGGCGATGCCTCCAAAAGCCGCGGGAAAAGCAGTAAATTAAGCTAGGCTTACCTGAAGCGATCCCACGAAGTAATCACAACAGGTCCGGGGTTCGCGAAAGCCACAAACACCACACAGCACTAACACTGGTCCACTGCACTGCACTTAGCCGCTTTTTGGCACCGGGAGGCACACTACACACGGTAAAACACCAGCCGACACCAGACCGCGAACGGCTACTGCCGCCAAGAGACTCGCACACGCGCACACGAAAACTACCACGAACACAAGCCGAAGTAACCGATCTATCCGGACTAGTTGAGTCTGCTGCCACGCGGCCCTAACAAGGGACGCTGAAGGCGGTCGCACGACCCACTAATACGTGGCCGCAGCTAGCTTGGCTTCGCTCTTGATGTTACTGTACCGGCACTGCAGGTGATCCTGGAGTTTTCAACACCTTCAGTCATGAAGACCTTCCTGCCGGCGCAAGCTAGGGCGGGAGTACCAACCGCCAGCAACGTTCTTCGTTAGAAGTCCGCGGTCCACGTCAATCTCGGAAGAGAGCTCTTCGATGTGAAGTAGTCAGCAGCTAGACGAAGACTCGGTCTGGTCTGGTCTGAATCGGCGGTCACGATGTCACGATGTTCGCAGGGCACAGCACAGTGCGTGCCCCAGTGACGGCAGCGTCCGGGCGAGCCCGATGACTGCCTGTAGCTTGGTGAGTGCTTGGTGCGAGACTTGTCGCTGCGAGCTTGTAGCTTGTAGCTCTGTGGTAGCGGGGCGTCTTTGCACCCGGTGCATGATTGCAGCATCTGGGTCGAGCCCAATGGCTGCCTGTGGATATACTTAGTCCTGGTTCATTCGACTGGTGCCTAAAAATAGGAATGGACAACCGCCAACCAGTTAACTGAGAAGGCGGGGGAGAAAGGTTTTCAATTTTTATTTATTTCAAAAATTTCTGCAATCAGTGGGCACTGCCGCAAGGACGGGTTCAGGTGACAGATGTCGCCCGTTCCCAGTCCCGCGTGCAGACGCCGTGAGGCGTCGTCGCTCCCCGCGAGGCAGAGAGCCTCCGTGCCAGTGATAGCGCGTAGCAGCGGCATTCAGCGCGGTCGGCATACTAGGAAGGGAGGAAGGAAACAGCTTAGCAGGTAAATTCTGGGGCATGGGCAGATAGTGAGTATGCAAAGTAGGTGAGTTTTAAGTTTACTTAAACTTATGGCGGGTCATCGAGAACCGCCCGAGGGCGTTTGACCCGGACAGGGGGAGGTGGTTGCGTGGTGCTGATGGTTCTGAGGTAAGGGAAGGAAGAGGTCTCAGCTGCGGCAAAGAAAGTCGCAGCTAATGACCAGACAAAGGCTGAGAGAGCAGGAACTCGTAGACCTCCTCGAATTACACTGTTTCTAACAAACCAAGGAGATCCCGACAAGGAACGGAGGGTTCTGGATTGGAAACTTTCCAGCCTACGCCTGTTGGTGGCGGAGGCAAGTGACCACCATACAGGTGCCGCATAGGTCAATACAGACCGGAGAAACAACAGATAGAGGGTAACTTTCGTGCGCAGCGCCAGGGGGCTGCGGCACGCGAGGTATGGGTAAAGTTTGGCTCGGACGCCGCGAGCCTTGGCAAGGGTGTCCGTCACGTGGGCGTTGAAGCAAAGGCGACGATCTAGCCGAACGCCTAGATACTTCACCGACTCTTTGTAGGCGATAGGCCTCCCTTCCAGGGAGAGGGGCTGGCATCGGGAGATGGACTTACGAGTGAAACAGATCGCCTCGGATTTCTCCGTATTGATCGTCACCCGCCATTTCCGTAGCCAGTCCGGAAGCTGGTCCAACTGACGCTGCAACTGTGTACTCGCAAAACGCGGGGACACAGAGCTGTAATGATACATTGCATCGTCAGCGAACAAAGACAACGTGACTCCGGGCAATACAGGCAGGTCGTTCGTGTACACGAGGTACAGAACGGGGCCGAGGACAGATCCCTGAGGTACGCCGGCGGCGACAGGACGAACTGCAGAGCAGGTTCCGTCGACGCTCACCCTGAAGGTTCGGTCGCTGAGATACGACCGGAGGAAAAACACTATGGACGATGGTAAGGGGGAGTTAGCGAGTTTGAAGAGAAGACCTTCGTGCCAGACTTTGTCGAAGGCCTTGCTCACGTCCAGCAGTGCGGCGGCCGTAGCCGCTCGCCTGTTGGTGGCGTCAGAGAGTTGCGTTACCACGCGGACTAGTTGAAGCGTGGTCGAGTGCTCTCTGCGAAACCCGAACTGTTCGTTGCGGATAAAATTATCCAACAACGGCGAGATGCGGGCCAGCAGGAGCCGCTCGAACACCTTCGAGATAACTGGCAAGAGAGATATTGGCCGATAGCTTTCAGGAAGCATGCGCGGCTTGCGGGGTTTAGGAACCATGACGATGTTGGCATTTTTCCACAGGCGGGGAAAGTACTGTAGCCGGAGACAAGAGTTGAACAGCTCGAGAACGAGGTCAACGCCTGAGGCCGGGAGATATTGTAATGCAGCGGCCCCGATCCGGTCAGGACCGGGGGCGGGACGGCGGTTTAGTCGACAGACAGACGAAACGAGTTCGTCTCTGTCGAACGGGAGGTCTGGGCCAGCGGGAGGGCGAGAAAAATAACCAGATAGGAAGTCCCGGACTTCTGCCGAGTGGGCAGGGTCCGAAACGCCTAGATGAACGGTAAATTGCGACTCCATGCAGTCGGCGAAGACCTCAGCCTTGCCTTCTGATGAAGACACAACCCCGTTCGGGGTTTCCAGTGGGTTGCGAGTTCTCCAGACGGAGGCGTGGTCGACTTCAAGAGACTCAAGGTATGAGTCCCATCGATCAGAGTTTACGTCCCGCAGTAGCTGCTGAACGTAAAGGGACTGTTGTTGAAATCGTCGTTTAACGACTGGGTCACGGGTTCTTTGCCATCTGCGGCGGAGCTGGCGCCGTAGCCAGATGGCGTGGAGTACTTCCGCAGGTAAGGCCGATTTGCGATGATTCACCTCGAGTGCGTAGGTGTGTCGATCCATGACACCTTGGACCAATTCCTGGAGATTTGTGGCGCGGAGATCCAGATCGTCACGAGTGACGATTGGGTCCGCCGGGATAGATGGTAACCTTCGAGAGAGCTCGTCATGATAGGATCGCCAGTTGACTCTCCTAACAATCTGAGCGGGAAGTCGGGGTGACGCCGACAGCTCTCGAACAGTTATATAACAAGGGGATTGTGATCGGACGAAAGGTCCGACACAGACGAGACCTCGATGTTGCGGGCAACGTTCTTGACAACTACTATGTCAAGAACGTCCGGCCGATGGCCGTGAAAGGGGAAGTAGGTAGGGTCTTCAGGGCCGATGACATTAAGTGCCGGGTCGCCAGAGACGAACCGGAACAGAGAATTTCCATAGGCGTTGACAACGCGGCTGTTCCATGAAGGGTGTTTGGCGTTTAAGTCGCCGGCTACAATGGTTGAGAGGGGGTGGTCGAGGAGGGCGTCCCACTCCTCGGGCGGTGGCGGAGTTCGCCGGCCAGGCCGGAGGTACGCAGAAACAACGCGCAGCTCCGATCCGCCGGCGTCCACCGCCACTGCGCAGCCTTCAATAATAAATGTGTCTAAAGGAGGCAAAAGCCTGTGGGATATCCGCCTGTGGACTAAAACAGCTGTGCCCCCCGAGGGGGGACAGCGAGGCCGTAGGGGACGATCCTGACGATAACAGGCATAGGCAGAAAGGGAAAACGAGTGGTAATGAGCCAGATGAGTCTCGGAAAGAAGTATGATATCAACATCATACTCCGTCACGAAAGTCATCAGTTCAGATCGTCTGGGGAGTAGCCCGAAGGCATTCCACGCAACGATCCTCAGGCTATTAGCCATTTAGGGGAAGTAGAGGAAAGAGGGTAGCTAACGATTGGAACACCAGGGCAAGCACAGTGGTAGTGTCGCGAGCAGTCCTGATGGATGCAACAAAATTATCTGCCCAGGCAGTCAGGGGATCCGCCGAAGCCCGGGAAGATTCCCGGGATTCAGGAGGACAAGCCTGACTGGCCTCGACAGGGGTAGCAGATGGCGCTGGGCTGGTGGTCTGAGTAGTAGACTGCTCACTGGTAGGTTGAGGACGATGGCTGGGGGCGGGTCGAGCCCGCGGAGAGGGTACAGGTGGAACCTGTGATGATTTAGGTCGGCCGGCGGAGTTCCGGCGACGACGAGAGGGCTTGGGTTTGCCCGGTCGGGCTGGAGGCGGGGCTGATTTAGCGGCCATGGCCGCGTAGGAAGATGCGGGCGCTCCGGCAGGCGGCGGTGTTGAGGCCGCTGCAGGCGGCGCCGAAGCGACGACTGCAGGCGAGACAGCGGCACCGGAAGCAACCGAAGTTGCTGCCGGGACCTTGGCAGATGAACCAGAGAGAGGTGGGAATGCCTCTCGCCGGTTAGGGCCAGGACCAGCTACACGGCCAGCCTGCGCGCCAGGGCGCACAGGAGGTCGCTGCGGTTTCATGGCGGCGATAAAATTAGGGCAGCCTCGGTAATTAGCCGGGTGGGCTCCTTTGCAGTTGCAGCATATAGCTGTGAACCCCGTCAATGGCTTATCACAGCCACGATGAGGTTCAGCACAACGCACGCAACGCGGGGGCTGATGGCAAAAGATACTGCTGTGGCCGAACCTCTGGCAGTTAAAACACTGCGAGGGGCCGGGCCGCGGGTCAAATGTTCGGACTTGCACCCGTAGGTGCAGAAGATTCTGGAGAGTGTAAATCTCCTCGAAGGGGCCTACTTTCAGTAATTTTACAAGAAAGCTGTTAACAGGTCGGCGGTCATCACCTTTGCCAACATGCAGGACGCTTACCGCGGTCGGCGCATAGCCGAGCGCAACAAGTTCCTGCCTGATGGCATCAGGTTCGGTAAAGGAAGGAATTCCCGACAGAACGACCTTGATTTCTCGCTCTGACGGGAGGGCAAAAGTGTGAAATGAAATCTTACGCTCTGTCAGGAATGACTGAACAGAGCGGAAGTCTGGGATCGTAGCGGTCGCCAGTTTTAGCGAGGCGCCTTGGCACCTCGCCTCGACCTTGACCGAAGGAAGGGCTAGGGATATGGAACGCAGTAACTGAGAGTAATTCCTATTATCAGGAATTACAATCGGAGGAATGCGTGGGGCAGACACAGTTTGGGTAGCAGTTGAATACTCACGCTCGCGCTGAGTGCCGCTGTTACCGTGACTAGATGACTGATGTGCAGCTGAGGCGGGCGGCGGAGTTTGGGCCAGTTTTCGCTTGCGTTTGGCAGATTTGCCCTCCACAAGCGAGAGCTGTCCGTCCCCCGACCCCACACTGCACATATCAACCGCACTATTGTCACTTTCACAATCACTTTCACTGTCGTGAGGAAGTGGAGTTGTACGGAAGCCGGTTGAGCAAGTTTCCATTAAGGAAACAAGCGGCGCCGGCAGAGGATTCGGGGGCGTATTCGACGCCATTTCGGACAAGCCGAAATGAACGTCTACGCAGGTCTAGGATTGAGGGATCACCAGACACTGAAAACTATCCACAGGCACAATTGAACACGACACAGAACCGCACAGCACTCGGAAACAAAAACACTCCCGCACAGATTAAATACAACTGTTTAGCACTGGACTGTTGGTGAAACTTGTAGTAATGATGATGCAGAATATGATGATGATGATGAAATAAATGATGAAAACTCAAGATTTCCGCTAAATTACACAAAATTTTGCAGAGCAAAAACCGTCACAGCCTACCCGGGCAAATGCTCTAGGTAGACTCCCTCGCTTCTCGCTGCGAGGATGGGTACCCCCTTTTTTATTTTGGCGGAGGTGAAGGAGACGGGCTGTGATTGGCTGAACCGCTGACGCGATCCACCAATGGCCTGAGAGGGAAGTCTACGCGAACGCTTAGCACGGATTGGCGGGATCTGTTCGCCCACAACGGGTCGATACACTTCCGCCAGCCCGGTAAGAGTCCGGTAGACTGCCTTATGGCGATACCGAGGCAGGCGAGAGATGGGAGGGGCGAAGTTGCCGACTGAAGGTGGCGCTAGGCACACCTAAAGCCGGCACAACGCCCGAACCATCTGTCGGCCCGCAACGGACCGGATTTGACTGGAAGGAAGGTGGTGAAAATACGATTGGTCGGCGCGTGGACAGATGGTGAGAGGCCAATTTTTATTTTAAAATTACGGCGGGTCGTCGAGCAGAGCTCGAGGGCGGCGGCGTTTGACTGGTGGTGGTCCATCATCGTTATCGAGGTGTTGGAGGTGAGGAAAATCTGAGATGGATGCTCGATGGAAGAGATTGAACGTGAGAGTTCGCGCAAATCCATCGAGCGACGGAATCTTCAGCCCTCGCCTGATAGTAGCATTTTTTACATACCAGGGAGAGCCGGAGATAAGGCGAAGGGTAAGGGCTTGGAAGGCTTCCATGCGTTTAACGACGTCGGGGGCGAGTTGGGTCCAAAATGCAGGCGCTGCGTACATAAGGACGGCTCGTAAAAAGAGCAGATAGATCGAGAGCTTCGTGCGCACTGGCAGTGGCCCTCGAGGCGATAAGAATGGGTAGAGTTTGGCTTTGACGCCTCGGGCGCGCTGGAACACTGTGGATACGTGAGCTCTGAAGCTTAGGCGTCGATCAAGAGTGACGCCCAAGTACTTCACAGTACGTTGCCAAGCGATTGGGCTCCCTTCAAGGGAGAGGGTCTGGCATCGGGAAGTGAGCTGACGGGAGAAGGCAATCGCCTCGGATTTCTCCGTATTGATCGCCACCCGCCATTTCCTTAGCCAGGCCGAAAGTAAAGCGAGCTGGCGCTGCACCACGTCAGTCGCAAAACGAAGGTTTGCAGAACTGGCGTGGTACATTGCATCGTCCGCATAGAGAGAGAGCGTGACTCCAGGCAATACTGGCAGGTCGTTCGTGTACACTAGGTACAGAACGGGGCCGAGGACAGATCCTTGTGGAACGCCAGCGGCGACGGGGCGGACAGAAGAGTACGTCCCGTCGACGCAGATCCTAAATTTGCGGTCGCAGAGATACGACCGCATCAGATGTACAAATGAGGCAGGGAGAGGGGAGGTGGCTAGTTTATAGAGAAGGCCTTCGTGCCAGACTTTGTCGAAGGCCTTGCTCACGTCCAGAAGGACGGCGACAGTTTGATGATTCCTGTTGATGGCGTCGGTGAGTTGCGTGACAACTCGGACAAGTTGAAGAGTGGTCAAATGCTGCCTGCGGAAGCCGAACTGTTCCTGCCGGATGAAATTATCCAGCAGGGGAGTAATCCGGCGATGCAGGAGGCGCTCGAACACCTTCGATAAGACTGACAAAAGAGAGATTGGGCGATGATTCTCGAGGAGTGTACGCAGCTTGCGAGCCTTCGGCAACATGATGACTTTGGCTCGTTTCCAAGGGCTGGGATAGTAATGGAGCCGGAGACATCCATTGAACAGCACGTGGATGAGTGAAACGAGACTTGCTGGGGCGTTAAGTAGGGCCGCTGCACCAATACGGTCCTCGCCGGGCGCCCGCTTGGGGCGCAGTCGACTAATGGCCGTTTCCACTTCAGCCTCGTCGAACGGGTCGATTGGGTCTGCGGGAGGGCGGGAAAAATATCCAGATAGGAAGTCTGCGACCGCTGCCGAGTGGCCGGGGTCACAGACGCCTCTGTGAACGGTAAATTGTTCCTCCATGGTATCGGCAAAGACTTCTGCTTTGTCGGCCGCGGAGTACACAATCCCGTTCGGTGATCGTAGGGGATAGCGGGTCCTTTTCTCGCCAGTGAGTCGGCGCGCAGCCCGAAAAACGGACTGTGGCGTGACTTCCAGAGACTCAAGATATGAGTCCCATCGATGAGCAGTGGCATCAAGCAGAAGCTGCTTGACAAGGTCTGATTGGGCGTTCAGCCTGCGTTTTACGGCAGGGTCCCGGGTTTGTTGCCATCTCCGGCGGAGCTGGCGCCGGTTGCGGATGGCCAAAATCACCTCTTCAGGTAACTGCGACCGTCTGTTGGGCGCAGGGACGTTATAGGTGTGTTTGTCCATGGCGGACGTGACGACTTCCTGAAGATAGTCGGCCAAGCGGTCTACATCATCCGGGCTGGAGATGTCGACCTGGGGGTCAGATGGTACTGTTCGACCCAGTTCATCGTGGAACGATCGCCAGTTGACTCTCGTTACACGATGGGGGGGCTGGAGAGGTGTGTCCAGCGTGGGCCGAACAGTGAGTAATACCGGGTCGTGATCAGACGAGAGGTCTGACACGGCTTCTATAGCTATAGGGTAGGCCAAGTCTTTGACAACAGCGATGTCAAGGACGTCTGGAGGTCCCCGTTGATTGGGGATATAGGTCGGTGATCTAGGACCAAGAGCGTTCACATGAGGATGACGTTGAACGTATTGGTACAGAGAGCGGCCGTATGGGTTAGAGACACGGCTGTTCCACAGGGGATGCTTACTATTAAAGTCTCCGGCTGCGATGGTTGGTAAAGGGTCTTCTAAGAGAGCGTCCCATTCATCCTCGTCGGGCGGTGGTCCACCTCGAGGGGGGAGGTAGACTGAAACCAGTCGAACCTCCCGATCCCCGATGCAGAGAGCAACCGCCGTCGCCTCCAAGCGACGAGACGCCGGAGGCGGCAGCGGGCGGTGGGCGATGCGCCTGTGAACCAGAATGGCTGTGCCGCCAGATGCGGCACGCCGGTTCTGGCCAGGCCGGTCTGTGCGATACGTCGTGTACGCTGGAAGCTGGAACGAGTGTGCAGGAGTCAGGTGTGTTTCATTAAGGAGTATGACGTCTATGTCATATTCGGTAACGAAGGCGGCCAATTCGGCACGGCGAGATAGAACGCCACATGCGTTCCAAGCCACCAGCCGAAAGGGCCTAGCCATCGAGAGGGATGAGCGAGGTCACGGAGGTGAGAACGATAACGAGTAAGGACTGGACATCCTTGGCAGCAAGAATTTGCGGGATCAAGGCGTTGATCCAACCACGCACGCGGTCAGCGAAAGTCACGTCCGAGGACGCGGCAGACGCCGGTGCCGCCTGAGGCTTGGGCGCCGGGTGCTGGAACATGATGCCATTCTGGGCGGGGGCCTTTTGTTTCGGCTGCCTTGGATTTCGGACATCTGGGGTAGATGCGGGCTGAGGTGCAGCGGGCGTGTGCTGCGAGGAAGCGGGGGGAGATGGTTTGGTCCTTTTATTGGACGGCGCAGCAGGTTTTGGCTGCTGGGCCGCGGGCTGTGCGGCAGGCTGAGAAGCAGCTGCAGCCGCATAGCTGGGCGCCCCGGTAGACGCCGGACGAGCTGGGGCAGGCGCAAGTGCCGGAGCCGCAGCGGGGATAGGTGCCGCCGAGGCGGCAGGCCTTGATGCTTGGGGCCTAGCTGGAGGCGCAGTAACGCGCTGCTGCGAGGACTTTGAAAGCTTCTTCAAAGCCGCAGCATAGAATCTACACGACTTCGATGATGCCGGGTGAGGTTCCCCGCAGTTGGCGCAAGTGGCGGCAGCACGAGCGAGAGGACAAGTGTCCTTCCGATGGCTATCGCCACAGCGCAAACAGCGGGTGGGGTGATGGCAAAATGCCGATGAATGTCCGTACCGCTGGCAGTTGTAACACTGCTTCGGTCCGGCTTGGGCTTCGAAGGCTTCAACCCTAACCTTCAAATAAAATATAAAATTGATACCATAAATGGCCTGGTAATCACCCACCTTTCGTATTTTTACCAGGAACGCATTGCGCGCTAGTTTCTTCCCGGGGGAGAAGAGAGGCGTTATACTATGTACTCGAAAGCCTAAACTGGTGAGTTCATCAGAGATGAACTCAGGCTTGGTACCAGCAGGGATACCAATAACTGGAACCTTTAGTTCCTTCTCCTCCGGCAAGGCAAAGGTGTGGTAGGGGATGCCCGCGTCCGTGAGGAACTTCTGTGCAATACGGAAGCTTTCCACGGTCGTGGGGTTGAGGCGGATGGAGCTGTCACCTTGGGCCGAAGCAGTCAAGGTGCCAGAGGGAGTGCACCGGTGTATACGACGCATGAAATTAGCCCAATCCGAAGGCCGGGCGAAAATCAGAGGCGGGATACGCCGGGGCTGGTCGGGTTGTTGTTGGGAGGCCATGGCGGATTGCCCCGCGGTTGAGCCTCGACGCGAAGTCCGACCGGATTCCGTGGAGGTGGCACTGACACGCCGTTTCCGGCTGACAGACTGCCATGCACCATCGGTATCCATGGCCGAGTCCGCGTCGTGAGTTTCCCCCGACGAGGTAGGTGTAGGGTGGTCCTGAGAAGGGCCATCCGGGAGAGGTTGCGCCAGAGCGCGAGCAGGAATTGCGAGGTCCTGAGAAGGACCGACGGAAGATGGGTTGCGGGCAGCCATCGGCGAGGCGAAGCCTACGCCTAGGCGGAACGGACTATTGGACTAACCAAGCACTACGATAAGCAAAATACAAAAGTAGCTCACTTACCAAAGCTCCAGGCAGCAGCGGAACACACACGAAACACTGCACGGCACAAGAACACAACACTGCACTGATACACTGCACTGCACTATTATTTTCTTGAGTAGTTGTAACACTGACACAAAACTGTTAACTATTGCACAGATCGGAAAACTGAATATAGCCGGAGACTGAACACTCTTGAAAACAGACAACTTCCCATTAAGAGAGAGCTTCCTGGAGATGTTGACGCTTCCAATCGATGGGCTGTTATGAATGAATCGGCGGCCAGGTCAGAGCTGTTGGGTTGCGCGTCGTGAGACGACCCAATGGTATCCTAGTACCGAGCCTCCGGTAGGGGCTCCTGCCTAGTGGTCCTGTCCAGACGGAATATTGATTAATTAATTTTTATTGGTCGCTACAACGACATGCTCGTACTAGGTCGACTAGTACAAGCCGAGGCCGACTATTTGTCGAGGCCGTTTCCAAGATTCACCTGGACGTATTCGGTACTTGCCAAGGCCGGCTATGAGTGGGTTTGTCTGGGTCCTCGCAGCTCGGACGTAAAATTTACGTGCAAGTCGCCTTGCGGTGTCATCCAAGGAGCGGACACCGAGTCCTCTTCTCAGGAGACGAGAAGAAAACCGATAGGGGACTTTGGCCGCTAGCCGAAGACCTCTATCGAGAACGCTTTGCAACCTTCTTTTATGAACGGTTGCGAGGTAACCCCAGACGGGAAGAGCGTAGGTAATGATCGGCAACAGATACGCGTTGACGATCAACTTACCCAGCTTGCGGGTCATAGCCTTGTTGGCAAGTATTGGAAACAGTTGCGCGAGACGAGCGGACGCTTTCTTTCGCATCGTCTCAGCGTGGGTACGCCAGGTGAGCCGACGATCAAGGTGGACACCGAGGTACTTAACTTCCCTCGACCAGGGCAGGTACGTTCTGCCGAGTCTCACTCGGCCTCGTGGTTCTTTCCGGCGCTTCGTGAATAGCACCGCGGAGCTCTTGGTTTCGTTGACGGCAACTTTCCAGCTTTCCGTCCACGTCGAATACGCATCGAGTGCGCGCTGAAGTCGTGGGATAGCAAAGTATGCGTTCCGATCGGCGGTATAGACCGCCGTGTCGTCGACAAACAAGGCCATCTGGACTCCAGGCTCTCTGGGTGCGTCGTTGACATACACGGAGAACAGGAGAGGCCCTAGCACGCTACCTTGAGGTACCCCGGCTGTGATACGTCTCTCGGAAGAGACGTGGTCGTCTATTCGCACGCAGAAAGTCCTCTCCGTCAGAAAGCTAGCAATCAAGCGAAGGTAGCAATCTGGGAGCTGGATTTCCCGGATCTTGAACAAGAGCCCGTCGTGCCAGACACTATCAAAGCCTTTTCCACATCTAGGAAACAGGCGACAGTCTGCTCTTTCCGACACCCGGCGTCCGTGATGTATTCCACCAGTCTCATCAGTTGATGAGTGGTGGAATGCCCCACACGAAAGCCGAACTGTTCGGGGACCAGTACATTGAAATTTCTTAGATGATCTAGTACTCTCCGTTGTACGAGACGTTCGAGGACCTTTGACGTGGCTGACAGTAGACTAATGGGCCGGAGGTTGCCGAGACGGGAAGCGTCCTTTCCCTGCTTCGGGATCACTATGACCGTCGCCTTACGCCATTTCTGGGGAAAATAGGCCAGTCTGAGACACGCGTTGAACAGCGCGACCAAGAAAAGTACTCCTCGCTCCGGGAGTCGAGTAAGAGCGGCGTTCGAGACGCCGTCCGGGCCAGGAGCTTTTCTCGGCACGAGTTCAACGAGCCGATCTGTGACCTCTTCCCTAGTAATGGGTTCGGGCTCCGAAGTGATCGGAAGAGATAGAAAGTCTTCCACTTCGTTCTCGACTTCTTCGTCGAAGTCCCAGTCCATGGGCGGGTTAGGTGCGAACTGTCGCTCAAAACACGCGCCCAAGTACTTGGCCTTCGCCTCCGGGCGAGCCAGGATTTGACCGAAAGGTCCAGCAATGGCCGGGATGCGAGGCCGGCGCCTCTTCCCTACCAACGCCGAAGGTATCCGGTAAGGGCTACTTTCGTCCGATCCGTCCCCTGCTTGGGCCACGGCGAGTTCCCAACAGCGTCTCCGGTAGGCCTGCATTTCACGACGTAAAATGCCGGACGCCCGGTTGTACGCTGCCTTGTCGGCCGGATCACGGGTCCGCTGCCAGCGTCTCCGGAGGCGATTTCTTTCGCAAGCGAGAGCACTCGTCTCCTCAGGGATCCTCTGCCAGTGAGGCGTGATGCCAGGCTTCATCCTGGAAGACGCGTCGATCGCAGATACGACAGCTTCATCAAACGCGGCAACTGCCTCGTCGACTTGGCGGACGGTTTCGAGTGGTCCCGCGTCTGGCAATCGGCGACTTAACGCCGGGCCATAGCGGTCCCATTCTACCACCTTCCTGACATCTCTGCGTACGACGTGCTGGGTAGCGACGTGTATCAAGATGGGGAGATGATCGGACGATAGTTCCGTTAGCGCGGACACATGGACCGGACAGTCAATTCCTTGGATCACCGCTATGTCCAAGACATCGGGAGCCGCCTTGCGTTGTGAGCGGTAGAACGTAGGTTGGGTAGGCCCAATCACTTGAATCCTGCGAGAATCGGCAAACCTGCGCAAACGTTTCCCGTTTGGGGCAGTCAAGCGACTGTTCCAATCGCGATGTTTGCAGTTCAGGTCGCCGGCCATGATGACCCTCCTGTGTGCATCGAACGCGACCGCTAGATCGGGGTGAAGGAGCTCTTTTTGCGGCGGTTTATACGCCGCGACCATCTGTACACCGCCTAGAGTGTTCAACAACTCCACAGCGGTGCCTTCGAGGTGAGTCATTGCAGGCAAGACGACTCGGTGATGCTCGAGAGTGAGCCTCACCGCGACGGCAGTGCCGCCACCAGCAGTGCCCGGCCTGTCGTTTCGATAGCACACATAGTTGGCCAGTCGTAACCGACTCGCAGGAGTCAAGTGGGTCTCATTGAGAAGCACTACATCGGGTTTGAGTCGGGCCAGTAATTCTTGGAGTTCCTGGATCTTGTTGGACAACCCGTTGGCGTTCCAGGAAAGAATCGAGAGATCTCGTTTGAGGACCCGACTCATAGAAGACCTACACAAGTGGCGGCTTCCACCAAGAGCATGAATCTCTCGGTTATGTCGGCAGTCTCCAAGCGGGAGCGGATGGACCTGAAGGTCTGGGCGACTTTGTTGAGATCGAACTCAGCAAGGAAGTCTTTGACGACCTGGTAGTCGTCAGGTACGGTTTTTGAGGCAGATTGCCTGGAGACTGCGTGCGCATAAGAGCGCCGAGGCTTGTCAATCGGGGGATTGGTGGAAGCCAGGGGTTTCTTAGGGCCAGGTGTAGCGCCTCTAGCGGAGGTGCTAGGAAGAGGGACAGATGCGATTGCGTCGGACTTCGCGCGCTGTGCAGGCTGTCTGGACTGTGCGGCCGGGTTGGCAAGAGCCCGGGATCTAGCGCCACGGGGCTTTCTTTGCCGCTTCTTTTTGCCTGCGTTGGGAAACCGCGGGGGCGGGAGGTCGGGCGAGGCTGCTTCTAAAGCAGGGGCAGGATTCTCCGGTGCTAGGGAGGATTGAGAAGTCTCAGGCTCCACAACCGAGATGTTTTCTGTTGGCTGGGTGGTCTCACTTTTAGATGCCACGAGGTTACGGCGCTTTTTCGCCATAGGCGGCACAGGGGCCTGTGAAGGAGCCTGAGTTGGAGTTGCCTGTGCTACAGGTGTTTGCTTCGGGCCTTTGGTTCGTTTTTGTTGCCTGGTAGAGTCTGTGGCGGAAGACACGGCAGCCGTAGCAGAAGGCGCAGGGCCTGGCTGCTCGGTTGCAGGTCTTGAACCAGCTACCGGATGCCTCGGTGGTGGCAGGCGCCCTTTCGGCTTTCGCCGCTCGAGCTCCCGCTGAAACACCGGACATGCCCGGTAGTTGGCGGGGTGACTCCCGCCGCAGTTGATGCATCTTTTGAATGCAGGTGCATCACAAAGTTTACTGGCGTGAGGGAGGGAACACCTCACGCACGCCGGAGCGTTGGAGCAAGAGTCGGAGTGGTGCCCGAAGCGTTGGCACCTGTGACATTGAGGCAGAGCCCCGGGAGCGCGGCTTCTTTCCACTTTTACGCGGAAACCAAAAAGCCGCGTAAGTGAGAGTAGGCTAGTGCCTGCCTCGCTATTCTCCACCAGGATGCGGACCAGAGGAATTGGACGCCTAGGTCCGGCAGGAGTAAATACTCGATGGACCGCGCGAAAGGATAGCCCAGCTCGCGCAGCTCATCGAGGATTTCCTCGAGAGGAGATTCCACGTCTAAGCCTCTGAGGACAAGCGACAGAGGCTTCACGTGTTTGGGCGAAAAGGTGTGGTACTGGAATTGCTGGGATTCCACGTACGCCACGACACTGCGGCGTACGTCCATTCCGCGGACAACAATCTTGACTGTGTCGCCCCCAAGGAGCTTCAGGTCAACGTAGGCCGGGGAAAGTCCGGGAGCCACTATCAATCGCCGGTAAAAACCGGTGACGTTGTTCACGCCGTGAACGTATACGGGCGGGATGCGAACAGAGGCCGGCGGTGCTTGGGCACCGCCGGACACAGTCGGCCCCGGACAGGATTCGCCATCGGCGGGGACAACTTCCATGGCGGACGCCGAGGAAGAGGTTGAGGAGGATCGATTCCGCCTCGGTTCCTTAACCGGGCGCCCCCGTGGCCCAACCGCCACGAAAGCGTCGGTCTCGTCACCGGGCAGCGGAACCGACCGGGGATCAACTTGGTCCGCTTCCATAAGCGGAGAACACGGCGAATCGCTCGTGTGGGGCGGGGCAGTGGCGAGCGACTGCGTGCTCGATGACGCGCCCGAAGCGGGCATTTCCGCCGTCGAGCGGGAGGTTCGCCGACCAGAGGCAGCCAGGCTGCCTCCGGCGGTAACCAGGGACCTAGGGTCCGGCCCGAGCCGGATCGCTTGCGGGACTTCTGAAACGCTCAGGCTTACTACGAGCTGGGCAAATGACCGGCTTCGTTAGATACCTCTCCTTACCAAGAGAGGTGTCCACCGGCCTCTTTACCTAGGCGATATCCAAGCTCGCTTACCACTGGTGGGGGCTCGCAAGGATCGTCCTAGGCAGCGCTACCTAAGAGCCTGAGCGTCAGCGGGCAAGATGCGCTGCGCAACCTTAAGCTCTGGCAGGCTAAGTGCTTCCTCTTCAGCGGCAAACTGGTGGTCCTAAAAAGGGTCGCTCGGCTGGTGGTCCTTAGAATGTCCGACGAACTCAGCTGTACTTGAGCTGGCTACTTAGTTCACCAGCCAGCTGAGTTGTTGTCTTCTATCTTCTAAGGCCTGATGTCCAGTAAGCAGGGCAGCTGGTGATGGTTGTCTGTCCTCGAATGAAGGCAGCAGGGCAGCAGCTGTACAACAGCGAGTCGCTTCCGCAAATGTCCAGTGAAGAGCTGATCCAGAGAGGAGGTCCTTCCTGTTCAAGAAGCTGAAGCGAAGTGATCTCTCTCAATGAATCGGCAGGCGCCGGGACAGAAGGGACTGCAGGCGGCGCCGAAACATCGACTGCAGGCGGAACTGGGGCCCTGGGAGCAGCCGGAACTGCTGCCGGGGCCTGAGATGATGCTCCGGAGAGAGGTGGGAAGGCCTCTCTGCGGTTAGGGAGGGGACCTGCAACACGGCCTGCCTGCGCGCCAGGGCGAGCAGGAGGCCGCTGCAGCTTCATGGCTGATATAAAGTCCCTACATCCTCTATAACTAGCCGGATGGTCCCCGCCGCAGTTGCAGCAAATGGCCGTGAACCCCGTCTTGGGCTTATCACACCCACGATGAGGCTCAGTACATCGCACGCAACGCGGAGGGTGATTACAGAATAAGCTGGAGTGGCCAAACCTCTGACAATTAAAACACTGCGAGGGGCCTGGCCGCGGGTCAAAAGTACGAACTTGCACCCGAAGGTGCAGGAAGTTTTGGAGGCCATAGACCTCCTCGAACGAGGAGACTATTCACAGGACGGCGATCTTCCCCCTTGCCAGCATGCAGTACACTTACCTCCGTCGGCGAATAGCCTAAAGCGACAAGCTCCTGCCTGATGGTATCGGGGGCGGTCCAGGAAGGAAGTCCGGAAACAACAACTTTAATTTCGCGCTCTGAAGGAAGCGCGAAAGTATGGAAGGAGATCTTCCGATCGGTAAGAAACTGTTGGACCGATCGGAAGTCCGGGACTGTTGTGGCCGCAATTCGAAGCGAGGAGCCTTGGCACCTGGCCTCGAGTTTGGCCGAAGGAAGCAGATTCTGCAGGGAACGGATAATTTCCCTATAATTGCGATTGTCGGGAATGACAATCGCAGGAATTTTAGGCTTGGATGGATGGATGGATGGATGCACGGGCGTCTTGCGCCCTAATTTGTGTGCGTTGTCCAGGCCTAAGCCTGATGAACGCCAGGTGCCAACAGTTCAGCGCGGTCGTTTGCTCTGCTCAAGGATGTTATGATGCAGTCCGCGGGTCCATGATAAATTAACATGGCCATCACGGTGGCAAGCTAGTGCTTTAGCTTCAGCCAATTGTCCGGCCAAGGCGCGACACCATGGTCCCCTCAGGCTAACCTTTGGGAACGTGGTGACACACTGGCGAGGACAAGAAGCTCGAGCGCCCTAGGGCGTCGGCCGAAATGGTGGGTAATGTCACCGAGACAGCCAGCTTTCGCAAGGAAGGCACTTGCACAACCTCGCGGGAGCTCATGTCTCAGGTCATTACCTTACCAAATCAACAAAGCAGGTGCTGACGGGGAACTTAGTCGTGATCAACGCCTGGTCGCGTCTCATTGGTCGCCGGGACATAGCCCACGGAAACTCAGAAACGCGCCGGCGAATACAAGAGGCTCGTCCGCCCGAAGGCAGCGGCCGAGTCGACGGAACTTATCACTGGGGCAGTCGGCTTTCGCAAGGAAGGCATTTGCACAACCTCGCGAGATCCCATGTCCCGGATCGAGGCCCTGCCGAATCGGCAAAGCCGATGCTGGCAATAAATCAATCCATTCAATCTGCCGCAGTATGATTGACTACAGTTTCGGCAGTCGCAGGTAGTGATTGATGGTGATCGGTGCAGATTTCCAGAAGGTTGGGGGACTCGTTTCTGGGGGGTTCATGTGATGAACTTAGGGGGGGTCGTCTAGCAGCGCCCTAGGGCGCCTGACGCGGCGAGGGGGCGGAGCATTCTCCATGCTGTTAAGCCTTCGGAGGTGCGGTTAAGAGGACTCGCCTGCCTTGGCGAACAAATTCGTTGCCAGGGACCAGACGAAGACCTCTAAGGTGGGAACACGGAGACCCCGATGTATGGCGGTATTTCGCACATACCACGGGGACCCCGTGAGGGAGCGTAGGGTCCAGTTCTGAAATGTAGTCAGCCTATGCCTGTTGGTGGCCGACAGGAGAGGCCACCAGGCGGGTGCCGCATAAGTGAGTACTGTTCGGAGGAACAGTAGATACAATGTAAGTTTGGTACGGACAGCCAGGCAGCTGTTCCGCGAAAGCATAGGTGATAGTTTGGCTCTGACGCCACGAGCCAAGTTGAGGGTTGAGGTCACGTGGGCGTTGAAGTTTAAGTGCCGATCAAGCCGAACACCTAGGTACTTCACCGTCTCGGCCCAGTTGATGAGTCTCCCCTCTAAGGAGAGGGATTGGCATCGGGAAATGGACTTATGCGTAAAGCAGATCGCCTCGGATTTCTCCGTATTGATCGCTACCCGCCATTTCCTTAGCCAGTCCGGAAGCATAGCCAACTGGCGTTGTAACATTACGCTCGTCCGCCAAGGCGAAAGCGAGCTAAAATGAAACATCGCGTCGTCGGCAAATAGAGATAACGTGACCCCGGGATAAACAGGCAGATCGTTCGTGTACAGTACATACAGAACGGGGCCGAGGACAGATCCTTGTGGGACGCCGGCGGAGACAGGGCGAACTCGAGAGAACGCCCCATCTACGCTGATCCTGAAGGTGCGATCCGTCAGATAGGATCGGAGCAAGTGGACGATAGATGTCGGGATTGGCGAATGCGCCAGTTTGTAGAGCAGGCCTTCGTGCAAGACTTTATCGAAGGCTTTGCTCACATCCAACAGGACAGCTCCTGTTGCCTGATGATTGTTGGCTGCGTCGGCTAGATAGGTGACAACCCGTACTAGCTGAAGAGTAGTCGAGTGCCTCGGCCTAAACCCAAACTGCTCCTCGCGGATGAAACCATCCACCAGGGGCCGAATGCGGGCCAGGAGAAGACGCTCGAATACCTTCGAGATTACTGGCAATAGTGATATTGGGCGGTAGCTTCCAGGTAGCGTGGGCGGCTTTTTAGATTTCTGGATCATGATGACGTTGGCAGTTTTCCACAGGCGAGGGAAGTAACTCAGCCGGAGACAGGAGTTGAACAGCTCAAGAAGAACGTCAACTGCCGAAGGCGGGAGATTCTGCAACGCAGCGGCGCCGATGCGATCGGGGCCAGGGGCCTTTCTCTTCTTCAGTCGGCTTAGGACAGACGCAAGGTCATCCTCGTCGACCGAAATAGGAGGATCAATGGGGGGAGCAGAAAAGTATCCAGATAGGAAATGAGCCAAATGAGCCGGGTCAGAGATGCCTCTATGGACGGTGAACTGGTCCTCAATACAGTCGGCGAAGACCTCAGCCTTGCCTTCTGCAGAGTATACAGTGCCGTCCGGGGTATTCAAGGGATGGCGAGTCCTCTTTTCGCCTTTTAGTCTACCAGCGGCTCTCCATACGGAGGCGTGGTCGACTTCCAAGGACTCCAAATAGGAGTCCCATCGATTCGCGTTTACGTCAAGCAGAAGCTGCGAGACGTGTTCCGACTGGGCTCGAAAGCGCCGTCTAGCGGCAGGATCACGGGTATGGTGCCATCTGCGGCGGAGCTGGCGCCGTAATCGGATGGCTTGGAGAACTTCCGCAGGAAGGTCGGAGCGTTTATTACTCACCGGAACAGTATAGGTGTTTTTGTCCATTGCAGACTGGACAAGGTCCTGGAGCTGATGTACCCGGAGATCCACGTCGTTACAAGAGACGAGTGGGTCCGGAGGGACAGATGGCAACTGCCTGGCCAGATCATCGTGGTAGGATCGCCAATTGACTCTCCTAACAGGATGATCGGGAAGTCGGGGTGAGACCGACGGCAGCAAGACAGTTACAAGTAGGGGGTCGTGATCGGACGATAGGTCCGACACCGCGCTGACTTGTAGATGAAAGGGGATGGCCTTGACAATTACGATATCAAGGACATCCGGCGGATAACCCGCAGTGGGAAAGTGTGTCGGTTCGGACGGGCCGATGATGAGGACGCTGGGATCATCTTCGACAGCCCTACGGAGAGAATTGCCGTAGGGGTTTGACGTTCTGCTGTTCCAAGAGGGATGCTTGGCATTAAGGTCTCCGGCTACGATGGTTGGGAGATCGCTATCTAGGAGGGCGTCCCACTCCTCATGCGGTGGAGCTCGATGGCCGGGCGGGTGGTACGCAGAAACAAAGCGCACCTCCAGGTCGGCTACATCCAGCGCCACAGCACATGCTTCGATGAGGGTAGTTTCAGGGGCAGGGAGTCCTCTATGAGAGTGTCGCCTGTGGACTAAGATCGCCACTCCGCCAGATGTTCGGTGGCGATCGGGACTATTCCTGTCTTTCCTGTAGCAAGCATAGGCTGGCAGGGAAAATCGCCGGTTAGGGGCAAGATGAGTTTCAGAGAGGAGTACGACATCTGCGTCGTACTCGACAAGGAAAGCTGCCAGTTCGGCCCGACGCGCCGGAATGCCATCTGCATTCCACGCGACGAACCGGAACTCTCTAGCCATGGTTAGATGAGGGGACGATCAGGGCGATCAGCGATGTTAGGATCGCCATGATTATTGTCGGGACATCCCGAGCAGCAAGAATTTGCGGAACAATGCCGCTTACCCAGGCCATCAGCTGAGCCTCAGTGACCAGTGGTGAACCACCGGCCACAGGGGCCTGACTAGCCGGCGCTGGGGCCGCGGAAGGTGCAGATGCCGCCTCCAGGGGAGGGTGGGCAATTGGAGCTGGCTGCTCGGGGGCTGGCGAGATTTCCATGGAAGTCGCAGGGGCCTGGGCAACAGGAGCAGGCTCCTGGCCGGGTAGTTGCTGGGCAGCCGGATGGGCGTTGTTAGCCTCCGGGTAGAGTTGTTTTGCCACTAGTGGCTGTCTATTCTTGCGCTTAGCGCGCCGTTTCTTAGGCGGCTGGGTCTGTGAGGGGGGTACTGCGGGCGTTGCCGCTTGAGGAGAAGGCACTCCGGCAGGTGCTGAGGTTCTGGGGGCCACAGTGGGGGCCGTAGCGACCGCTGCAGCGTATGTTATGGTTCCTCCAGCGGCAGGAGCCGCAGGAAGAGCCGTAGATGCTGAGGCGGGTGGTTGGACTGCCGCCCGCTTCGAGGGTCTAGGAGCTGGGCGAGGAGGTTCAACCTGACGGTTTTGCTCCCGCTGCTGTTTCTTTAGGGCCTTCTTAAAATGGTTACAACCCCTAAAGTTAGCCGGGTGGCTGCCTCCGCAGTTGCAGCACGTCGCGGGTTGAGGCTTCACAACGGGACAATTCTCGTTGTGGGCCTCTCCGCAGCGTACACAACGCGGCGGCATCTTACAAAAGGCCGATGAGTGGCCGAATCGCTGGCATTGGAAGCACTGGGAAGGCCCAGGCTTACTACTAAATGCCCTAACCTGTACCCGGAGGCACAGAATGGTTTCCAGGTTATACACTTCAGCGAAGGAACCAACCTTCTGGATCCTGATGTAAAAGGAATTGCTTTTCCTTTTCCGATCACCGGATAGGAGAGGGACAACGGAGGTAGGGAAGAAACCCTTCTCCGCCAGATCCTCCCAGATCCACAAGAACGGTGTGTCATGGGGAATTCCGGACACCACAATCTTGAGTTCCCTCTCCTCAGGGAGGGGGAAGGTGTGGAAAGCGCGACCGGAGTCGGCCAGGAATTTCTGGCAAGCCCGAAAGTCCTGGATCGACTTCGGAAGCAGTCGAATGGACGAGCCTTGACTTTTGGCCTCAACTCGCCCAGACGGCACTACTAAATTGAGCTCCCGAAGGAGGGTATGCCAATCGGTGCACTGAGGCACGACAATCGGATGGATGGATGGATGGATGCACGGGCGTCTTGCGCCCTAACTTGTGTGCGTTGTCCAGGCCTAAGCCTGATGAACGCCAGGTGCCAACAGTTCAGCGCGGTCGTTTGCTCTGCTCAAGGATGTTATGGTGCAGTCCGCGGGTCCATGATAAATTAACATGGCCACCACGGTGGCAAGCTAGTGCTTTAGCTTCAGCCAATTGTCCGGCCAAGGCGCGACACCATGGTCCCCTCAGACTAACCTTTGGGAACGTGGTGACACACTGGCGAGGACAAGAAGCTCGAGCGCCCTAGGGCGTCGGCCGAAATGGTGGGTAATGTCACCGAGACAGCCAGCTTTCGCAAGGAAGGCACTTGCACAACCTCGCGGGAGCTCATGTCTCAGGTCATTACCTTACCAAATCAACAAAGCAGGTGCTGACGGGGAACTTAGTCGTGATCAAGGCTTCAGCCAATCGCAACGCCTGGTCGCGTCTCATTGGTCGCCGGGACATAGCCCACGGAAACTCAGAAACGCGCCGGCGAATACAAGAGGCTCGTCCGCCCGAAGGCAGCGGCCGAGTCGACGGAACTTATCACCGGGGCAGTCGGCTTTCGCAAGGAGGCATTTGCACAACCTCGCGAGATCCCATGTCCCGGATCGAGGCCCTGCCGAATCGGCAAAGCCGATGCTGGCAATAAATCTATCCATTCAATCTGCCGCAGCATGATTGACTACAGTTTCGGCAGGCGCAGGTAGTGATTGATGGTGATCGGTGCAGATTTCCAGAAGGTTGGGGGATTCGTTTCTGGGGGGTTCATGTGATGAACTTAGGGGGGGTCGTCTAGCAGCGCCCTAGGGCGCCTGACGCGGCGAGGGGGCGGGGCATTCTCCATGCTGTTAAGCCTTCGGAGGTGCGGGTAAGAGGACTCGCCTGCCTTGGCGAACAAATTCGTTGCCAGGGACCAGACGAAGACCTCTAAGGTGGGAACACGGAGACCCCGATGTATGGCGGTATTTCGCACATACCACGGGGACCCCGTGAGGGAGCGTAGGGTCCAGTTCTGAAATGTAGTCAGCCTATGCCTGTTGGTGGCCGACAGGAGAGGCCACCAGGCGGGTGCCGCATAAGTGAGTACTGTTCGGAGCAACAGTAGATACAATGTAAGTTTGGTACGGACAGCCAGGCAGCTGTTCCGCGGAAGCATAGGAGATAGTTTGGCTCTGACGCCACGAGCCAAGTTGAGGGTTGAGGTCACGTGGGCGTTGAAGTTTAAGTGCCGATCAAGCCGAACACCTAGGTACTTCACCGTCTCGGTCCAGTTAATGGGTCTCCCCTCTAAGGAGAGGGATTGGCATCGGGAAATGGACTTATGCGTAAAGCAGATCGCCTCGGATTTCTCCGTATTGATCGCTACCCGCCATTTCCTTAGCCAGTCCGGAAGCATATCCAACTGGCGTTGTAACATTATGCTCGTCCGCCAAGGCGAAAGCGAGCTAAAATGAAACATCGCGTCGTCGGCAAATAGAGATAACGTGACCCCGGGATAAACAGGCAGATCGTTCGTGTACAGTACATACAGAACGGGGCCGAGGACAGATCCTTGTGGGACGCCGGCGGAGACAGGGCGAACCCGAGAGAACGCCCCATCTACGCTGATCCTGAAGGTGCGATCCGTCAGATAGGATCGGAGCAAGTGGACGATAGATGTCGGGATTGGCGAATGCGCCAGTTTGTAGAGCAGGCCTTCGTGCCAGACTTTATCGAAGGCTTTGCTCACATCCAACAGGACAGCGCCTGTTGCCTGATGATTGTTGGCAGCGTCGGCTAGATAGGTGACAACCCGTACTAGCTGAAGAGTAGTCGAGTGCCTCGGCCTAAACCCAAACTGCTCCTCGCGGATGAAACCATCCACCAGGGGCCGAATACGGGCCAGGAGAAGACGCTCGAATACCTTCGAGATTACTGGGAATAGTGATATTGGGCGGTAGCTTCCAGGTAGCGTGGGCGGCTTTTTAGATTTCTGGATCATGATGACGTTGGCAGTTTTCCACAGGCGAGGGAAGTAACTCAGCCGGAGACAGGAGTTGAACAGCTCAAGAAGAATGTCAACTGCCGAAGGCGGGAGATTCTGCAACGCAGCGGCGCCGATGCGATCGGGGCCAGGGGCTTTTCTCTTCTTCAGTCGGCTTAGGACAGACGCAAGGTCATCCTCGTCGACCGAAATAGGAGGATCAATGGGGGGAGCAGAAAAGTATCCAGATAGGAAATCCCTGACGACGGCCAAATGAGCCGGGTCAGAGATGCCTCTATGGACGGTGAACTGGTCCTCAATACAGTCGGCGAAGACCTCCGCCTTGCCTTCTGCAGAGTATACAGTGCCGTCCGGGGTATTCAAGGGATGGCGAGTCCTCTTTTCGCCTTTCAGTCTACCAGCGGCTCTCCATACGGAGGCGTGGTCGACTTCCAAGGACTCCAAATAGGAGTCCCATCGATTCGCGTTTACGTCAAGCAGAAGCTGCGAGACGTGTTCCGACTGGGCTCGAAAGCGCCGTCTAGCGGCAGGATCACGGGTATGGTGCCATCTGCGGCGGAGCTGGCGCCGTAATCGGATGGCTTGGAGAACTTCCGCAGGAAGGTCGGAGCGTTTATTACTCACCGGAACAGTATAGGTGTTTTTGTCCATTGCAGACTGGACAAGGTCCTGGAGCTGATGTACCCGGAGATCCACGTCGTTACAAGAGACGAGTGGGTCCGGAGGGACAGATGGCAACTGCCTGGCCAGATCATCGTGGTAGGATCGCCAATTGACTCTCCTAACAGGATGATCGGGAAGTCGGGGTGAGACCGACGGCAGCAAGACAGTTACAAGTAGGGGGTCGTGATCGGACGATAGGTCCGACACCGCGCTGACTTGTAGATGAAAGGGGATGGCCTTGACAATTACGATATCAAGGACATCCGGCGGATAACCCGCAGTGGGAAAGTGTGTCGGTTCGGACGGGCCGATGATGAGGACGCTGGGATCATCTTCGACAGCCCTACGGAGAGAATTGCCGTAGGGGTTTGACGTTCTGCTGTTCCAAGAAGGATGCTTGGCATTAAGGTCTCCGGCTACGATGTTTGGGAGATCGCTGTCCAGGAGGGCGTCCCACTCCTCATGCGGTGGAGCTCGATGGCCGGGCGGGTGGTACGCAGAAACAAAGCGCACCTCCAGGCCGGCTACATCCAGCGCCACAGCACATGCTTCGATGAGGGTAGTTTCAGGGGCAGGGAGTTCTCTATGAGAGTGTCGCCTGTGGACTAAGATCGCCACTCCGCCAGATGCTCGGTGGCGATCGGGACCATTCCTGTCTTTCCTGTAGCAAGCATAGGCTGGCAGGGAAAATCGCCGGTTAGGGGCAAGATGAGTTTCAGAGAGGAGTACGACAAGGAAAGCTGCCAGTTCGGCCCGACGCGCCAGAATGCCATCTGCATTCCACGCGACGAACCGGAACTGTCTAGCCATGGTTAGATGAGGGGACGATCAGGGCGATCAGCGATGTTAGGATCGCCATGAGCATAGTCGGGACATCCCGAGCAGCAAGAATTTTCGGAAAAATGCCGCTGACCCAGGCCATCAGCTGAGCCTCAGTGACCAGTGGTGAACCACCGGCCACAGGGGCCTGACTAGCCGGCGCTGGGGCCGCGGAAGGTGCAGATGCCGCCTCCAGGGGAGGGTGGGCAATTGGAGCTGGCTGCTCGGGGGCTGGCGAGATTTCCATGGAAGTCGCAGGGGCCTATTCTTGCGCTTAGCGCGCCGTTTCTTAGGCGGCTGGGGCTGTGAGGGGGGTACTGCGGGTGTTGCCGCTTGAGGAGAAGGCACTCCGGCAGGTGCTGAGGTTCTGGGGGCCACAGTGGGCGCCGTAGCGACCGCTGCAGCGTATGTTATTGTTCCTCCAGCGGCAGGAGCCGCAGGAAGAGCCGTAGATGCTGAGGCGGGTGGTTGGACTGCCGCCCGCTTCGAGGGTCTAGGAGCTGGGCGAGGAGGTTCAACCTGACGGTTTTGCTCCCGCTGCTGTTTCTTTGGGGCCTTCTTAAAATGGTTACAACCCCTAAAGTTAGCCGGGTGGCTGCCTCCGCAGTTGCAGCACGTCGCGGGTTGAGGCTTCACAACGGGACAATTCTCGTTGTGGGCCTCTCCGCAGCGTACAAAACGCGGCGGCATCTTACAAAAGGCCGATGAGTGGCCGAATCGCTGGCATTGGAAGCACTGGGAAGGCCCAGGCTTACTACTAAATGCCCTAACCTGTACCCGGAGGCACAGAATGGTTTCCAGGTTATACACTTCAGCGAAGGAACCAACCTTCTGGATCCTGATGTAAAAGGAATTGCTTTTCCTTTTCCGATCACCGGATAGGAGAGGGACAACGGAGGTAGGGAAGAAACCCTTCTCCGCCAGATCCTCCCAGATCCACAAGATCGGTGTGTCATGGGGAATCCCGGACACCACAATCTTGAGTTCCCTCTCCTCAGGGAGGGGGAAGGTGTGGAAAGCGCGACCAGAGTCGGCCAGGAATTTCTGGCAAGCCCGAAAGTCCTGGATCGACTTCGGAAGCAGTCGAATGGACGAGCCTTGGCTTTTGGCTTCAACTCGCCCAGACGGCACTACTAAATTGAGCTCCCGAAGGAGGGTATGCCAATCGGTGCACTGAGGCACGACAATCGGCGGAATCTTGGGTTGCTTAGGTGGTGTTTCTGGTTCCGGTACTATGTTACCAGGGGAAGGTGATTTGCGACCTGCCGACTCTGCAGCCACGCCTCGCTTCGCCGGGACAGTCCGTTTTGGGGAAGTCGGCCTGCTTCCACCGCTACCTCGCCGCTTCCGGCTAGGCACGGGCTGGAAGCCGTCCTCCGTCTCCATCTCGGAGTCCGACGACAACGTAGCGCCGAGGGCTGCGGCATAGGCAATGGATAGTGGGTCCTGGGAAGGACCAACACAAGGCTGGTCCCTCACGGGAGGGACAGATGGTTCGTGCTCCTTAGCAGAAACAGCAGAAGGCTGGGCCTGCGAAGGAACAGAGGATTGGCGACCCTTAGAAGGATCAGCACAAGGCTGATCCCCCGCGGGATGGTCTGATGCTTTATGGCTCTCTGCAGGATCGGAATTATGCCGGGCCTGCAAAGTAGCTGGAGTTGGTTGGTGGTCCTTAGCAGGACCAACTGAAGGTTGGTCCCGCGAAGAATCACCAGATGCTCGGCGGGCCTTAGAAGGACCTTCGCCGCGGACAGGGTCAGAATTTGGAGCAGGAGCAGCAGAAGGCTGAACCCGCGAAACTTCATTAGATGCTGGGTCTTGGAAAGGACTATCACCGCGGACTGCAGGGATTCTTACCATTGGGCCATCTGTGGAGCTTAGCATTACGCTTCGCAGCACAGATGGCTTCAGCAAGGGGGCTACCCTGCCCTCGGATTTATTATGGCCCTTATTAGGACCACAACTCTCCGCGGACAGGGGCTCCCCTTGGTCTCGTCCCGACATCGCCGTCGCCAACGGGTGTCGGGTACGCTCTTGGGCGGGGGAGAGAGCAAACTCCCGTTCCGAACTGCACTGCACTTTGTCACTGGCACTCACCACACTCCGGCACAGAACACCGCGCACAAAGTAGGAACAATAGCCCGCACACGAGACTTCTCGCGAACTGGCCGAAATTCTGGCCCACTCGAACTAATCCGATTTTTAGCCAAATGGCTAGGTCAGGAGAGGTTTTTTGAGGTTATGTTTATTGTTCTGCTTCCTTTCAATCGCTGGAGTAGAATGATTCGACACAGATTGAGAGGGAGACTGAGTCGGATGGCTGGCGCTGTTACCGGGACTAGATACCCGATGCGTAGCAGCGGCCGGTGGCGGGCTGGCGACCAATTTTCGCTTGCGTTTGGCAGACTTGCCCTCCACAAGCGAAAATTCACCTTCCCCCGTCCCCACACTACACATCGACGCACAATCATCACTTTCACTTTCACTTGCACTAACTGTATGGGAAGGTAACGGGGTAGAACGAGGACCAGTACCGCAGGTTTCCATTAAGGTTACCAGCGGTGCCGGCAATGGAACGGGAGTTGCGTTCGACGCCATCTCGGGATTAACCGAAATGAACGTCGAAGACGCAAAAAGGGCTAGGAATGAGTAACTTTCACCAGCACTGAATCACTACACTGACAGACAAAGAACACGAACACCAGACGCGCACTGCACACGAATCACAAAAACACTCGCGCACGACACAATACACTTCTGAAATTGTAGCACACTGATGGTTGAAGAACGATGATGATGATGATGAAGAAAACAGATTGAAAAACATATTACTAACGGTTAAAAAACCACAATCGCAAATGCGAAAAAGAGTAGCACAGCCTACCCGGGCAACAGCTCTAGGTAGACTCTTCGTAAATCGGCGGGGCGAAAGCATCTCATTAAGTACATTATGGCATTGCGCGATGCGAGCCTCTCACACACCTTCTTGTTTCTGATTGGCCGGTGATGCTGTACTTACCTGTGCGGGGGTTGAAATTAGTAAACAATTAGCACAGGTAACATCGCGGGATTCAGCAGCCTTCCCCACAGTATTTCTTGGAAAAAAAAGTGAGTCACATAATGGCGTAGCTTGGTGCGAGCCAATCATACACCATCTCTGTTGTGATTGGTTGATGGTGTCATTTTTACCTGTACGTGGGACTTTGCTGAATTTATATGTACAGGTAGCATGGCAGGACAGCTTAGTCTACCTAGAGCATTTGCCCGGGTAGGCTGTGTCCAATTTTGCTCTGCAATATTTCGTGTAAATTAGCGGAAATATTCAGTTTACATCATTTTTATCACCATCATCACATTCAGCATCATCTACTCTACAAGATTCTTCAGCAGTTCAGTGCAAATCAGTTTTTATTTAGCTTGTGCGGGAGTTTTTGTATCCGTGTGCTGTGCGGTCTGTGTAGTGTTCAATTGTGCCTGTGGATAGTTTTCAGTGTCTGGTGATCCCTCAATCCTAGACCTGCGTAGACGTTCATTTCGGCTTGTCCGAAATGGCGTCGAATACGCCACCGAATCCTCTGCCGGCGCCGCTTGTTTCCTTAATGGAAACATGCTCAACCGGCTTCCGTACCACTCCACTTCCTCACGACAGTGAAAGTGATAGTGAAAGTGATCATAGTGCGGTAGAAATGTGCAGTGTTGGGTCGGGGGACGGACAGTTCTCGCTTGTGGAGGGCAAATCTGCCAAACGCAAGCGAAAACTGGCCCAAACTCCGCCGCCCGCCTCAGCTGCAGATCTGCCATCTAATCATGGTAACAGCGGCACTCAGCGCGAGCGTGAGTATTCAACTGGTACCCAAACTGTGTCTTCCCCACGCATTCCACCGATTGTAATTCCTGACAATAGGAATTACACTCAATTGCTTCGTTCCTTATCCCTAGCTCTCCCTTCGGTCAAGGTCGAGGCGAGGTGCCAAGGCGCCTCGCTAAAGCTGGCGACTGCTACGATCCCAGACTTCCGCTCTGTTCAGTCATTCCTGACAGAGCGTAAGATCTCATTTCATACATTTGCCCTCCCGTCAGAGCGAGAAATCAAGGTCGTTCTGTCGGGAATTCCTTCTTTCACAGAAACTGATGCCATCAGGCGGGAACTTGTTGCGCTCGGCTATGCGCCGACCGCGGTAAGCGTCCTGCATGTTGGCAAAGGTGATGACCGCCGACCTGTTAACAGCTTTCTGGTCAAACTTCTGAAAGTAGGCCCTTTCGAGGAGATTTATAGTCTCCAGAATCTTCTGCACCTACGGGTGCAAGTCCGAACATTTGACCCGCGGCCCGGCCCCTCGCAGTGTTTCAACTGCCAGAGGTTCGGCCACAGCAGTTTGTTCTGTCATCAGCCCCCGCGTTGCGTGCGTTGTGCTGAGCCTCATCGTGGCTGTGATAAGCCTACGACGGGGTACACAGCTAAATGCTGTAACTGCAAAGGAGCCCATCCGGCTAATTACCGAGGCTGCCCTAACTTTATCGCCGCCATGAAACCGCAGCGACCTCCTGTGCGCCCTGGCGCGCAGGCAGGCCGTGTAGCTGGTCCTGGCCCTAACCGGCGAGCGGCATTCCCGCCTCTCACTGGTGCATCTGCCCAGGTCCCGGCAGCAACTCCGGTTGCTTCCGGTGCCGCTGTCTCGCCTGCAGTCGTCGCTTCGGCGCCGCCTGCAGCGGCCTCAATCCCGGCGCCTACCGGAGCGCCCGCACCTTCCTACGCGGCCATGGCCGCTAAATCAGCCCCGCCTCCAGCCCGATCGGGCAAACCAAAGCGCTCTCGTCGTCGCCGGAACTCCGCCGGCCGACCAACATCATCACAGGTTCCACCTGTACCCTCTCCGCGGGCTCGACCCGCCCCCAGCCATCGTCCTCAACCTACCAGCGAGCAGTCTACTACTCAGACCACCAGCCCAGCGCCATCTGCTACCCCTGTCGAGGCCAGTCAGGCTTGTCCTCCTGAACCCCGGGAATCTTCCCGGGCTTCGGCGGATCCCCTGACTGCCTGGGCAGATAATCTTGTTGCATCCATCAGGACTGCTCGCGACACTACCACTGTGCTTGCCCTGGTGTTCCAATCATTAGCTGCCCTCTTTCCTCTACTTCCCCTAAATGGCTAATAGCCTGAGGATCGTTGCGTGGAACGCCTTCGGGCTACTCCCCAGGCGATCTGAACTGATGACTTTCGTAACGGAGTATGATGTTGATATCATACTTCTTTCCGAGACTCATCTGGCTCATTACCACTCGTTTTCCCTTCCTGCCTATGCCTGTTATCGTCAGGATCGTCCCCTACGGCCTCGCTGTCCCCCCTCGGGGGGCACAGCTGTTTTAGTCCACAGGCGGATATCCCACAGGCTTTTGCCTCCTCTAGATACATCTATTATTGAAGGCTGCGCGGTGGCGGTGGACGCCGGCGGATCGGAGCTGCGCGTTGTTTCTGCGTACCTCCGGCCTGGCCGGCGAACTCCGCCACCGCCCGAGGAGTGGGACGCCCTCCTCGACCACCCCCTCTCAACCATTGTAGCCGGCGACTTAAACGCCAAACACCCTTCATGGAACAGCCGCGTTGTCAACGCCTATGGAAATTCTCTGTTCCGGTTCGTCTCTGGCGATCCGGCACTTAATGTCATCGGCCCTGAAGACCCTACCTACTTCCCCTTTCACGGCCATCGGCCGGACGTTCTTGACATAGTAGTTGTCAAGAACGTTGCCCGCAACATCGAGGTCTCGTCTGTGTCGGACCTTTCGTCCGATCACAATCCCCTTGTTATAACTGTTCGAGAGCTGTCGGCGTCACCCCGACTTCCCGCTCAGATTGTTAGGAGAGTCAACTGGCGATCCTATCATGACGAGCTCTCTCGAAGGTTACCATCTCTCCCGTCGGACCCAATCGTCACTCGTGACGATCTGGATCTCCGCGCCACAAATCTTCAGGAATTGGTCCAAGGTGTCATGGATCGACACACCTACGCACTCGAGGTGAATCATCGAAAATCGGCCTTACCTCCGGAAGTACTCCACGCCATCTGGCTACGGCGCCAGCTCCGCCGCAGATGGCAAAGAACCCGTGACCCAGTCGTTAAGCGACGATTTCAACAACAGTCCCTTTACGTTCAGCAGCTACTGCGGGACGTAAACTCTGATCGATGGGACTCATACCTTGAGTCTCTTGAAGTCGACCACGCCTCCGTCTGGAGAGCGGTGAGTAGACTGACCCGCGAGAAGAGAACTCGCAACCCGCTGGAAACCCCGAACGGGGTTGTGTCTTCATCAGAAGGCAAGGCTGAGGTCTTCGCCGACTGCATGGAGTCGCAATTTACCGTTCACCGAGGCGTTTCGGACCCTGCCCACTCGGCAGAAGTCCGGGACTTCCTATCTGGTTATTTTTCTCGCCCTCCCGCTGGCCCAGACCTCCCGTTCGACAGAGACGAACTCGTTTCGTCTGTCTGTCGACTAAACCGCCGTCGCGCCCCCGGTCCTGACCGGATCGGGGCCGCTGCATTACAATATCTCCCGGCCTCAGGCGTTGACCTCGTTCTCGAGCTGTTCAACTCTTGTCTCCGGCTACAGTACTTTCCCCGCCTGTGGAAAAATGCCAACATCGTTATGGTTCCTAAACCCCGCAAGCCGCGCATGCTTCCTGAAAGCTATCGGCCAATATCTCTCTTGCCAGTTATCTCGAAGGTGTTCGAGCGGCTCCTGCTGGCCCGCATCTCGCCGTTGTTGGATAATTTTATCCGCAACGAACAGTTCGGGTTTCGCAGAGAGCACTCGACCACGCTTCAACTAGTCCGCGTGGTAACGCAACTCTCTGACGCCACCAACAGGCGAGCGGCTACGGCCGCCGCACTGCTGGACGTGAGCAAGGCCTTCGACAAAGTCTGGCACGAAGGTCTTCTCTTCAAACTTGCTAACTCCCCCTTACCATCGTCCATAGTGTTTTTCCTCCGGTCGTATCTCAGCGACCGAACCTTCAGGGTTAGCGTCGACGGAACCTGCTCTGCAGTTCGTCCTGTCGCCGCTGGCGTACCCCAGGGATCTGTCCTCGGCCCCGTTCTGTACCTCGTGTACACGAACGACCTGCCTGTTTTGCCCGGAGTCACGTTGTCTTTGTTCGCTGACGATGCAATGTATCATTACAGCTCTGTGTCCCCGCGTTTTGCGAGTACACAGTTGCAGCGTCAGTTGGACCAGCTTCCGGGCTGGCTACGGAAATGGCGGGTGACGATCAACACGGAGAAATCCGAGGCGATCTGTTTCACTCGTAAGTCCATCTCCCGATGCCAGCCCCTCTCCCTTGAAGGGAGGCCTATCGCCTACAAAGAGTCGGTGAAGTATCTAGGCGTTCGGCTAGATCGTCGCCTATGCTTCAACGCCCACGTGACGGACACCCTTGCCAAGGCTCGCGGCGTCCGAGCCAAACTTTACCCATACCTCGCGTGCCGCAGCCCCCTGGCGCTGCGCACGAAAGTTACCCTCTATCTGTTGTTTCTCCGGTCTGTATTGACCTATGCGGCACCTGTATGGTGGTCACTTGCCTCCGCCACCAACAGGCGTAGGCTGGAAAGTTTCCAATCCAGAACCCTCCGTTCCTTGTCGGGATCTCCTTGGTTTGTTAGAAACAGTGTAATTCGAGGAGGTCTACGAGTTCCTGCTCTCTCAGCCTTTGTCTGGTCATTAGCTGCGACTCTCTTTGCCGCAGCTGAGACCTCTTCCTTCCCTTACCTCAGAACCATCAGCACCACGCAACCACCTCCCCCTGTCCGGGTCAAACGCCCTCGGGCGATTCTCGATGACCCGCCATAAGTTTAAGTAACCTGCTTAAACCTCAATTTGAATATTCACCATCTGCCCATGCCCCAGAATTTACCTGCAAGCTGTTTCCTTCCTCCCTTCCTAGTATGCCGACCACGCTGAATGCTGCTGCTACGCGCTATCACTGGCACGGAGGCTCTCTGCCTCGCGGGGAGCGACCGACGCCTCACGGCGTCTGCACGCGGGACTGGGAACGGGTGACATCTGTCATCTGAACCCGTTCATGCGGCAGTGCCCACTGATTGCAAATATTTTAAAATAAATAAAAATTAAAACCTTTCTCCCCCGCCTTCTCAGTTAACTGGTTGGCGGTTGTCCATTCCTGATATTAGGCACCAGTCGAAGAACCAGACCTATGTATATTCACAGGCAGCCATTGAGCTCGACTCAGATGCTGCAGTCATGCACCGGGTGCAAAGACGCCCCGCTACTACAATGCTACATGCTACAGGACAGCTTTAGTCTATAGGCCTACCACAGTACTGTGGGCCTGCACGTAGACACCCAAAGTGCAGAAAAATTTTACCACTGATGATGGCAGCCAGTGGAGCTGCCGAAACGTTTGGTTTTGTTTTTAACCAGGGACCACGGCCAAACAGCCCGGATATCTTTCATAATTCAAATGACACCGGCCGTGAAAGCCTAAGGAATAATTTAATTTTAGAGATTATTCCGGTAATAAAAACAGCGATTCCGGAAATATTTAATTAAACCGGAATATTTGTATTAATAATTAAATATTATTATTTGTATTAATATTAAAACAACGGCTGTAACACGTAGTGTTAGCTGTAACACGTAGTGTTATTTAGAAATTATTGAAGCAGAAACATATAAAATACGATATTATTAAAATTTAATAATGATTTTAATAATTGGATTCCCGATTAAAAGTACAGAGCCATTAAAATTCGTGGTTGCAGTCAAAGATTACAGTAACTCTTATTACCATTAGGCCTACTTCAGTGAAGAAAAAATTAGTACCCAGATTAATAGCAAGTTTGTATCGTAGTCACTTAGTTTTAGTATAAACTCTTTAATATATTTTTATTAATTTACATTTTTCGTTCATAGCAATAAACATGTACGGCGTACATTTATAGATATTGTCCTGTTATTCCACTATGGGTTTGACAGTTGTTTAAAGTAGTAGTTAAACCAAAACAGAGACAGTATTCAATACATATACCCTACTAACGGTTCACATTAACAGTGAACTGAACAGTGCGTGTCTAAAGAAATTAATTACAAAACGCGGAAAGTCAAAGAGACAGAACGTTGAAAAAATGTTCGAAAAACAGCCCACACACTTACATTTTTCTATTGTTACATTTGGTAAAGTTACTAGGCATTAGGCAGTGCAGAGAACGTACCTGATTGGAATACGCCTTTAAGATAATGCTCACGAGTTTCTATTCCTGTCCACATCAGTTTACCTCCTGACAATAATTCTACTTTGTTACTGACGACCTACCCATGATTAACGTACTGTACTTAACCAGCCTCAGGAATTGATCCATTTCAATCATTTTCGTATATGTTACAGAAGAAATTTGTTTTGAACCAAACAAATAAATCCAGTCTACATCATGACTGGACAGATAGAAGCCCAAATAGAAGTTTTATGATTTATCTCAGAGGTAACACCTCCCAATTTTGGGTTATAAAGTTGAAAACCGTTACTTCAAAAGTATTAATTTTTAGGAAATATAAAATGTACACTCTGAAAACTGGTGACATTTCTGTCAATTAGAGGCTAACCACCTTTAATTTGGTAAACTTTACCAAAATAATTTCCAAAAAAAAATTAGCTTTCCCCTCGTTCTAAAAAGTCAACTTTTGGCTCACTATTTCGCGTTTGCTAGATAATGAGGATTATCCATAAAAAATACGTCGTAAAAAGTTGAAAAATTAAGTACTCTTAACTCGAATCTCGGTGTGATGTAAATTAGCATATTCAGTGCATTCGTAAAAGTGCACTCTCCTTAAAAATATTTTAAATTAATAAACTCTAATAAAAATACGAGTTAATTTTATAAATGTTTAGATGGGGAATCTCTTAATAAATAATTCCATTAATAAATAACATGCCCATAATTTTAATCCCATAAACATATTTTAAAGTTATAAATTGATGATTATATTTTAGAATTTATTACGAACCAACATGTTAATACATAGGCTACTAAAAATTTGTATTCCGTACTTTGTAAAATTATCTTGTGTCCTTACATAATTATAAATTCGTCCTAGATATCCTATTATTTGAATTACAGATTAAAAAGTCTTAAGGGTATTGCAAGATAGAATATGTTATCTGTTTGACTAACACTAAAAAAGCAATGAGCACTGAAAGAGCAAACGACGGCAAAAAGTGATACGGAGACGCGAACAATTGTAACTACTTGTAAATATATTTAAAAAAATCATTGAAAAAATTATTTCCTTTGTGAAAGCAACAAACGTGTCTTTTGTGCTTGTGTGCACGTTGTACACCCTCATTGAACACAAAATTAATGAAACAAAAACACGTAAGAAGAACTAAACTGAACAAAAGTTGTTTAAGAAATGTTTTACACAAATTATCATAATAGTTTGGTGACCCCCGCCTTTTAGTCTCTTCCTCCTTTCTCTTCGTTTTCTCCCCTCTAACCCTTTTAACTTCGCTGACGCAATCAACAGCAGCAATAGAGGGAGCGAAGTAATTAGATTCCTATCTTATTCTTGTAGGAATTACAGCATTCTTTGTTCTGCGCTCTCAACACCGGTGAAATATAAATATCCTGTATTGGTGCGCTCTCACATACATACACGATATCATTGTTTTGTAAATTAGACATTAATGAGTTTTAGGTGGTGTAGGTGGCTGATACGATAACCTTGTGCAAACTTCATTGAGCTGGTTTCTGCCTGTCTGTCTGTCTGTCCCCCCTCTCGCACTCTCTCTCTATCTATCTATTTATCTGTCTATCTATGTATCTCTTTATTTACACACACAATATTTATTTATTTACTTCCCATCTTATGTTTATTTATCTAGTTCGCTAACTACCTATTTCCGTCTTTATTCTGGTACTTTGTCCCGGTTCAGTATGTCGAATGATATGACATTAATCATGAGAGCTAGACAGTACCGAGGTTTATAATCTAGGCTTCTGATATTTGTATCTCTATGTTTACATAAATTGTGCTCACCTTGTTACATCTGAAGCCGGACGACGTTAGCAATTCTTTCTTCAACCATTCATTCTTTCATTCGATCTTTCATTAATCAAACCAATGTCAAGCGATATTGGCTTCCGATATCTAATGTCTATTACATTACTCGTACCTAAGATACTCTCTGATCATGACTTTATAGGATATTCTTTTTCCATCTAATTTGTTAAAGAATTTATGATTACTTACCTTATCTCTCCATGAAATACTTTTCATTCCCTACGCCAGCATGTTTTAAAGTCTTCATACTATTCTAGTCCTACTTCCCACGATATTTATTCACAGCTAAACAGGATAACGGCCACAAAAAGGGTTTTCGACATTATGAAAGTATACTATGTGCAAGCCAAATTGCACATTAAGGTTAGCACTCTCTTGGTCAGCTTCATTTTATTGACCCATCCTCGACTTAGTGTCTTACTTGACTTCTAGAGTGTGACCTAAGTAATATAGGCCTATCTAATAATTTATTATGACCTTAAATTATATATATGTACAAATTTTTTAATTTTCATTAAATATTTAATGGAAAAGAAGAATGTAATGAAATTAAATTTCATTTATTCATTTATCATCATTACTAATTTTCATTAAAATTTTCATATACAATATTTAATAGACTTAAGTCTTGAAGACAGTACCAGGACAATTCAGGGTTTTTGGATAGAAAGTCTTTGAGAAATGACATCTGTCTGTCATCAAAGAACATCAAAGGAGACAAGATATTAATTGAAAAGTGATACGCAATCTTTTGAATCTGAATATATTAAAATTAAACTTTTGTTTTGAAAAAATAAGCTTTAAATTTCAAAACAAGGTAACTGAAACATAAAAATGGTTAGAGAATACCGAAACAATTATAATGTTTACTGACTCATCATTACGAGAAGTGAGACAACAATTTAGTTATTAGGCTATACTGAGCAGTCCCCGTAAAGTAAATAATAAAGATATTCGGATGATATCGGCTTCAAATTATGTGTCAATTACCTAAACATTAAACGCATATACAAAATGAACAACTGTTACGAAGATAATAGTATGTAGGAAGCACTGGGTGTACCGCAATTATTTAATTACAAACTTACAGGTAACTAACTTTAGGTAACTTCGAGAGAATGTTCCACAGTCCCAACGTGTAGATGTTTCGTATGTATACCACAAGTTTGCAACCCACCAAGAAGTTTAGACATTAATTATTAATATACCGTGCAATTTATTATTAAATATCCTATCGTGCAATTTACGTAAAAGTACGAAGAATAATAACTTCCTATTTTATATAATGATAATAACGAAGGGAAATTAATTATCACTAGCTTCCTTTATAGGCAGTAAACTTTCATCTTATAGCACCTTTAGTTTACCAAAATTATAAAATAAATTTTCGAGGCAATTATGTCATTCACGTTTGACACTAAAAAAATTAAGGAACATGTCTGCTAATTTCTGTACTAACAAACTCAAGATCGATTCTTTGTGAAACTCGTACTTACTATTAGACATGCGTAAAACACTATACAAACTTGAATTTTTTCTGTGTGCGATACCAGTTAGTCTTTGTCAGAGTGTTACGTAGTGTAGGCCTAATTGCCGGATGTATCTTACGCAATCCTAAAAGTGACTTCTAAATAACTCCATACTGTCTACTAAGTAACTATTCAAGATTTAAGTCATGTTGTACTTGCAGGATCTGTAATTCGTATTTGGTCACTCCTGTATAACGCATTAACGTATCCTGAAACGAGCAGAAAAAGTTAACCACCGAAGATGCAAATGAAGCTAGTCTTCCGTATTTGTCCCAGTACAGCAGATCAGGGGAATCTGCAGTGACAGAGCTATCCACCTTTTGACTACTACACTACCCTCCGTTTACAATTAAGCGTTTAAGTAAATAAATAATCAAATTTTATAAATCGCTTTACTACATTTGATTAAAATCCATGATTTGTTTATAGTTCTTTGATTCGTAACTTAATTTACTATCCATCATTATCATCATCTTTTGAACTGACTAATATCACTATTTTAAAGTGATTATTAAGCAAGGAGTAGCATGGTTATTGCAAATAGGATTTCAATTAAACCATAAAGTAATTATTTTTTTTACATAAAAACATTATCCCACACATCTGATTGTGCATGTTGGTGCACGTGCACGCGTACACGTTCCACTCTCTCTCTCTCCCTCCCACCTTGCGACTTAGTTTGACTGCCTCAACTGGCAACACTTATTCCTTAAATTAAGTGTACCATTCTTACAAAGATATTGAAGAAATCAGTAGTGTGAATAATGACTGAAAGAATAATAATTAAAAAATGTGTTCCTTTTTGCCTATCCCGTCACCCTCGGATCCTGAATAGTTCTTCCCTCTCCGCACGAGAGAATTATGCATAATCTTTATCTTAGTGGTAATAACGTTGATGGCGAAGAGAAGTGGTTTAAATATCGCTCTAACAAAGACAGAGACACAAACATTTTAGACAGTCAGAGGTAGTTAGGGGATGCTGAATAGGCCTACTGCGTTAACTCATAAAAATCTTTCTTAAGCAACGTTTACTTCCTCTTGTAATATTAATTTCGAATTCAATGAGAGAGTAGTACATTTCGTTCCTTCTTCTACACTAGTTGTCATCTATCCGACAAACCAAACCAGCCCAGTGTTTGCAGTCCGCCAGGGCAAGTCAGATTCACTGCAAAATAGTTGACGCATGAGTTGAATGTCAACTAGCTCTCCAAATGTCACTGGTACCCCAAAATATTCATTGCATTTAATTATAATTATTTTTTCTTCATCTCATTTTCATTTTCTTTCAGCTTCCTTTCTACATTTTAACATAGGAGACTTTTTTCGTATTGTAATAACTTAATAATCGTTACTGAAACTACTTTTTTCGTATGTGCTTTTACAAGTTTAGTAAATACGATAAAATATTTAGTTTTATTGTAGCCACGTAGGAATGTATAATAGATATCTGTTTATTATCTTCCTTTTATCACGTAAACCTTTTTACATACTACATAACTCTTTCAAGAAGTCCACGTGGATAAATTCCTTACATCCAAGTGTCTGACAGATGGTTAATCCAATCAGGTTTAAGTTTTGCGTACATATGACTTAACGAAAAAAGTTATCTTAATATAAATAAAAGTATCTTATTTATAAATATAATACAGTTTATATAAAGTTTCACAATTTATATATATAAATATAATACAATGGTATGTATGTATGTATGTATGTATGTATGTATGTTCCACATCTCCTCCTAAACCACTGGACCGATTTCAACCAAACTTGGCATAAATATTTTCCGCATCTTGGGAGAACCAAGATAGGACAGGTGTTTTTTCGATACGATCTTTTTGGGGAGTCCTTTGGGGTTTAAAATAACTATTAGATCTGGTTACCATGGCAAACCAATAGAATACATTCTGGTTGCCATAGCAACCAACAAAATAAATACATTTGTAATTTAATGAGAAAATTTCTCGATTCTGTTAACCTTATATTTCTAATATTATTGTTGCTCTTTTTGCTTAGCGAAAAATCGTGCACCATATCCGACAATTTAACCAAGGTTTCTAAGTTCATACCAGCATTAATTATAAATAAAGATATAGGTTATGATATCGAAGGTGGTGTATGCATCTTAAGAAACTTCTTAATAGTGCGTGAATTCAGAGTTGTTTCAGTTTGAATTTAAAAGTGGATAAGTTAAGATCGAAGTAAGTTATAAGCGAGTATAAAAAACAACGTTTTGATAGCGAATGTATTCAGATCGTAGTGTACAGACAATATAAATGCGCTTGCTTCAGTTTGAATTTAAAAATTGATAAGCTGAAATCTATAGAAGTATTGTATTGTTAGAATAAGTTTAGGAGACACTAATTTAACAAATACCTTATTTTAACAATGAATTATAAAATGATAGTTATAAGATCTCTGCTGGTTCTTGCTGGTGACTTTCGACAAACTCTTCCAGTCATACCGAAATCAACTCCGGCGGATGAACTCAATGCTTCCCTGAAAACTTCGTCTCTGTGGAAGTTTATTAAAAAATTCACATTAAAAACAAACATGAGAGTTCGGCTCTTTGGAGATGAGACGGCCCAACATTTTGCAGATAAACTTCTACAAATCGGTGAAGGCACATTTCCGACTGAATCAAACGGCGAAATTAGCTTTTCACAAGATTTTTGCACTCTGGTTGCAACGGTTGAAGAACTGATCGACAAAATTTATCCAGGTATTTACCTGAAAATTACAGAAATCACGAATGGTTATGCGAAAGAGCCATTCTTGCAGCTAACAACGATGCCGTGCACGAGTTGAACAGCCGAATTTAAAATATGATACCAGGCCCAGTCACTGAGTACAAATCTATAGATACAGTAGTGGACGCTGATGACGCAGTGAATTTTCCCGTCCAATTTCTGAACTCACTAGACCCTACTGGAATGCCACCACGTCGCTTTCAGCTTAAAATCGGTTCTGTTATCCTGCTGTTACGTAATTTAGATCCACCGAAACTTTGTAACGGTACCAGACTCAGCGTGAATAGACTTTTAGCTAACGTCATAGAAGCTACAATCTTAACAGGCAAAGAAAAAGGTGAGGACGTATTCATTCCTCGAATACCATTGATAACAACTGATATGGCCTTCAGTTTCAAGCGATTGCAATTCCCTGTGCGACTTGCTTTTGCCATCACAATTAAAAGGCGCAGGGGCAGGGGGGGTGGTGTTCACCTAGAATCCCCGTGTTTTTCTCACGGACAGCTCTATGTAGCGTGCTCCAGAGTTGGCTCACAAAAACACCTCTTTATTAGAGCTCCAGGAGGTAAGACGAAAAATTTCGTTTACAGGCAAGCATTGCGATAGACTTTGTCGTTGCACCCTTAAATACTGTTGTATTGTATTTTGAAAATTGTATTTATTTGTATGCATATCGTATATTTGTATAAGTTATTGTTTTTGTACCTTTGTGTAAGTTTAAAATACATGTTTCTTTTTAAACTACGCGCATTTTCATTTAAACAAAAACTATTGTAATGTTCTATTCAAATTGTTGCAATGTTGTATAACAAACTATTGTAGTATTCAAGCTACATTTGAAAGATTTAAATTTAAAATAGCATGGAAAAGAGGTGCGACTTTTCGTCGCTGAAAGTTAGTGATAATTTTTGAAAAAGAAATGTATGAGCCTATGAATAAATTATGAACCCGAGCAACGCTGGGTAAATCGGCTAGTGAATAGATAAAATTCTTCTATTACCAGATTAGTGAAAGTTGTTTTGCAACAACAATAATAAATTTCCTTACTTTAACAATGTAAAAATATCTCGAAAAAATATCAAAACTATATTCAATAAACAATCACAAGTTAAATTAATAAATTTTAAATTCAGAAATTACAGTAGCGTTTTCAAATAAAAATAATTTAGCAAGTACTGTTTACAATTTATGAAAACATTTTGGGTTATAAACTAAAACACAGTTATGACATACGGACAAGTTCGTAGGTCGCCGGTTAACAATACGCACTGTCGCGAGTTGTGGGTGTTACCTCTAAACACTGCCAATCACAGGATAAGTCTGTAGTTCACGCACTGTCGCTGAGTTCTGGATGTTGCCTTTGTATACTGCCAATCACAGGACAAGTCTGTAGCACAAACTCACAATTAGGAGCCCAAATGTTTTATACGTTATATGTGGTGACAGTATGTTCTTTCCGTATTATTTATCTAAGTTAGAAAAAAATTCATTAAAAGCCTTTGACCTGTTTAATACTTCACCAACCAAATAGTAGGTAATTTCTTATTCTAATTAAAAATAAAATAAATAGGTTGTGAAAAAGTTTATGCAACAAAGTATGTACGCGTATGTGTAACAAAACGCATCTGTTTAATATGCTGTCACGGGTATATTTTAATCACACGAACATAAGATTTTTGTGTTAAGAGATACCATTAATTGCTCTGCTGTATTAAAATATCACTGCATACATGTGCAAGACCTCCTTATCATATTTCTGTACCAATAGCTAAACGTGACTCTACCACCCTTTTTTCAAGTTAAAGAAAAAAATAGTGATTAAAGGTAATTAAGCGCACAAATCTTTAATTTAATGAAGTAATGGGTTATTTATTCGAGTTTATGCCTAACATAATTAGATCGATGTATTAGAATACAAAATTTTGAATTGACGTTTTTAGTCATAAACTAATTTATTTTAGGTTTTAATCAGTGTATTAATAGTACATTTCACAATCTCAAGCCAGTGCTATTTTTATTTATATATAGTATTTAAATGCTCAAGTACAATATTTTTGGCCTAAGCACAGAAATGGGACGTCAAAATTATTTAGTAGTTATTATGGTATACAAATGACTTTCTGATGAGAAAAACAGAATAATTTCTTTCTTATGCGTGGAAAAATGAATTTGTTCTTTGCAGATGTTGGCAGAAATGGAATTACAAAGTTTCAGAGCGTGGCTTTCTAATTATAAAGGAATTAAAAGGCACAAGGCCTGGGCTTAGTTAACAAAGATGGGAATCCTACTTACTGGCTGTATCTGAGAAGGTCATTTATTCCATTAATTCCCTTTCTAATCTCTCACCCTTTGAATGCCCGTATCAGCTGCCTTTCCCTTATCTGGACGTCCAGCACTGCTTTGATTGTAATCTGAAAATCAATGTTAGCCGATAAACTGCCTCCTCTCTCATTCTCTCGGTTGCTCTCCATTACACCATCCCCAGCATTAGTGGCATCAGAATTGTGTACTGAGTGATTAAACTGAAGATAGGTTTAACCCAAATCAATACTGGAATCTGATATTTACGATATGTGCACAGGAAGGCTTACACATCGAGTATTAATTACATGATACAATCACATAGCCTATGCGGCACTGAATATGGTGGAAGGCAGTGCCGTGATTTAGAATGACAGCCAATGATTTCTTTAAATTAAGTTCCGGTAACCAATCCTTGTTCTTCCGTAGGTACACTCATTAACCTTGCAACTGATTATTCAAGAAAAGTACGAATTTGTTACTTGTAATTAAAAACATTTAAACGCATGTAATCCAAAATATTCGAGCCCACGTGTATTTCCTCAATGTTTTGTTAGAACCGCATAGAAAAGAAAGCAGAATACAGTAGTAGAGGGTGCCACAGAGAAAGAGAAGGAGAAAGAGGCACCATGAAAGACAGGGAAGGAGAAAGAGAGATAGAGCGAGAGAGAGAAGAAAGCGTAATAGAGGACGGGAGTACTGTATCTCAGTTGAAAAATAAATAAAAGCGTAAGGTGGTAACGACGAACAATTTTCTTTTATTGAAGAATTAAAGACGATGACAATTGCTAAGAGAAAATTTGTGACGTGACTTCAAACTAATTTTATATTTTGTAACACGTCGCAACTGGTGCATTAGGAACCATACAGATTAGATGTGCCTGCCGTATAACTGTAATGTGCAAATATGAAAATTTTATTTTCGTTCACCATTAGGTCAGCGGTTTTTATCAAAGAAAATATTTGGTAAGTAATATCAGTGTCAAATAATACTTGATATATTAGAGTGGATATATCGTTCGGACCGGGTCCCTGGACGGATGGTGCGGTAGCCTGTAAAGCAACAAAAAGTACTTTAGAATATATAAATTAATGTCCTAAAAAGTTGGATGCTTCTAAGGATTACGGAAAACCATGGAGAACGGTAAGTAAAATTTAACTCTTTAAACTCTATTGATAGTTGTGAAAATTAATAGTATGAAACTCAAGTATTAACTGTTTAATCAAAAGTGGTGGAGACTAATTCTTATAATTGATTTGATGGTGTTAAGGTAACTATTTCAAGTAATAGTGTTGTATAATATCCATAAGGTTGATCTTTAATAAATGAAAAACAAGACACATTTATCTGTGTAACCAACAAATTTATTATATTTAAACTTACTGTCATTAATACCAGCTTTCTATGCTTTTTGACATATGAGTATCATTAATTAATTTAAACATGATTTCTACCAATTCCACAATTATAAGCTAACATCTCCATATCTCAGGGTTCCTTTGAAATTCTGTATCTAAGCATGAATTAATATTTACATCTAATTACTTATTATATTACAATATATACATATTCAAATGGATTCATTTAAAATATGAATGAATATAATTAATTGAGTTGTTTTGTAAAAAATGTACGTATTTCGCTTTTATATTCTAATCATATGAATTTAAGTTTTAATGTGTAATTCATATGTGAGTTCTTTTAGAAGGACAGACAGGTGTATCGTAAAATAGTATTAGTACATAACATTTTTACTGTTGGTATAAAATACGGTGGGCAGATGCACTGTGATCTCATCTCCGGCTCATTAGGTGCGTCTAGTAGATGTTGATTCTCTCGACTTCTTTGAACTCAGGATCATTTGGATGAATCATAGTGTGGTTCGCTCTCGTAGTGATTGATTCGTAAACACTTTAATCACTTCACTCTACCTAAGTATATCCGTTTTCTTGCGATATTTACTTTAGTGTAAATACTGTTCACTAGTTACAACGGATACTCTCATTACGTTAATTTACATTTCGCAAAGTAATTATTCCGTTTCAATAGTTTAGATATCGTTAGTAACACATGAAATAATCCGATTCCCACGAGTCACGAAACTATCACATGCCAGACTCTCTCGATTTTTACTTCTTACTAACAATACTCTCAGTTCTCACTTTCAATATTTAAATACGTTACACAAACTGTTCATTCATTTTGACTCTAAGAAAATTAAAGTAGACTCTCTCTGATCGCGCCTAAGTTAATAGTATATATTCAACACACATAATTCCCCCACTGGTTTCCTAGTTTTCACTTTGCTCAGTTTTAATTGGTCCTTCTCTCTCTTCTTCCAGCAAATTTCGCTCCTGGAAACACACCTACCTCCAAATCTGTTTTCTGATAGGTAACCTCTGTTCCCCCTTTCTTTCTTATTCTTAGTTCACTCACCTCTGCTGCGGCCTTCTCGGTATATCATAATCGTAAATCTCCCTTGCGTTTTTATATGCCTTTTAGCCAGAACAACCCCTTAGTTTCTCCTAGCGTCCAGTTACCCTGTTGATTTACGATACGTCCATATACATGCACGTAGACGTTGAAGAATCTCACACTCTTTTGTACTAACTTTCTCTCCTAGTTTGTCTCCATACATCAATTGTTTTTGTTAGCGTTATAAAAATGTTGAAACATTATAAAGAATAAAGGAAAAAAGCTGAACAAAAAAAGACTACGAGGACAGAAATAAAGAGTGTCAGTATCAATTTAATATAAGTCGTTAAAATATCTATGTCAACGATGCAAACGCATGCACCTCACTTCTCAATTAGATAATGTTAAGGTATATTGCCATTTTAAGCTTCTTGGGCTTATCCAGTTGATAAACAAATCATATATACTGTTATATACTGGTTTGATAAAATTTTTTCCAAATACTTTTGTAAACGAAACCTATCTTATCTTATGCCATATTATATTGTATTTTATATCTTATTGGAATTATCAAACATACAGGAGATCAAATACAACCATCCGCAGGAAAATAATTTCTCTGCAGCACAGGCTACAGCGCATAACCGTCATGCACACCGTTATGGCTCCTATTCTGTGAAGTTTATATGAACTTAAAAGATAGGCGACAACTTGATCTTCCCAAATAAGAACGAAAGATTTGCTTATGTCGTTTTCCAGAAATCGTAAATTCGTCGTAATAAGTGCACATATAGATTTTGTAGGTTGAAAATTATAAAAAAAATAATGGACAACAAAAATGAAACATCAAAGCGTGGAAAAGAGATTCGTTTAAAGAATTATAGGGATTCACATAATTTTACAAGTAATATAAAAGTTATTATTTTACCAGTCAGAGCCCGGACAGCTGAAGTAACAAAACGCCGAATGGAGGGAATGGTGAAGAAACGAGAATATTAAGTTATTATTACCACACAAGTTATGATTACTATTTATTTATTCAACGATGGAAAGTGACGCAAGCTTAATAAATCTTTGCGACTAAAAAAAATAAAAGAACGAGAGAGAAAGAGAGAGAGAGAGAGAGAGAGAGAGAGAGAGAGAGAGAGAGAGAGAGGGGGGAGAGAGAAGGTGGGAGCAAATATTCTCAATATTAACTGTGCAATAAAATATTCTAAAATATTTCATATCAATTCTATTTTAAAAATTAATACGTTCAGCTGTCGTATCTAATTTTATTTACTCCTTTTACTATGAAATTTCTTTTGTAAAATATTTTAATTTAATATTCATTTAATCGTCGAGACTGCAAAGACTGTCACCGTTTGACGGCCTCAACTTATCAAATATAAAATTCTGTTCCCTTAGCGTCACCGTTGGAAATAACAAACGGAAAGATTCTACCATTAGACACATTTAAAACACGCAGATAACTGTAAATAAACATTTTTGGTGGCAAACTTATAGAAGTAAGTCAGCATGTTTTATAGAAATAAGAAAACCTTGTGTTAGGATGTCAAATAGTTTAAATAATTATTTATGAATTAGAAAACGTGATGAGTGATTAGTCTCTGCACGCCAGCCCATGCAGGCCTACAACGGTACATTGCGGAGGGGGGGGAGATACAACCAATTTTTGAATCGCTGGTGCTAGAGAAAGGTATGAATTAATGAAACAGTCTGACTAGACCGTGAAAAATAGATTTCATGGGAACACATTGATTTAGGGACAAAGGAAAGAAAGGAAAATCAAGTAATCGTTCTACCGTAGATTGAGAAGATGAGTTAGAATAATTTCCATGACTGCATACAAGATGGCCAAATTCTGAAAGGTTTCCGACGACAATATAAGTAGCAACTACAGAGTATGGCAATACCCTCTTCAGGTAAAGGAAAAAGGAAAACTGTCAAATTTGGATATTCCACTCCTCGTCATGCTGCTCCGTTGCAGTACTCATGACATTTTGACCGTTCCTTGGTAGGCCCATATTCGAAATCTACTCCTGTTCGTTATGATTGTTTCACTTTTCAAATACGTCTAACAATATTAAGCACGTATATACAATAGAGCCTCACTAATTCGTCACCTACAGGACCGAATGGGTGATGAATTAGTGAAATAGACGAATTAGTGAGGGAGTAAGAAACAAACCCATTAAATACAATATAAAGTGTTTTATTACAACAATAGCAATGCATTGTATACTAATGTTATGCTCGAACACATTTACTGCTGGAAATGTTCAAACTCAAACAAGTTAAGCACTGTAATTACAAAACAATTGTTTAATGATTGTGAAAAATACCTGTAATTTTCTTCTGTTTTCTTCTGTAGACCGTACTTTTCAAGAACCAAATTATGTATTTGGCGCAGTGAAATTATTTTAGGTAGTTTTGCTTCATCTTGGCCTCTGAACCACTTGATTGGTGTAGTCAGTGATTGAATGCCCTCCTTAAGCGAGAATGGAGATTTTATTGCCTGGTCACTGGTCATCCCTAGCTTCCGTAGGTTTCGTGGATACGTATGTAAAAATTTCATCATCACTAAACATTTCGTAGCCTATATCCGGTGAGTCTATTTCACATCAGTATTTGATGTCGTCTTCATTCAAACTATTAAATTCTAGTAGGGATTGGCAGATATCTAACAATTCTGATGTGGGTTAAAGACCTTCTGGTTATTTAGACGCTGGTTGTAATTCAGATGGCCGTAACTTATTCCAGGCAGATTTTGGATTGTTTTCAGCAATACTTTGCCAGGCATTAGCAACCCGACTGAATTTTCGGAAACATATTACGCTGTAACAACACAACACAACACAAGTACGAAATACCCATTCTCGGAACCAATACCTTCCTCAATCCGTTCTCCTGGCTATTATTAGAACCCCGGCCACAATCAGCACGTTTCTAGTTTACCCCGGCTATAATTAGAGCGTATATGTTACTCGCTCGTTAATAAAGTAAAAGAAAATAAAAGCTTGACTGGGTGACGAATTACATAGGGAGACGAATTATTGAGGTTTCACTGCACTTGTTTCAGATATAGCCGTAATTATCAGCATATCACATCAAATGGAACGTCTTAATGAAATCAAACACACGACAGCCTGCTGACATACCATGATCCAAGTATCACGTGCGGCTTTTAATCCAGTAGCCACAAGGTATTACAAAATGTAATATTAATTTTCAAGTTTCGTCATCAATAATTGTTCACTAACACGATACCGTCTACCCGCAGAGTAGAATTTTTCACATTTCCTCCTTCGTTTTTTCTTTTACTTCATTTATTTCATAGCCGAAAGGGAGTAAGCCTCACTCATCTCCCAACCTAAACATTTACCCCTGCATTTCTCTGGTGTTCTCATTACTGTATTCTTGATCTAACCAAATAATAACAAAATTTCAAAGAATTCCATTTAGAAATTTATTTAATAAAAAATTTGAAAACTGTTCTGCATTATCAGGAAGAACTTTTTGTCCCTGGGTGAAATGAAACACGAGTTCACGCTCTATCTCCTAAAAAGGTATCACAAATCTCATACACTTAAAAGTTAAAAATGCTAATTGCGCTGTCAGCTCATTAAAAGGGCGCGCCATAGATTCGGATACATCTCAGTGAGAACTCTTGTAGTACTAAGAGGTATCTGATCTCATCACTAGGGATGTTAAATAAGTAATAGATACGTTGTCCAAATTATGTATTCTACGGCTAGTCCGACCGACACTGGCTCCAGTTCTCCAGAATCACTTTCTTAGTGGCTCGATTAAATCACATTCCTAGCGGTTACTAACGATACCAAAACAGTCCCTATAATGAAATGTTAGCTAAGTATAGACACTATACAGTGTGTCTCACGTAAAAGTTACGCGCTTTCGATTGAAAGTTCCTATTTCATTTAGGCCTATCCTTTATATTGTTTGTTGTATTGTTTGTAAGTCGCTCAAATGTTTTTCGTATCGTTTATGTCTCTCTAAATTTTTCCTTCTTGTCCTATCAATGGGACACCTAGTAGCATAGCAAAACAGTACTTATCGTCATTCTCAAAGTTTATATAAGCTCTGTTTTTTCTTATCTCATTTGGTAACTCGATATATGGGTCTACATTTAACAAGTTATGTTAACTGTTCGCATCTTAATAGAGACTGTTCTGAGCCAGCACCCACTTGATTGAAGTTTCTTTTAACACTAACTTTTGAAAACAGTTTTAAGAAACTCATCGACGTTATAAATATCAGTAGCTCTCAAGACGTAGGGCATACTTATAAATTTCTCCGTTTCCTAAGGTTTTCTGGTAGGCGCAACCTAAAAAATTTGACTTTTATTCGACTTGAGCATATTCTTAATTAAACTCCGCAGTTCATATTATCTAAGCAACTCTAAGTAATCGTCATTGATTATCAATGCCATCGACATCTTTATTACAAGACGTGAGAGTTTCCTCTCTAAAGTAATCCTCTTATATTTCTTCACCTCAACATTCACAATATCCTCTGTAGAGTTCTTAATGTCGACATTTTTAGTTTTCCTATAAATCTCATGTATGAGCTTGTTCCTATACGTTTTAGTTATATTGATACAATGCTTGGTAGCAAGGTCTTGAACATACCTCAGACCAAAGTTCGATGGTTTAGAAGACACCTTGTTATCGTTGCTTTGTCGATCTCTAGTCAGTTCATTTAGGTTTAGTATAGGTAGCTTCTTTCCGATTTCTTTAAGCTTCTTGTCGTAATCTAAATTGTAATTATTTTAAATACTATGAATTCGTTAGCTCTCTCAGTTGTTCCTTAGCTGGCCGCTTGTATTAAATAAGTAATTGTTAACAGCCTGAACTCTTCAATCGTTATATTACTTAAGTTTGGGGTGGACGTTTTCAAGGTGTCACTGAGATTTAAATTGTCTTCTATAATTTGTACCAGTTACATCAGCATAGCAATAACCACAATGTACTTTGTTATTCACCACCTCTTACTACACACACATATACATATATTGCAATTGGTGGAGTTTGCATCACGCTAAGCGTGTTGCAATGAAAATTTGTCTAAGTAAACACAGGATGTTAAGACAGTCTATAATAGACAACAAGGTACATGCAAAATTTGCTAGTTTAAGTTAAAATTTTGGCAGTAAAAAAATAATTAGTGTTGTGAAGTAGTTGAAAAATATGCGTAGGCATATGGCGAGTGCGCGTGTGCGGATATCTATAACTATATTACGGGATAATTATAGAAAACAGATTAAATAAAATAACTTTTGTGAAGATAAAAATTCTGACATAAGACTTACACCAGAATACGCATAGATAAAACACCCATCGAGTGGTAATATTTGTTTATAAATTAGAGAACTAAATATATGGGTTTTTTATAAAGAAGGTTTTATGACCTTAAAGGAAGGTAATAAAATTGGTTTTATTTGTAAGCTTAACTTGGTCCGTAGACAATCTATTGCAGGAAGAACGTTATCTTTACTGAAGATGTAGAGATGGGGAATTAGTCAGCAATACACGCTCGAGATATTGGCTATAATCTCAGTTGATTTTATTCTTCGTAGGGTATAATTCAGTCTTGCTCTCAACTCAGTAACGCGTGGTCGTTGCTCCTAGTCTAAGGCGATTGGTCTACAAAAGCGCACGAGCACAAGTCAGAAAGTTTGTGAGTAGATTAAATATCGAGTGCTAATACGGTATAGTACACTATTGTCGGCATAGGCATTTAAAAGAACACTTCAAGTTAACTGGAGTATTGAGTACATTTAAGACACAGAACAAGTCACAATTAAAATTAATTAACTACAAATTGTAGAAGTATCCAACCCGAGAAAGACCCAAAACGCCGGACAACAGGAGGAGATCGCCGTCTATACAGAAGGAACAACTGTAAACGCTTACCAGGACCGGAGCATCGACATCGCATCGTCCATCATAAAGAGAAGTGAAATCATTTGTTATAAACTTTAATTAAAAACACTCATAAACGTAAAGACAACAAAACTCGTATAAATTAAATATTATGAAATTAGAATATAAGAGAAAATTATTTAAATTTGTAAAAAAAAAAGTCAACAGAGACGGTTAATTAAATATATTTTATTGTCAGAAACAATATTAAATTATTAGTGTAATTTAAAAAAAACCATTAATAAATCCGAAGCATTCCAATATTCGATATAACTGACAACTTACTTATTCTATGCGACCCTTGTACATCGCAATATATATATGTATATTATAACTCTACTTATATGCGTTATTGTTGTGTCGTGTTGTGTATGAGTACCTACCTGCTGTCCGATCTTGCGGATTCTTCCGGCTATGGGCGTGTGGATTTTGGATTTGAAGTTCGCAAGCGAGTAATCTCAAATTTATTGCAACAACACACAAAATAGGTTACTTTAAAGGGGGAGAGTTTTGTGAGACTGGTAGGCTTTATCGTACAACAATAAAACACTGTTATATGGGGTAATAAAACGTTGTTTATTACTCCAACAACACACAAGAAATAAATGGTTATTATATTATCAATTTCTTACAGTCTAAACAATGAATCAATGTTTTTCGATTGGTTAATAATTGAAAAGAAACTAAACTCGTTCTTTGGCGAGTTAATTGCAATTTAAATTTTAATTAATTAATTGATTTGATTTGATTAAATTTCTTTCACTAAATTGAATTTAAATGTTCATGAACCAAAATATAAAACTCTGAAGTTAATTAGAATAATTTTCCAAAATAAATTAGACGTGACAGTCTAGTTCACGTTATTTCATTTCTAGTGATTCGAGTTCTGTTATACTGCAGTATGAACTAAGATTAGATTGTTAGTTAAGATTTGTATAGCGCTTTTATACTACTTCTATTTCTTAACTATAGCATACTAATGACTTAAACTGCAATACAGATTATCACAATGAATTTATTCTTAATTACTAGAGTCTTTGATTTTTGTATGGCACCTGAATTATTTGAATTTACAATGTTTTTAAATGAAAAATAGAAAATTTAATGTTGAGAAATAAATAAGTGGATTTTGCTTTCCTGTTATTGAAGAGGATGTCGTTCCGATTTGTCCCTCGTCGATTCGAGTCCTTCGCTAGAGAAAGTAATCTGCTTAGAGCTGCTGGATTCGGTCGTGGAGTTCAAATTTCGGCAACACTCTGCTTCCTTGCTGTTTGTGAATATTTTAACGTCTGCGGCTGTCTGCTGGAACTGGTTCCTGTCCCTCGTCGATTCGCACGTCGCACGTCAGCGTGTGTGTGTGTGTGCTTCGTTCGAGTGGTAGCTCTGCTCGTCAGCTGTTCACCAATGATTTAGACGGCCTCTCTGCTGTATTCTTGAAGTCTGGTCCTGAAGTCTGGTGGATCTCTTGCGTGCTTATGAGTAACTGGCAGTACACAATAAGCTTGGTTGATGTACTGAAGAGTATCTCGCCGTTACGCCAAAATTACGAGCTATACAGTTGATCTGTATTTAGTGTGTCCGTAATTGCGTGTGTGTTGACCACGTAGTCTTCTTGTTGATCTTCACCACTATGGTTACTAGACGATCGAAGAATTACGTCTTAACTTCGTCAGTACTGGCAGAAGAGTGATGTTTCAGCCTGAAAACACCTCGCTGGTCTGGGTTTGCGTCAAATGATTTGATTGGCTGACACACTCTCCCTACTACATAAAATTTGAATTCCCTTGGTCCGTGAGAATGAAGTTAGGTTCCCACAGACGGAAAATTGATATTATTTCTAATACTATTAAATCCGGCGGAACCAATTTGTCGGTTCGGATTTCCTGTGCTTATTTGATTTTGCAATAACTTGGTTGCAAACCAAGTTGTGTGAAATCTAAAATATACAATCTGTCAGAAATTATTATCTTCATAACAAACTAAAATCTCATTAATGTAACTCTATTTTTACAGGAGTTATTCAATTATATTTAATTAACTCTTTCATTTGTTAATTATATTGCGTAAAATTTGCACACGTCATTATTAATATTTCGGTAAACATTTTGGCTATGTTGGATTTCGCCTTAATTCATTAGTTTCCGAGATATTAATAATTAACAGATTGGGTGTGGCCGCTCCTTGTACAGCGAACTGATTACATAATGACCACGTGTGCGTCGTTTTACTAAGCATTATTTTCAACGCTCTACATTCAAATGGAGTTTTGAATGTTATAATTTATTTAAATATGCTTTCAGTATGCGGGCAACATATAACCCCAAATAGTTAATATTTGGTGCTGTTATAATATATTGTAACGTAAAGAAGTTAAGGTCCCATACGTTACATAAAAACTTTGTCATTATCAAATAAAACAACATCCAATGTTCGCGATAATTAAGGTCAGAAAGGTAAACCTTCGTATAATAAACAGATCAATAATACCTAGTAAGGTTACTAGGTAATAGAAAAATAAAAATGTCTGTGTGTAGTGATCGAAATTTTAAAAACTTTTAATTCCTCGATCAAGTGGCACATTCCCACACTCGAGTCGACGGACACAAGCCCAGGTCGTAAATAATGACGAATTAGGGGCACGTCAAACCCGACGCCAGTGCGAAGACAAAGAAAAAACGTCTGAGTACAGCACACAATAAGAATTTGAGGGCGTCGCTGACAGCTCGCAGTTTGTTACAATTTACAGCACCCAGCAATCGAAACAAAGACTCGTCCAGCTGCCGAATTACGCGGAAACGAGATGGAACGCCTGCTGTGGAGGTAAAGTGTAACACAAATATGAAAGGCTTCACTCTGCTACAAAGGAGTAAAGAGCAATTTTAACGGACAAATAAACAATAGACGTAACTCAGTGAATACTGCCAGTGCACCCTGCACAGCGTGAAAACAAACCTTTGACAGTTTACTGAGATTTACGACTGGAAAGTGTAGAGATCTACGAGCAACGACTCCAGCAAAGGGTTGATAATCGGTGGAACGAACAACGAATAACTTGAACAATTAACCAGGGCTCTGCATTCTGTTAACAAAAGATCGGTCAGAACCTTGACAAAGTCTAAACAAAAGATGACAGACAGCCAGGAAATCGCTCTAGTTTCTTAGAATCCGTACCACGTTCGTCACATGGAATACTCCGGGGATGACGACGACCAACCAGCGTCAAGCATCTTCTAAAAGAGCTCGTGGAGAGAGTAAGAAGGGTTCGGACGACGAATCGTGAAACAGAGGATGAGATCTGCAGAAGAGTAGGAATTTGTACAACCAATCACTAATCCGAGAGGGCGTAGGAATCTAGAATTTAGACTTATGGGTAAGATGTTTTAATAAAACTGTTTGCGAAGACGCGGAGCGGCAGTCAAGAGTATATAGTCGAGAGTCGATAGTTGATAGTCTATGGTCTACAGTCTAAAGTCTACAAGTCAATCGGTCATAAGTTAATAAGTTAGTACGTACGACAGTCAGACGGTCGATTATAGTCGGAACGGTAATACATTCAGTGATTGAAACAGTTTGCGCTACCTACCGAACTCCCAATTCGGTGAACTCATAAGTGAACTTAGACATACGATTTAGTCTCAATACAAACACAAGTCTGTTCGACAATCGTATATGTTCTGGTAAACTACAGTGCGCACGGGACTTGAAACTACAACCGACGCGAACATAATAACGCAAGTAATTAACATTCCAAAGTATAACAGTGAGTGACATTTCAAACACTCTCACATTACAATGAATCGCCACATTGAACAATTAACTGAATGAACTATATCGAACAATTACGCACACAGTACACACTACATCCAGATAGACGGAACAGTTAATCATGTACACGAACACGGCAAATTCTCAGAATAATTCAGCTTAATGACAATATTAACATCTCAATATTTGAACTCCAGACACTCGATATCAGCGGGGTACCACAACATCGTACATATAACGGGAGTGAAGTGAAGTGATTAGTGCTCTTCATAACAGTGATTAAAATGCTCGACGAATCCTCCAGAAGATGTCTTCTCACAACGGCGGAATATTGGATAAACACTTTCACAAGATAAGCTTTTATGTCTATTAAATCTTAGTAATATATACTACTGCTCTGTCTTCTCTTTTCAAAGAACAAACCCCAAGAGATTATATATATAAAGCATATGAATCATAAAATTTATAAAACAACATTAACGTAATTCATCATCTGAGAATAATGAACGCATTTAGGTAGGGATAAATATATTTGTTGATTGTTTATTGTTCGTATATGTTTTGTATATGTATATTATTTACTGCATTTGAATGTACCATATGTTTGTGTTTTCAGGAAACAACGTACAAATTGTATTTTATATCATGTGTTTTAATATGTATGTAATTGCAGGATATAGTCACTTACTTAATTAACAAGTGTAATAAATAAGTAATTATTTTATATTTAATCTTGCGTTCATTATTGAAATTTAACCTCGATTAATAATTTATGTCATTCTAATCATCTCACAAAGAGTCTCAAAAGTATGCTAAGTATCAATGGACACAACAAACTCGACCATTGAGACGTCCGATTAACAGACTCATAAATCATATTTATTTAACAACTGTGTTGAGTCTAATCTGACGAGTATGAACTACTTTTATATATGTATTAAAATTAACGTCCATCATAACTCTTTTAATTAATATACGAAGTTAATGAGATACAGTTTACTAATTCACATTTGGATAGTCCAATATTAGCATAATTACGCTCAACATAAATGGTACGGCAACCCTAATTTACTTAATTAATTGCCACTCCCATTTATAACCTTAAATGTAAATGGCTCCCAATGACCGTAGGGCATACCAAGGTTAATTAGAGTCAAAGTACATTAAATGTGATTACAAACTATAAAGTGGTCAGTGGAAGGTGTAAGCTATAAACAGTTTCAAACAATGTAGAAATACTATAGACAGATTCATTAATTGTCTGTAGATAATTAGTATAATTATATACTAAAGAGGAGACTAATTAATTGTTATTTAAAATGTTATGATAATGTGCATGTTATTATATTTTGTCATGTTATTTTGTTTGCATGGTATTCATTCTGTATTTTGTATGTAGCAGGAGTGAAGCAATTGCTTTGAGAAAGCATCAATTCATGGATGTTAATTTCATTTATGTTAAACTTTATAAGAGTAAATATTAGGATATTCACTTTTAATAAATAATAGAGATATTATTGGATTGTATTTGTAAGCTTGTCCATGAAGGCAATAATTGTTAATAAATTGCCAAGGGGTTATAGTAATTATGGCATAAATAGATGAAGGGTTCAATACTAAAATAAATAATAATAAATTGTAATCAGGATGAAATAAAATCAGAATGATTGGCCATAAGCCAGTGACACATTATACAGTAGGTCAGGTCAGAAAAGTTAAAATATAAAAACTATAACACATGTAATAAAACAAATAGGCCTAAAATTAATATGTTGTAAAGGGAAAATAATACCTATTAAACTAAGTCGATCAAGAAGAAAATGTAGTAAAATGTATATAGTTTAATAACACATATTATGTGAAAGTTTTATATGATGTAATGTAATTTCAATAAGGGAGTATTTTATTAAGTAAGTACAAGAACATTTTCTAATTACGGCTCTAGGATAACAAATATTATCCAATAACAGAACAAGAAATGGTTGTCATGGACTACTAAATAGGAGATATCTTGTTGATTCAAGACTCAATTGTTATATGTGAATGGGTTGAGTTCAGTTGATACAAATCTAAAAAAAAAAGAAACCAAAAACCTAATGAATAAAGTTAATATAAATCAAATTATTTCATAAATAGTAATCCATTAAAAGGACAGTTGATCGACTTCCGAGGCTATCACTCAACAAATATAATTCGATCTACTAATAAAGTTAACGAATTTCTAAAAAATAAATTAACCAATTTATTAACGGCAAATGAGGAATAATGGAGATTAACCATAAATAAATGAAGACAATGCAAGCCTGTAAATAGCCTGGAGAAGCCAAATTAATTAAATATCTTAAAAACAAACAAAGAAATTTAAAATAACGTCCAAAACCTCACTTTTCACAACCGAACGAAGTCTTAATACTACACAAATTCCATTGGGCCTGTAACCACCAGAACCGTGAAGAATAGCGAAGATTAGAACTGAAGCTTCTACTACATCCTGGGACATCAATACCAAACTTTTATTGAGAAGCTGGAGGCTGATATATTCCAGACATTGATTCAACATACTGCTCTCGTCTCTGTGTAGTGAAACAGGCCATATTAAGTATCTTGTCAACGTACGGTAAAAAACCAGCTTATGTTTGAACTTTATGTAATAAGATTTTATAACTAAATTGTAATACCTAGTAACCTTAAATTGCATTACCTGACCTTACTAATAGTCAAAAGAACTCCATGTACCCTGAGATTAAGAATAAATTAAAAAATATAATTAAATTTTAAAACATTTATACCCGAATTCAATGACGAATCGATTCAGTCCTGTATGATCGATGTGTTGCATCTGTGGCATGAGAAAGCATCTGTTTTGAAATAAAAAATATACAAAATAAAGAATCCTTCTTGAATTTGACGATTTCTTGTTATTTGTAGAGTAATTAGTGCATTTCGAATAAGTTGTAATTTACAGAGAAAGGAACGTAAGAAATACAGCAAGCGGAACAACTTAACCTATAATAACAGGCTAATTGTAAACAACAGCGCTCGTCCGCAGACAGCTGGTGAATACGGGAGAACAGAAAACTAATTCGTTTCATCCGCTCTCTCGATAGTGTATGTAGACTAGGCTTGAAGAATAACGATTGAATTACCCAATATATTAACTGGAGTAGAGCGTTATTCCTTCGTAAAGCACTTAAGAACTACCTAATATAGAGATACTATCCATAATTGAATAATATCCCCCATATAAAATATTGTTTCCGTATAAATAGATTGATATTGCAGTATTTAAGAGAGACCACTTACAACTTCAAAAAAATAAAATAAACACAAAACAATTAACTTAAAAAACAAAAAAAAATAATTGGGTTACAATTTTATGAACCCAACAGTGTGGCTTAATTAGGCGAGAGTTTCGAAGAGTATAAGGAGTCTCATTTATATTACAAATTGGCGCTCAACTAGTGGGCTTTAGTTAAGTAAAAAATCGACTATATCGCTATTACTTAACTTGAGCAGGCGACTATTAGAGGCACAGGAAGGCATACGAGAGGTGTTTCTAAAAGGATTGCGAAGGACCAAGAAACGGAAGAAGATAGACGGGAAGAAGAAGCAGAGATAGTTACGGAAGGTGAAATGGAACAACAGGCGGGTGACAAGGAGGAAGCCAGAGGAGATATGGATTTACTAAAACTATGGGAGTTAATTAAAGAAGATTCCAAGAAACAGAAGGAAGAATTAAATAACAAATTTGAAGCCAATAATGAAAATTTTAAACGAATGGAAGAACAAAATAAACAAACTAATGAGAAAATAGACAGTATTAACGAAAACTCAAAGAAACGAAACGAAATTTTGAGTGAGAACTTAAACTAATGAATGAGAATTTTGATAAAAATAAAGAGGAAACTAATGAGAATAACAGACAAATAAATGAAAGATTAAACCAAATTAACGAAAGGCTTGACAGGAACGACGAGAGCTTAAGGCAGATTCAGGAAAATAACAAACAAAGAGACGAAAAAATTGAAAACATTAATAAGGATTTGCGACAAATTATAAATGAACAAAACCAAGCGTGGAGAGAAATCATAAATGAAAGGATTGCAAATGCCAATGAAACACTTAGCAAAAGGGTGGATGGTTACAGAGAGGAAGTAAGACAGCAAATAGTTGAAACCAAGCTAGGTCTAGAAAAGACGGATGAAACCATCATACAAATCAGAGTGGAAGTAGAAGCCAGAATAAACCAAATAGAAAACAATAACGATACTAGAATAAAGGAGGTACAAGCAGAAAAACAAGAAAAATTAGACGAAGTACAAATCAACATAGCCGGAAGAATAGAACCGGTTAACAATGAAATGAAGACAATGAAAAGGAGACAAACACGTCAAAGGAAATTAATAAATACACGGGAAGGATTGGAGATGATTAAGGGGGGATTAGTTAAGATGCATAATATACCAATTACGGAACCAAGAGAAGTAAGGCAATTTAGAAACTCTAAACGAAGCACAATTGAATTCCCGGAGAGATTAGAAGAGCCGAAAAAGCCAAAACTAACCGAGGAGCATGGAGGACTTATGAAGAGTATGTATGAACCCTTCGAACGATTAAGAAACAATACGGAAGAATCAGTTCGAAAAACGATGGTAGACTTTAGCATAAATGAAAATTTTATAGCAACAAAATGGAAGAACCAGATGATAGTGAGATATGTCACAAGGACAGAAATAATTCTGCACACCAAAGAAATCCGAACAATCAGTATAGAGGAAATAATTGACCATGGTTAAACGGATTCCAAACCAACCATTGGAGAAAAGGGACGGATTTTATGGATAACGAATCAAGCAAATCAAAGGAAAATAATGAGAAACTAATTAAAATATATTAAACTAACTATTAAATGAAATAAACTAATTACACGATACGTCAGAGAAATTATTTGGAATCAATTTAAAAACAACAAAATTCTAAAAATAAGTAAGAACATCTTACAATATAATTCAGAAGAAATTACTTTAATCTAATAAGCACAAAAGAAGATACCATGAATGACAATAATAATTATATAAATAACCATATTAATCAGGATAATTACAATGATAAAAACAATGAAGACTAGTTGCTATTTAAGAAGGGTTAGAAATGGGTTGGATAAAGGAACAATATACCAATACAATTTATGATAAGGAGGAGATTCAGTGTTTAATTGCAGAAGTAAATGGGAATGAATCAAAAATAATAAAATACATATGCTAAAGAATAATTAATTGACAGCACGGAACTAAGGAGAATTTAAAATAAATATTGAAAAGCTTTAACTACTATACTGGTGAATAATATGATAAATGGAACTACAGAACAACGAGATAAAGAAGTTAAGAAAAGTATTAGGATACCTCAGAAATAATAGTAATCATTCCTTGAATATACGTTTGTAGCGAAGGAGCTACCTTATAGATAATAATTATGTGTATTGTGTTGTGAAAGTGCAACTTTAATTTTTTTCTGGACAGAGATGAAGTTCCTCTGATCTCAGACGATATAGTTAGGGAAACGGCAGAGTAATGGAAGCCAGTAGTGCCCCTCTGATTCCGTACCAGCTATGATATTAGGGAAAAATGTTAGGGAAATATAGTATTTTAGGGATTATACACCAAACGAGGTAATTAAATATAAGTATGATAATAGGAAATGATGGCGTAATAAGCTAGAAGAAGTTATGAGTTCCAGAGAAAAGGACAGGTCTACAACTGTGTGAGGTACCAGTAGAGAATTAATGACCAGATATACAATGAGTATCAACAGAGTTTTCCGGTGCAATTAAAGTTTAAGGAATAGAAATAGAAAATAACCCCCAAAGACCCATTGAATTGCATACTAAAGCAGGAACAATAAAAAACTGAAACCATTATAAATTGATAATTTTATCAAATAAATATTCCAAGGCATGAAAAAAAATGTAAGTTTATTTCACCCAAACGAAATTCAGCTAAAATAAACTTCTTTTGGAGGGGGAGTATTATGTAACGTAACGAAGTTAAGGTCCCATACGTTACATAAAAACTTTGTCATTATCAAATAAAACAACATCCAATGTTCGCGATAATTAAGGTCAGGAAGGTAAACCTTCGTATAATAAACAGATCAATAATACCTAGTAAGGTTACTAGGTAACAGAAAAATAAAAATGTCTATGATTACAAACTATAAAGTGGTCAGTGGAAGGTGTAAGCTATAAACAGTGTCAAACAATGTAGAAATACTATAGACAGATTCATTAATTGTCTGTAGATAATTAGTATAATTATATACTAAAGAGGAGACTAATTAATTGTTATTTAAAATGTTATGTAAATGTGCATGTTATTATATTTTGTCATGTTATTTTGTTTGCATGGTATTCACTCTGTATTTTGTATGTAGCAGGAGTGAAGCAATTGCTTTGAGAAAGCATCAATTCATGGATGTTAATTTCATTTATGTTAAACTTTATAAGAGTAAATATTAGGATACTCACTTTTAATAAATAATAGAGATATTATTGGATTGTATTTGTAAGCTTGTCCATGAAGGCAATAATTGTTAATAAATTGCCAAGGGGTTATAGTAATTATGGCATAAATAGATGAAGGGTTCAATACTAAAATAAATAATAATAAATTGTAATCAGGATGAAACAAAATCAGAATGATTGGCCATAAGCCAGTGACACATTGTACAGTAGGTCAGGTCAGAAAAGTTAAAATATAAAAACTATAACACATAGGGGTAAAACACTATAACACTATAACTAAAACAAATAGGCCTAAAATTAATATTACATAGGGGTACACTCTTCCCTAGTATTCTGGATTTCTTCTTTATTTAGGAGCGATTGTGTTTTTAATTCAGCTGTTACTTCGCTGAATTGTTGATTAATGAGGGTTACTTTTTGTTCTAACCTTTCATGAAATTCGTTTCTAAACTTAGTTATTTAGTTTTTCGTCTTGTCGGCGAAAATTAGTGTTTACTTGTTTTCTAAATTCTTCTAACGTAGTTTTAACCTCTTCGGTATGTTTATCAAACCTACTATTACTTTCATCTATTTTATTATTAGTACTGTCTAATTTACTAGCTAGATTAGATATCTCTTCATCTATTTTAAATGTAGCTTCTTTACTACTTTGTTCTATTTGGCTAGATTAATTTTCATTTATTTGTTTCATTTCACTAGATAAGTATTTATTAGTTTGTTCTATTTTATTATTAACATCTGTTATTAATTTTTGATTACCTTCTTCTAAACTTTTATTATTTTCATCAATTTTATTATTTAATTGACTACTTGTACTTTCAATTTTACTTTCTATTCTTTCAATTTTATTTTCTAGTTTATTATTAGTATCGTTTATTTCATTAGACAATTGACTACTTGTACTATCAATTTTACTATTTGTATCATCCATTTTAGTGGTCAACTGCTTAAACATTTGCTCAATTGCTGCCATATCTACTGCTGATGATTTAGCCATTTTTTAAATTTATTTTTAACAAATTAATTTAGCAATTGTTTAACAGTTATTTGTAACCTTGAATTCCACTTCTTTTCAAATTTATTAATATTACAATTTAACTAATCACTTGGGTAAAAGCAACGCCAAATTATATAACTTTATTTTGTGCTTAACCGAGTTTCTAAATTGGCCGCGCCAAATTTGTACACAACTTAATTCTATCTATAAATTTGGTGCTTTAATCGTGCCCCTTAGTTGCGGCGACAAATCTATACGACGCCTTATTTCATCTAACACAATTATCTAATATTTGTATGTTAGATAAAATGTTACTTACCCGTGATATTACTTTACCTGGGCGCCAGAACAAATCCCAGATACAAATGACACGGTTTCAGCTTAGCTCAGCGCATGGAGACACTCTTTCTCAGGATTCGTTCAGTGATTGTGGTTTTCAAGGGGAATCGTTACAAATAACACTTTAATATTTGCTTGATTATTTTTAATTAACGTTTTAATTAATTATTTTTAAACTTGAAATGCTAATGGTAGGACTTAATTCTACCCTAACACTTATAATTACTGAGTGAGTGTGAAAAGTAACAATTAAGACGTTCAAACGACCTATGGCTCTTATCTGGTTTAATTAAGAGATTGCTATCTCCCAAACCAGTGCTAAAGAACAGGTCTGCAATAATTTGCACGTCCAATACTACACCCCACTTTCCATTCAACACTCCTATACTATGTTAGAGCTAATCTTATAATTAAAATACAAAGTGTGCAATTCTTAGTGTCTGTTAAAAATTGTTTATTGTTTTATTTTTTGTTTAGTGCTTATTTCATTGATCAATGAATCTATTTCTTACTGTTTGATGCGTTGACCGAAGATAGGAATCCGTAGGGATCCTCCTTTTGGTTTTGCACAGAAGAATTGATGTTGATCAATGCTGTAGAAGATGCCCTGGCAATTACAGATGCTGTAGCCTTCTGTCGCACAGGTCCTTCACGGCTGATGCTTAATTAATTAATTATTTAATTAATTATCGTTGTTTTACGCAGCGAGAGTTGTTGAACGGTATTAGTTCATCTATACTGCGGACTACTTCTCGAATTTGATGTTTAAATTACACTTTTGCGTGATTGAAAAATGTCTGTACGTAATTTATACACGTCTAGCGTATTGAAGATCCGATCGAAGAGTGATGCTACCCCTCGCTTTGAGTTGGCGTCAGTTTTCAATACGGGCTGCTGATTGGTTGTTCAAATAAATCATGCGTTTTTCCAGTTTTGACAATCTCGAACAGGTCGAGCAAACACCCCTTGACAGGTTTCAAACTGCAGAGAATTTCTAGTTAAAATCGTACTTCCTGTGTTTGCAAATCGATTGATTACAGGTACTTGCAAATGTGTTTTCAAAGATCTGACCACAGAATATTGTTGCTTAGGTCTTTATCTGTGTGTGTGCGAAAACACCTAATTCCTACGTAGCATAATTCTCTCGTTATTCCTGTTGGCGTGCGTCATCCGTATAACTTCTTCAATTGTCAATTATATTAACTGAGATTGCGGCTACTTATAAAGCTTCACTTGCTGAATACAATGCTGTTTTCAGAATTGCCGTATATTTATAACTTTTGAAGTTATCGCAGGTTGAACTGATAATTTGCTTTGAGTAAAATTACATGTTTGTACTGGTTTCTGATGTCGCGGTGACGTGGTTAGAACGAGGTGGCTGCGATTATACGCTCTCTCTCTTGCTTACGGCGCTACACTCGTACCGTCTATCACTTTCATATAACGCTCAGACAGGACGCTATTATGATTCGTTATAATATATATATATTGTAACGTTATGTTGGATGCGTCCTTCTTATTTAAGCCCCGCGATGGAAGCCAAATCTGTAACGTTAAGACTGGTGTGTCTCTGAAAAATCTGTACACGTGTATATGGTATTGTCTGTGTTAGTGCGTTCGTCTCGCACTGAGGTCGTTACATCTATTTTGCGCTAACGATGTCCGTAGCGTTGCTGTAATTACCAGTATAACACAGCAGTAACCTTACCTGTTCTTAAATAGGGGTGTGTTAATCCCGGGTGGCGCCAAATATTTTTATTAAAACAATTAAACTTATTAATTAATATCTTAATAGGGTGTTCTCAGCTATGACGGTCGGGGCGTTCAAATAATTCCCGCTCGTTCAGCCTACTGAATCGTGTAGGTAGTTGTATGAATTGCAACTTGAGCGCTGGTCGTCAAATCTAGCTTTCGTAAACAAACACAAGTAATACAATACACTCCCTATGAAATAATAACAACGGTTATTCCCTGTACTAGTTATTTTAATGTTTGATAAGTAACATTTTCAATTTGACAATTAAATTATATTGCTTGATTAACAAATTTGCACCGACTTTTTACATGAAACAATAATTCTCTCAGGATGACGAATCCATTATGGTAACTATGTGTTCACATCAGCATGGCTGCTGAACGTTTTAGTTATTATAATTACTTTCGTTCCAAAATCGGGGATTCTTTTGATTACAAGATAAAGAATTCCTATGATTACAATAAAAGTACTTTACCTTACTCTAAGTGTACATAAATAATAAGGTGTGTTGTTACAATCTGTTCTGTAGTGTCGTTAACTGTGTTTCGAAAGTTCGTGTTTAAACAATAGGTTAGATTTTATGTTAACAAATTTTCAGTGTGTTTATTTTTCTTAATTAATCTTTGAAAGAGAATATTCGGCTTATAGTGAGATCAAATTACTTTTAGTAATATTTAAAGTGATTTTGTTTTTTGGAAATAAGGTAATTCAATGGTACTTAACACATCAGATGATTTGGTGTTTTCGTTCATTGGGTCGGAAGATGATTGGGCTGCAATAGTTTCTATTTTCATGAATCTTGGGACTTAAGTAGGTCAGGCGTCCTTTTCATATAGGATGTGGTCATAATTTTCTTTTATTTTTCTGTTTTATGGTCCTTGGTCTTTAGTTGACTGCTCCAATGGTTCGTCTGCTTCTTATCCAGTCATGGTTTTGAATTTCGTTCACTGTTTCACATTATTTAATTAAAAATTTGTCTTCCAAAATTCGGCCTCTGTTCTGGTAGAGTGACGCTTTACGAGTAACGGTATTCAACGGTAATTTTCGCCACCAACGTCTGTTTCTATGGTTACCAATTAAATTTGATTGGCTTAGATTGACATAATCCACTGTTATCAAAATTTTAATTCTTTTCAAAATCCTAGTATATCTTCTGATTGCTGTTATTCCTCTATCTTCCTTCCTAAGTATTAAATATTGTCACTATAGTATGTATTTCCTTTCATAGATTAATTTGATATCCCTCAAGGTGGGATTATTTTATGTTTTATGATTTTACAATTATTTTCATATTTGCTAATTGCCAGACACCTTGAGGAAATCTTCCAGCCGTTACCTAGACAAACAGCAGAGGAAAACACTAACTTTGAGCCGAAAGTAGATAGGAAAAACATACAGAAAGTAACGCTACAGGAATTGAGAGAAGAAATTAAGAGCAATCTAAGCGCAAAAAAAGCCCCGGGGTTTGACCTGATAACAGGCCAAATACTAAAGGAACTGCCTGGAAAAGCCATGAGAAAACTACTCCATTTGATCAACGCTGCCTTCAGGCTGAAGTATGTGCCTAGTCTGTGGAAGGTGGCTGAGGTTATCATGATTCTAAAACCTGACAAAGCACCAACAGATAAAAAGTCCTACAGGCCAATCTCCCTGCTACCGGTGATCTCAAAACTATTTGAAAAACTGTTTTTGAAGAGATTAAAGCCTTTGTTAGAGGAAAGAACCCTGTTGCCGGATCATCAATTCGGATTCAGAGAAAAGCACTCCACTATTGACCAGGTACAAAGAATCACCCATGTTATTGAAAAGGCTCTTGAAGGGAAGAACATTTGCTCAGCCGTCTTCCTGGATGTAGCGCAAGCTTTTGATAAGGTCTGGCATCATGGGCTTGAGTACAAGTTGCATAGGGATTTCCCAGAGGAATTCTATCTGATACTAAAGTCTTACATCTCAGAAAGATACTTTAGGGTGAAGCATGAGGATGAATATTCAACTTTAAAGAAAATATCCGCGGGAGTTCCCCAAGGGAGCGTATTGGGTCCAATTTGTATTTGTTATACACGAGAGATTTACCAAACAGTGAGGAAACAACCGTTGCGACTTTTGCGGATGATACTGCTGTTCTGGCGGTAGGTAATGATGCCGAGACAGCGGCCAATAAACTGCAAACTTCAATCGCAGAGGTATGGGATTGGACTCGACGCTGGAGGATCAAACTCAATGAAACGAAATCAATACACACCAATTTTACCAACAGAAAAATATAAATACAAAAGATCTACATTAATGAACAAGAAGTGCCATACTCTAACACTGCTAAGTATTTGGGTATGACTCTGGACGCAAAACTTAAATGGAAGGAGCATGTGAAAAAAAAGAAAGAGGAACTCAACATAAAATTCAGGAAATTGTACTGGCTGTTAGGTAGGAATTCACAACTAACAGTTGAAAACAAATTGCTGTTGTATAAACAAGTGCTGAGACCTGTGTGGACTTATGGTGTACAACTCTGGGGATGCACCAAGAAATCTAACATTCAAATGATCCAAACTTTTCAAAACAAAGTACTTAGGAGTATCGTTGATGCCCCCTGGTATATTAGGAATGACAATCTGCACAAAGATCTCAGAGTAGAATATGTCAGTGAAATCGTAACAAAATATGCAGTTAACCATGACAGGAGAATTCAGACTCATATAAATCCAGAAATGCTTTGCGTGGTGGAAGAAGCTCCGCACACGTTAAGAAGGCTTAAAAGATTGAAGCCCCAAGATTTGGTGACACACTAGTGCATTTAAATCTGTAAAACTCTAAAAGAGAGAAAGGCAATAATCTCAACCCGGAGAACAGCCAGTGGGCTTCTACCCCATAAACCGTGACTGTAATATTAAAGAAAAGCAACTTGTTGGGCTCGCTCAGTTGTTGCAAAGGGAGGTGTTTTTAGTGGGTTAGAGTCCCACACTACCTGGAGCTACGGGGCTCCAGTGTGTCTATAGAGATTTTCACCTGCCATGCCGAAAAAAAAAAAAAAAAAAATTGCTAATTACATTTCTCTTCTAATTTAAATCCTTATTTTAATATTTTGCTTTTATTATGATTTACAAATTATCCTTGGTTTTTTGTTCACCTTGGATTAGCTAGTTTCTTTGTTAATTTGTTACAAATTGTAGTTGTTTGTTTTTGACAATTAGGCATTTTCATAGGCCTAAGTAGCCATTATGGTATTTGACTTCCTTCATTCAAATTACATCTCAATTTAGCCTAATGGGCTTTATTTTGTTATTATAATTGGTTGTGTTATTTATTGTTGTGTTTTGGGTCTGTTTATGTGTTATTATTATGTCGCTATTATTTTATATATTATGAATTGCTAATTGTTTACTATCTGGTTTCTTCGTTTTCTAAGTCATACATTTCTTAACTTTCTTACTTATTTAATTTGCCAATAATAACAATGTGGCTATTATTTACTATTTTTTGATCACATTAAATACAATATCTAGGCCTATGGTCTGTATAATTCTTCCAGCCATATCCTATTCATAAACTTGCTTAAATAATTATTTAACTATTATTTGATAATATTTGTTTACAGTTCATCTCATTTTATATCAATTTTTGGGTGATAAACAACATCACTTTTTATGAACTTACTTTACTAATGATCCCTTATAACATGGGTGTTTATTGATTTGTTTTAACTTCTTAATTTTTAAACAATCTTTACTTTCCCTCCATGGTAACACTATCTGTATTCTCTTTCAGGGTATTGTCCCTTTTAATTATAACTGCATTCAATTAAATTTAACAATAACATTCTTTCTTAACTAATTCTGTCTTCATCACTTTTCAGCGTTCATTATACCTTAATTAACTGTTTACACTTACTACTATTCTTAATTACTACTATTTTTCACTTTCAATCATTTAGTGTTTCCTTTGGATTTATTAAGTGTTTAGGCTTTCATCATTCACTATTTTTCACTATATTAACTTTCTTTATATTACACTATTCTCATTTAATCTCATCACCTTCACTTTTAAATTATTTATTGTTTATTATAATTTGTTTAGTGTTTTTTCTTTATCACTATACTTTGGGGTTTTTACACTTTCATTTTGCACTTCACAAATGTTTATGTTTTTTAATTGTTTCTAAATGGGTAATCCCTCTAATTACTATCTCACTACCGTACTATCTCTTTCATTACAAATATCATTAATAATATTAACAATTTTATGTCTCTATAATTTATCATTACATCTAACTCTAATTTGTGGGATAGTTTCCTTTTTTATATTTAACATTGTTTAATTGGGTTTCTTTCAATTGTCATTTACTTTTTTATCCATTAATTGATAATAATATTTACTTTTTTACATAGGTTAATTATTGGTCTTTCTTCCAATATTACATTTGAGTGTATTATTTCTCCTGCTCATATTCTTTATTACTTATTTGTGTCTTATCATTTGTTTTCATTTTTATTTATTTCCCTTTATCTTGGGTTTGTTTCTTTTTCATTTCCCTCCTTCTTCATTTTCATTGCATTTGGTTAATACCTTGGTTTTCCACCTTCTCCTTTGGGTTTATTTTAATATGTTGCATTGAGTCATTCAATTCCTCTAATTTTTTTCATTTTTGCTTGGTTTCGGGTTTTCCCCTTCTTCATTTGGTTTGGTTAATTACTTTCTTCTTTTTATTTGGTTTTATTCTCGTTTGTTTTTTCTGGTTCCCTTCTTCTTTTGTTTCCTTTTGTTGGGTCAATCACTTTCTTATTTGGTTTTATTCTTGTTTGGTTTCGTTGTTCCCTTCTTCTTTCTGTTCTTCTCGTTTGGTCAATCACTTGGGTTAGGTCTTGTCGTCGTTTGTCGTGTCATTGTCTTTTTATTTTCTTTATATTAAACTTTTTTTAATGAAGTATTATTTTATATTCATAATCATTTTTTTCATCCCTGGTATTGCGTTGGCTTATTTGTGTTGTAACAATATATATATATATATATATATATATATATATATTATAACAAACCGTTCTGTGCGTGGGTGTGGAGTTGACTTGTAAAGTCCCACGTTGCAGGCGTCAATCTGTAACAATCTAATTTGTGTTGTGACGTTTTATCTGTGAGTCTTAAAGGCCCACGTTGGATGCGTCAATCTATAACAAACCGAATAGTTACGGGTGTATTTTACGAACTGCGGATAACGAAATAAGTTACCCTTCAAAACTTGGTTGTACTCGTTAATCGGTTCGTAAATGTCCTTATGTTGTGACTATTAATTATATTAGTTATTTTGTTGTCGTTTCCTGTGTTGTCGTTCAGTATTCGTTGATTAGCAACGATTGTATAGGAACGAGAATTTAGTGTGTCACCGTCCGTTTGAAATCGGCGCGTGAATAATATTTGTTTAGTAATGGTCAAATAGATCGTGTAAGCAGCCCACTAGATCTACTTTCGTGTCTGGATGTCCTTGCGCCCTCCTCAAAGTTTCTCTTCTGGTTCCTGTAATTAATAGTCTTTATAATTACTTTATTGGAATAAAATAGGACTGGTACGATTGACAAATTATATCTTTTATTTGTAATTTCTTTGGAACATTGGTCAAATTACCGTTTCATTATTCGAGGATTTACAATTGGATGAGTTCATCCGCCGTAACAAATAGTCCGTAATAACAAAAAAATTCACAATAATTATATTTTATATTTCTCAGGTAATGGGTACTTGGAGTTGCTAGGAAAGATAGGAAATATGCTTCTACTTAAAAATACAATGCATTACAAAATATATTTACTTCTTATCGACTAACAAAATGTATATAATAATGTTTTCCAAAGTTGTTCGCTTACAGTTTGCAACAGTGCCTTCAGTAACACAACATGGCGGACCATTGAGTTCTCACCTCAGAAAAATACGTTCTTTAAATTCCAATTAAAGTGTTTTAAATAAAGTCTTAGTTATAGTAGTTTATAATAATAGTTGGGTTACCAATAGTTGGTATATAGCCTCCTTTATCTGGAACAGCTATGTTTTTTAGTGGAAATTGTGTTGTGATGTTATGTAGTATTCTGCTGGAATTAACCAAAATGTCTCACCGTTGCTGTGTATATACGGGATGGACGCTTTTGAGTTGGGTATCTATTTTCTCAGATTCTCGTTAGTGTGTTGGTTTTTCTTGGTTCTGGTGTCGTGTCATGTGTTGTCGATCTTTTCGGTATTACTTTTATCGGAATCGCCTCTCCTGGAGTAAGTTTTCACTCTTTTAATATTAATTTTTTTTCTGCCAGCAATATGCTGTTGAAGTTTTCAGTTTTATATCTAACAATCCAACTGTCCCTCTAAAAAATATTTAAATCTCGTTGGTGACCTAGCTTTTGGTGTTTTTGATTGGTCTAGAGCCTTGACCCCACGTCACGTGACTAAGTTATTTTTGAAAATTGGCGTTTTTAATTTTGTCACCTCAGATTACGTTTTATTTATTTTGATTTACATTTATTTTTAATTAGTACCATTTTATTGTTCATTAAAATTAAATAGTTTTGATACTAATCTCGCCCCATTTTAGCCTCTTATCTACTGTTTTGGCAGGTTTATACTTTTGTGTTTTGAGGCTTTGACCTAATCTTGTTTGACATTTTTGTTGTATGTCTTACAGATCTAATATCTTCTAATATTGTTATTCTTACTACCAAATATAATTCTGAGTATTCCTACTTTTCATACAATATCATTAATTAAAATATCTACACCTATTTTTCTGACAATAACAATAATACTGAAGCCATGTCAGCTTAGTGGCTTACTAAACACTTTATAATTATGTTCATTATCTATATTATGATAGCAATGGATGGTTTATACATCTCCCTCCATTAACATCTTTATATTTTATCAAAACCAAGCTTTTGTTTTTAGTTTTATTTAATTTAGTAGTGTTTATCTAACTATTTCAATGTTGCTTGGGTCTGGCTCAATTCCTTAGGCCTACATGTCTAACAGTTAGTTATTTCTGTACAATATCCTTTTTATGATATTAGATCTTTCCCAATTACCTGATTGACATTTTGAATAGTTTATGAACATTCTGTTCACTAAATAACTAACATTTTTTTTAACAAAACTTTTTATAACATATAAATTAATGGTGCACACAGGCTCCCATATTAACTATTTCTAATATAACTGAACATGGGTGTTTATTACCCTAACTCTTTTATATGTCACTATATCTTATTATTTAAATTATAGCATAGGCCAATAACTGTGCATTATTTAAAAATGAATAAGTGTTCAATCCTTATGAATAAATAATTATACATAACATAATACATTGGAGTTTACCAAAACACTTAATAAAAAAAACACTTTGTCACTATATTTTGGTTCTTATTTCCATATATGTGGTTCATAAGACCTTTATCACTTTAATGATAACCCCCACTGGCTTTCACTTCCCCACTGGTTTATATTATGATCTTTTGATCATCATTTAATTATTTTGGGCTCTCACTATTTTCACTTGTTTGAACTCATAGATTTACACTGGTTTCTTAAATTATTACATGTTTTGTTATTATTTACTCTACTGCATTGCATTCTTAATTTTATATTATCTTTATTGGGTACTCCTATCAATTGTATTGTTTATTAAAAGAATGGGATTAGTTTACTCATTAGATTGGGTCAATTTGTCATGTTTTTTGGTACAAACTTCTGTTTCTCAGTTCTAAATCTGGTTCTTTGCCTCTTCTCATTTCTTCTATTCAATGTTGATTTTTCTTGTGATATTCATAGTCGCCCGTTTCATTTTTCTTTTATTATCAATCCATTTGTAGTTCGTGTTATTGTTCATATAGTTCATATTGTTCGTGTTAATGTTCATGCCCCTCACCTACCATAACTATTGGGTTTTGTCACGTTATTAGAAATTTTTCTTTGTTTGTTCTTTTCTGAACTTCCTTTTATAACTACTGTTTCTTATATAATATTAATATAATCTTCTTTGGTTACTTTTGTTGGATGTTGGAATTGATAATTTAATGTTAGTTACATACTTTTTAATAAGTTTTTTTTTTCATGGCTTGTGCTAGTACTTGTTATTTATATCTTATCGTTATAATATATCTTATACTTATGTGATGAGATGTACCATCACAATATATATATATATAATTGGAGCGAGTAGTCTACTTATGTGGTGCTTTTTAAACGTCACACACATTTTCCTTATGTAACACTAATTTTTATGAACTTTGATCTTGAAGTGATATTATAAGTACTAACCTTGACTTACAATAGATAATTCAATTGTTCTTGCACAGTCGCATACAATTGGTTACTTAGTTTTTTTTTCCTAAGAAAAACTTTATGAGAGCAGTCCCTACCCTAGCTCTTTAACTTATCTTTGCTACAATTGTCGAAGTTTCTTCCTCCTCTTTGCAAATAGAGCACTTCTTGCATTCTCTAATAATAGTCGTATCAGGATTCTCATAATAAAAGTCTGGAGCAGCCCTTACAACAAAAGCTCAAGCCATCCTTAATTTTCTTAACCCTACAGAAACTGGTTATATCCTAGAGCTGTCTACAGCAAATACAAGTCTTCTTCTGTTTGTTTTTCATAGCTATTTGCATATGATATTTATGTAGGTTAAAGTTTGGTTATATAATACTCTTCTTTAAATCGTATTCCTAAAAACTACCTTTAATCTCTTCTTCGTTTAGGAACTTTATATTATACGTTACAGGGGCTTCATTGTTTACCCAATCGATTACTCGACCAGTTGTACTTATTACTTACTTATTTACTTATTACTTATTACTTATTACTCGAGAAGGTCTTACTTGTTCGAATCTTAATTGGATCTGAACTAAAAGCTAAATGTTTCCTGATAATATGTTTTGTTGTTGTTTTCTTATACGTATGTGTATTGTTTTGTAACATAAGTAACACAGTATTTTATAATGTACTGTTATGTGTGATTGTATATCTGATTTTGTTCGTATACTTGCATGTAAATTCTCGGTGTATCCCAGATTCTGCTCCTTAAGTTAGTGTCTTCTCTTATGTGTCTTAAGAGTCTTCTTCTTAAGTTTACTCCTAGGTTTCGTATGGTCTTCTCCTTGAGTTGAATCCAAACAAGTGTCTTAGAGTCTTCAGTCCGCGTCCGGAAGTCTCCGGAAGGTTGTCATGTGAGAGTGCTATAGGCTGCTTGCGAAGGATATCTCTTGAAGATTCCCAACCGGTGCTGCTGAAGATTGATACCTCGGTGTATTGTGTACGCCATTCTCTGGTACCATTGTGGTGGATTTCTTCATAAACGTTCGTAAATTTCAGTGGCCCTTAAAATACGCTTGAGCGTTTCCTACGTGCGTAAATATGGTAGCAAAGGAGCGCGTCTAAAGATGTCATAAAAAATGCTAAGTGATGAAAGCTCTAAGATAATTGTATGGTGATTTTTCCGTAAATTCCCTAAAGGTTTATGGAGTGTTCTTATAAGTGTTACGGAGAAGGGTTTCTCGGTATTGTCTATATAAACTATGGTGCTTGCCTGGATCTTCCCATACTGCACCGGGACTTGCATGTTTATATGTAATACTAGCTGTTTTTATAAATATCAGAAGTGAGGTTTTCGTTTTGAAAGAGCGCCATTTTCTTACTATGCGACAACAAAAATATAACAAGTTATACAACAATAAACTTTAAGTATTTTAAAGTTGTTAAAGTAACTATAAGCCTAAGTGTGTGAAATAGTGCCTGATGCTAACAATAATCATCGTATATAGAGTGCACGTGTCTGAAAGTGCCTTGCATTTTTTACAGAGAATTAAAAACACAACATTAAATAAAGTAACTCTGAAAATACAACTTATTTTGAAAGGAACATATCTATGAGTAAAATATTACATATAATATTTTAATTATTGTTTGGATGGACAGAAACTGTTAGCATACGTTTCCATATAGAAAGGTCGTTATGGGCCACGAAACCGGCGACAAATTTTATTTAGATTTTCCGATTTGAATATTTTTTTCACGGTGTTTCTGGCCTCTAAAAAACATTACAGGAAGAATATTTTCAAAGTAATGTATTTAGGAAGGGATATATTTTTAACCAATCAAGGGACCAGAAAAGTCTGTGAAGTTCACTAGAGTTGCAATAGAAACCAATTGAATTTTAAGGTAATAGATTCGTGTCCTCTGGACCAAAAAAATCGGTTTGCCAGGCTGCGTATATTAAAAACTAAACAGTATTAAAGCTTAGAGAAACACCATCTGAACTTTGTGAAATACCTAAATAAGCCTAGTTATCATTGTATTGCTGTCAGTTCACATTTAGTGCTGCCCACGGTAGGAGAATATACCCGCATAGGTAATTGCCACTTCAACTTTAAAGGAGGTAGTATTAATAAATTTATCAATTTACGTCTATTCGTAAATTCCAAATTACGATCCTGACTACGATCAGACAGATCTGTAGACTACAGACGTACAGCTCTTCTGTTTCAAAAAAGCTTTTTAAAAGCGAAAACTGGTTCAGGCTATAAGGTAAAACTTTTACGTTTTTATCCATAAAATCTTTGTGTTCAGAGTCGGTAGTGATTTAATTATATTTAGTTAAGTAAATAATTATATATTTATGCAAAATATACTAATGAAAATTAAATTAAAAATAAAAAGCATTTAAGTTATAAAAAACAAATACACCGTAAACAAAACGTAGAAAATATAGGCTCCTGTAATCTATAATATACAGAGCTTTTGAAATGTTCTTTATAACATCTTTATAGGAAATACTATTATAATATTATTACTTTTCCGCTCCTTTCTCTTGGTGGGCACAGATGATACTAGATTACGTAGTATGCAGATCTCGCATGTCCCGTTCGCTCCTTTCTTTTCCAGTATGTTGTTTGGTGATGATTCTGCTCTCGGTGTTATTAGTTGGGAGTGATCGAGACTATCTTTTACGTGCGGATCCTGTTCTAACTTCATTCAGTTGCTCAAATCGATACGTTGACGGCCAGAGAAAATAGTATTTGCTATGCATTTCATGCAGTTTGTGACAGTAGAAAAATGCGATAAATCACAATTCTGAAATTTTATTTACCAATAGGCAACTTTATAAATAATCTCTAACCTCTACTTCGAGCACTACATATTCTATACATGCTGATCACGAAAGACATCCATATTACTGGATTCGTAGGACTACATTGTTTTAATTATACTTAATTTCACTGTATATCCAGCGCTGGAATAAATTAAAATTTAATTAAAGTCCAAATTAATTGTGTGTACACTAGTCATTACAGTCATTCTGCACACTAGTTTAACTCAATAATGTGTCCATGAATGGGCGTAATGTCATTACTTTTGGCACACGATTCCTACGATATGCACATATCAGTACAGACACATTAACTGGTATTACGCTGCAGTTCGTTATTGTAAATATTTTAACTTTAACTGAAAACTAAGTTTTTAAACGTAATAACAATTTGGACTAAACTTATTCTCATCTTCGTTCAGAATAATCGCCACGCCTCATAATAAATGTCTTACACACACACACTAATATATAGCAATGAACACGAAATTTAAAAACAAAAAGCAAACATACCATTTATACAAACATAAGCAAACAAAACACGGAAAATAATAAAATAATTAAAAATAATAAAATATAAGCAGTAGATACAGAATAAACCGATTACACAAACCGTGTTAATTAAGATAAGTAACTAACAGAATGAAATGTAGTGAAAATTATTAAGAAGAATATAAACAATTTGTAAAATTATTAAAATTAAGAAAAAACATAACGCAACGAGTACAAACGAATTACCAAGCAACAACAAGGGACGTGGTGTAAGTGAATTTATCGACAGAGCGTCTACGAAGAAAAATAAGATGTACCATGATATAAGAAGAAAAATAACTGAATATACCATGTGTAATAATTACTATTAAATAACGTTTAAATCTGGATAGTCCTCCTTACGACTAGGTGACTTTGAATACAAATGTATTAAACACTTTTATAAGTACTTTAAATTACTTTAAAACCTAAGTAATATGTCTGTAGCTGTGTTTAGGAAATATAATTGAATTTGTAGATCTTTGTGTACACGTTCATATCAAAATTATGAATGTACTTCCAGTATTGATTTGGGTCAAACCAACCTTCAGCTTGGTAAACTTAAACAATGCACCAGTCCACAAATAATGGGGGAATAACTGAGAGTTCGGTGAAAGCATATCGGCTATCATAATTTTGGTATTACAAGCCAAGTGAGGTCGTAAGGAAAGCGAAAGGAAACTGATACGGACAAACAAAGGGTGAGAGATTAGGAGAGAATTAATGGGATAAATGACCGTTTCGGGTACAGCAAATTCGATTCTTATCACTGTTAATTAAGGCCAGGCAATGTGCTCCTAATGCTTTTATAACTGGGAAGCTGTGGCCAGAAACGTATAATTTTAATTCTTCGTAGATCTACAAAGAACACAATTCCTTTCTCAAGCAGAAAAGAAATCAACTAGTCTTTCTTCCTATAAAGCTGTCGATATAACCTACCATTCTACATAGTAAATAATTATGTCATTTAGAGTAGGCTAAAATAATAGGATAAAATATTCGGGTGTTAGAATTTTGTAATGAAATTTTGTGAGAACCAACCATATGGCTTCTTATTATTGAAAACAGTATTGCAGAAAAATTATAAGCAATTTTCTAAGAGATAATGTAATACTGAAATTTTATTAATTATAGGTAACAATCGTTATTATTTTGTATTAAAGTACAGCGACGATTTCTGTACTAGGTAGCTAGTTAGCACTACCATCAGATTTCTGATACATACGTATAATAAAATACATAATATATTTTTGTTATACGATCGCAGATATATTCAACTTCAACGATCGTAAGATCGTCACGTTTAGATTCCTTTTTAAACTGCCACCGCCCGCTTCAAATGCCGTAGTTTGACATTCAGAGTGAGGTCGCTTGAGTTTGTAGGTTCAGATTCCGTGCTACCCCACACAAAGTATTGGGGAACCACGTGACTAGTCAGAGAGGGTTGAGAGGTATGTCGCAGCTAAGCATAAGAGTTAGTGACAGAGCAGAAGAGCAAGGTGAGACAGGCTTACTTAGTAGATACCGAGCTACCTACTACGTTGTCAATATTACAGTACGGTTTCATTTGTCAGTGGTCAGTTAAAGTAGGCCTATATTTGAATGTGTCCTTTACTTGCAGTGTTGTGCCAAGTCAGTTGTTAGTGACTTGAACGTTTATTTAAATATGTTTTGTGCATGTAGTGTTATGCAAAGTCAGTTGTCAATGATTTACACATTCATCTGAATCAGTTTTGTGTTGTTTACATTATTTTCAGCTGCATCGTGAATAGAGTAATAGTTTTATTTTGAAACAATTTTTGTTGAAAACTGATGAAGAGACATTGATCATTAAGAATCTTGGAAAGTCAGTATCGCCTATAAATTTAAGTCAGGAAATTAAATAGGAGGTGTGATCAAAAAGTATCCGGATTGGTACTGTCAATGCCAAGTCAGCTGACTTGGGTCTAAAAAGCGACGAATATGTTTACTTTACCATGCTCACGGTTTTCTTTTGATCAGAGAGGGATTGTTTATCATGAATATGCTCCAGCAGGCCAAACAGTAAACCAGGATTATTAGACTACATTTCTGTTTGAGGGGGTTGAGGGATCCAATTCCGCAGGCTTACGAACGTTTTGTCTTTCTGTGCCTGGTACAAGGAGATGGTTAGGAGTAACCTTGAGAAGTGTTATCAAAAAACATCAGGATTGATTTTATTTACAAAAATATACAAGAGTCACAGATTTGTAAGTTTGTCTTCTTGAAAATAGACTCCTTCCGTAGCCACTCACTTCTTCCAGCGTTTTTCCAACTGTTTGAAGCATGTCTTAAAGTTATCTTCTGTAAGAGCCTTAAATTCACTCGTCGCATTTTGTTTATCTCTTCTATGTCTTGAACTGATCTTCCCTTTCAATTGATTACTTACCTTTGGAAAGAGGAAAAAGTCACAGGAATATGTATCTGGCGAATATGGACGATGCTGAAGCTGTGGAATATTGTGTTTACCAAGAAAATGCTGAAAAGTATGTGACGTGTGGGCAGCTGCATTGTCGTGATGTAGCCACAATTCACCACTCTGATGCAACTGTAGCCATTTTCATCGAATTGCATCCTACAGCCGCCTTACAACAGAAATGTAGTAATCTTGGTTTACTGTTTGTGCTGCTGGAGCATATTCATGATGAAAAATCCCCTTCTGATCAAAGAAAACTGTGAGCATGGTTTTGTCTTTACTTCGTCTCTGTTTTGCGTTTTTTGGTCTTGAAGAACTTTGCGTTTTCCAGTCTGAAGTTTGGCCCTTGGTTTCTGGATCGCATACATGAACCTATGATTCATCACCCGTTACGATCACGCAGAAGATCAATATTGCGGCCAGTCTTGCTGGTTAAAGTACATCCTGAACGCTCGTCACTATCAATATTTTCACTTTTTAAACGCTTAAACCACTCATAAACGGTGTAGGACTCGTACAATCTTCCCCATAAACTTTTTGTAACTTTTCTGATACATCTTTACATGTTTCACAATTTTTTTGGCGAAATCTGATACAAATTTTCTGATCACTTTTGTCTGTCATGGTAAATGCATCAGCTGTCAACAAACCAGATCAGCTGTTATTATAAAACTTATACTGAGTATTTAGAATACTTTAAAGTAAACATTTGTGTCGCTTTTTTGGAGCCGAGTTAGCTGACTTGGCATTGACAGTACCAATCCGGATACTTTTTGATGACACCTGGTATGAGTAAATTTTAGGTACCCTTGTTGTGAGTTGGTAAGTTCCTCAAATACTATCTTTTTGACAATGTGACCATTAGAAAGCTGATACCCCTCATTAATAAGTGGTTTCTTAAAGTTTTAGCATATAAGGGACGTCCAATGTATGTAACATATTACAGAAAGCCCAAACTAACATATTACAAAAAGCCCAAATTTGGTAATCACTTCCATAGGCCTATATTATATATGCTGCATTAAGTAAGCTAATACCCTTGTAATTTTCTCAGCATGTTTGTGAACTTTCTTTAAAAATAAGGACTACCAAAGCCCTTCCCCAGTCTGATGGATTAGTATTTGCATCCAACACTTATTTATAATGTCCAGAGGTCTATACTTTGCTTGCACTGGGAATATTTATAAAAGTCTATGTTAATGTTATCTTCACCAGCAGCTTTCCTATTCTTACTACTACTTAATGCTTCTTCAAGATCTGTATCTTCTATGAAGTCAACTGCTTGGGGCAACCCTATTATTTCTTCCTAATCAAATTCTTCATCTTCACTAAGCCAGACTTTCTTACAAAACTCCATCCAATCTGCCATCTTTAGAGTTTGAAATTGGCTGCTTCTTTATCACATTTATTTAAATGTTTTATAATTTTTTAGGCTGTATTTTGTCATCCATGCACATCACTTTCAATGGTAGACACGTATATTTCCGAGCTTCATTTGTGCGCTTTTTTAAAAGAGATTTTGTTTGGCTTTTTGTGTTACATTCTTCCAGTTATCTAGAGTTGTTGTCTGACAGATACGTCAGATACAGCTCTTTTTTCTTCCGGATTTCATTTTCAAAGTCATCATTTCTAATATACAGACCCCATTTTTCCTTAATACTAGGACTTATGAGGCTGCCATAATAGTCACCCTTTTAAATTCATTCCATTCTTGTGCTAAGTTTGTACTGACAGGCTTGATTTCCAAATATTGATTTATCCTTCTGTGTTAGAGATATCTGACAGAGTCTTCTTTAAAGAGGTTGACTTTCCACACGAAGTCAGAACTCGAATAAGATTTTACTGGTTTTATCTACCTAACTCTGAGTCCTACTTTTGCACTTACCAAATAGTGATCCGAGCCAATATCTTTCCCTTTCATTACTCTGACATTATTAAACAGTTTTCTCCGTTGTCCATTTGTGATAAAATAATCTAATATAGTCTTAAGTCCTCCAGCGCTCCATATAAATTTATGAATTTCTTTTTGCATAAAGAATGAATTCTCTACTCGAAAGGCATTAAGGCTCACAATCTCTAAGCATTTTACCATCTGATGCAGTACCGACTCTCCATTTGTTCCTACTAATCCTCTACTTCGCTCTTTTCTTATTTTAGCGTTCCAATTTCCTTCTATGTCTATGTTTCAATGTTATCAGATGAATTTAGTAGGCTACTTGTTGAAGTCTTCATAAACTGCAGATGTCTCCTCTTTTTTCCCTTGGAGCATATATAGCATTAATAAGCATTAGATATTATCTTTGTATTTTAGATCTACATGTTACGATGCGCTCATTCACCCAGCTGTAGAACATTATTCCATTGTATCCATCTTTCATGGATCAGAAAGGCAACGTCATCTGCAGTTCTCCTGTTCCTGCTACGCTACTGTAAATCATGGAAGACTGGAAGTCATATGTGCCCTTTAACTTTTGTTTTGTATCCGATGTTATCTTTTGTAGTCTAGCCTTGCATCTTTTATTTGCTGTAGCTTTACCCTCACGGACAGTGCTATGGTAAGGCGATATCCTCTGTGAAGTAGTTACGAAATGTAGTGAACACAAATTTTGTTATTAAAAAAAAGATCAGAAAATCGAATATCGAATATTGGATTTTTAAATACCTTCTTACTGTTACATCAGATTAAATTTAAATAAAAATGATAATCTATTAAATGAGTGTATAGGACCTTTTAGCGTCCTGGTCAGAATGTTGGAACATTTTTGTAAAACTAAGAAATTGGAAGAATTATTAGAAGTAGACTTTAAAAGACGCGAGTGTGAATCGTCAGTCTATATAGTGAAGGAAGTATGCGGCGGATGAGGAGTTTGTAAACGCGTGTAGACAAAATAGAGTCTCGACGTCATGACGTATCAGATGATGGGAATAAATGAACACCTGTAGCCAAAGAAATCATGTGCATAACAGAACAATGCTCGATCTATAAATAATGATAATAATGATAATGATGATAACTATGACTACGACAATGATGACGAAAGTGAAGGTGATGATGGCGAATAACGATTTGGATAAAATTTATTAATAAAACATGTACTGTGTTACTGGATTTGGTTTTCATTTTCTTCCATGATACAGTGTCTGTTACTCCTAAGACTACATGGAATGACCGTAATTTTGTTATTAAAATACTGTTTACACATACCCCAATGTTTGGAAGGTACAAATATTTACAGTAAAGGCAGGTTGCTAACATCACGTTGGCACAGCGTACGGACACCACTGCCACATTGATATTCCATTTACGGTCCGGTCGCGCTCTTGATACCCCTATATTGGAGCCATAGCGACGGCTGGTTGGCATACTTTGCACCCATCAGTATGCAACAGGCAAGTTTTATGAGGTAACAAATTGGATCGAACTCAAGTATTAAAAAATATTTTGTGTTTATTGATTTAAAGTACAGTTTTCTCAATTTCCATTCCAAGTTATTCATTATAAAATAATTGAAAGTATATTTTTCGGTATATTGCATATTGTTGGTAATATTGCAATATAAAGTAAATGTTTTACAACTTTTGATTACCAGTAGAGTGTTAGACGTATTAATCAGAAATGGTGTAGTATAGAAATTAATCAGAAATTAATGGAGACTGAGATATATTGCGGAAAAAACCGTGCTAGGAACGTCAGCAATAAGGGATATTAGTGCTATAACACATTCTCTGACGATTATAGATAAGTTGTAAATTGCTTTTATTCCTTTTTTGTAAATTAGGTATAAGTTTTGAATTAAGATATATGGGTAAAAAAATGAGATATGTCAAAATACCCATAATTTTATACTCTGTCATGTCCAGTGCAATGTTAGTGCGCGAGTGCGCGGGTGCGCGTGTGATTCACATTTAATTGAATAACTTCATTATTAATTAACATTTCTTTATGAAACTATGACAGAGTATGCACCGTATTGAAGGCTAAGTTTTTCATATATTCAATACTGCAGAACTATAATTTTAATATGTTTTTTTTTTTTAATAAAATTCATTCTTATTTTGGCGGCTCAGTAGACCAGTGGGTATGGCACCTGGCAACTGATCTAGAGGTCCTGTGTTCGATTCCCTGGCCCACACCGTTAAATCAAAGTGCATTTTTCAGCCCCAGGTCCACTTACCCTGTTGAAAATGAGCACCTGGGATAACATCTTGGGGATAATAATGGGCGGCTGAAGCGTAGTGCTGGCCATACTGCCTTCCTTGTATGCCGTACGGCTCACACAAGGCAGCCTACCCTGCCTACTCCTAAGCTACTTCGGTGGTATATATGGGAGCCATTATTATTATTATTATTATTATTATTATTATTATTAATTCTTCTTTTAACTCGTTATCTGCAAGAGGGTAATAAAAACTGTAGATAAAACCTAGACAGGCCTTTACAAACTTGTACATAGTTTTAACTTGAAGTCAGTCTATCATGATGAAAATCTATGACGTATCTAAGATTTCAACCACACAGAAGTTCTAAAAATTATTTGAGTCAGTCCCTTGCGGAGTACACATCGTGCAGTTCTCTTCGAGGTCTCTTCATAGAAGGTCGTACTGACTGTCGCGAGTTTTTCGTGTCAGGACGTGTCTATTCTATAAGTGACGTAGAACTTAGGTATACGTTATCTAGGATCGAAGAACTCAAATTTTCACAAAATTAATAATAGATCAATATTAGTGTTTTTCGCTTTACTGCATATTCCGCCTAGGACAGCAATACCTATCGGGGTATTACTGATTGATGCGAAAACACTTGAAGTTTCTGGATTGTGTAAGCCGAATACACACATCTATTTAATTACCCATTACCAAAAACCTGAGATCATTTAATAAACAATAACAGATTGATAACCGCGGCGTGTGTATGAAACGTCAGTGTCAGCTACGCCAACGTCAACGGGCAGCGGATTATCAACAGCGACATCGACGTTAGTTGTGGAATTCGACACCCAAGTAAACTAACAGTTATCGAAAACATTGCAACAATCAATCGTAATGATTACTCAGTCGAATATGAAATGTCTTCTGGCAAAAAGTATCTACAAAAAATCTTTATCCTGTAGTTTAAACTAGTTTATATACAACATTTGTTCTTCATAATTTGTGTGTGTGTTTTTTTAACTAGAAAATAAGAACCGACCCGAGAATACGTCGTGTAGATTACCTTACCTAAGAATATTTGGAAAAGAAAGTGGATATAAAAGGAAATATTGCAGAACACGAACAATGGAAGGTAATAAAAAGTCACCAATATAATGTATGCAAAAGGATAAAGAAAAGTTTTACGACAAGGATTTAGCAAGTTGCTTGTTAGAATATTCCTGTTTTTGTAATAAAATTATTTAAAATAATACATATAGCAACGCTTAAGCCTCCAAATACATTTAAAAAAGAAAAAATGTAGATGTTTGCCGATAAGTAAAAAATACAGTAAAAGCTAATGAATAATTGCGTGTCGGTGTTTAGTTGATTGACGAAATCGCATCGATCGTTGTCTCTCGAGATGCGACTTCAAGACTTTATATGAATTCCTAATTTTGTTCGCTGCTGAACTGAATTTTAAGCAGTTTCGTAGAACTAAAGAGAAATTACTGTGAATATTGGTTTGGGGTTTGTTAGTGAATGTAGATTGCCGGAAAAATGTTAAAAGAAATGAACGTGTCTTTGTGTACACGCGCATTCTGTATTCCCTCATTAAAAAAATTAGGCAAAATTAATAAAAAAAGGGAAAAGTTATTTAAGAAAGGATCTACAGAAATTGTTGGCGTAGCTTGGTCTATTCATCCCTTTTCCCTTCGTGTGTCTGTCTACCTGCCTCACCCCTTTTTCTCACTCTCTTCTTTCTCTCTCTGTTGACGATTTTATCAAAGCAGTTGCCATCAACTTTAGCAACAGCAGCAGCAACAGGACGGATATAATTAGATTCCTATCTTGTTGCACAGCATGCCTTGAGGCACCGTACCGTACCGTGCTAACCACACGCAATACTTTTGTTTTATGAATTAGGTTAATGAATTTTTTTTAGGCGGCTCTTAGGTGGTAAAGTGGTTCTTGTTTTTCACACCGGCTGCAAACATAGCGATTTAGCGAAAATGTAGGCCTAAGTTACATAAATTAGGATATGTCACACCGTTTCTCTCTCTCTCTCTCTCTCTCTCTCTCTCTCTCTTTCTTTGCCATGCTTCTTCTGTTTAACCCATTCTCTCTAATTCCTGTACTCTCTTTATTAGTTATATGATATTGATTATACAATAATATTTATGGCAATTTTTCAGTTTAAAATAGGCCTACTATAATGTAGGTATTATCTAGACTGTATAAGCCTACTTATTTTGTCAGTTGATTCGTTACCTGTATATGTTGTTACGTCGCTTAATTTCTCTTAAAAGTGCAGAACTTAAATAACGTTGATCTGTATTACTATAAAAATAATATTTTATAATATTCACATTGATGACAAAAAATAAAGCATACAACGTAGGGAAAGAGCTATGGTGCTGCTTAGTCTAATCAGGTGTCTATATCAGATTCAGAACTCGCGTGAACGTCGAAGCTTGATTTTCATATAAGCGAAAACTTAATACTCTTTGATAAAACACGATACCTTTGTCATCTATTTGTATTGTTTAATAACGTTTAGCAAGATTTGGTACAAAGTATGTTACTGTGAGTATACGAATCAGCTGTGTAAAAATTCACAAGTTTGGAATCTATCAAATTGAACGTTCACGTTATAAAATCTTCAAAAATGCTATGAGCATCAATGAAGACAACGTCGGCATTATTTTAACAGAGACATAACAGATAACGTCAAAATAAAACGTTATAGTTACTGACTCACTGTTGCGAATGAACCACATTACGTTAAGTGTTATATTGCTGTTTGTTTTCAGTTCCGAGAGCATTACCATCTACGGTACTTCTCAGCAGTCGCCGTTAGATTGGTAACAGAATGTAGGCCTACGTATTCTAGACTGTAAATGACACGTGTTACAGTTACTCAGTTAAATCTATACCAAATTCCTTAAGTTGCTCCCATTTCACCTTGTTACGTGGTGAAAGTAGCATAGATATAACTTGTAAACCTACTGCAATTACCTTGTAAATCATTTATTTTGCGTTTTGCATATGACACAACGTATGTAAACCTACATTTATGAGGCTTCAATTCTTTTACGACTTATTTGTCTCAGCATCCGGGCATAGATGGCTACCGAAAATATCACAATTTTGGCCAGCAGAAGTTTTAGCGTCTTCTATACCGTTTGGCCTTTAATATGTTTGTAAACATGCCGTTCATATTGTGGTTGAAACCAATCTTCTTAACTTCCTCTGTACTTTGCCGTTGGTGGATATTATAATACGTCCGTCACTTACTGATTAACATTAATTGAATTACTACTGAGACAATGGTAACCATCACTTTGCTCTTAAGTTGATTTATTGATTGGTTTATAACATCAGCTTGATACTGCAGTAGATAAATTACGAAGTGATACGTTGGAGTGAAACGTTCAACCACGCTAAAGGCATTTTGTGTCCTCTTCTTATCGGTAAAACTTTAATTCGTATTCTCGCCTTATCCATTTGTTTCGCGGCTTCACTTCAAGTACTTTAATTAGGATATTTTGTCTAATACTTGTTTTCTTCAATATATTCCTTCATAATTGACACAGTTTCTTTCTTGATTATCACAGATTGTTTTACTTCAGGTATTCTTGCCTTTCATTAGTTTAATTGCTCAAGTAATGGACCTATATATACCTTGATATATTTTTAAGTCGGTTTCTCTATAGTCTTAAAATAGACCTGTCTTATTTACTGTTGCTCGTCTGCTTCCGTTGTGTATACAGCCACTGTGTTTTCTGCTTTTCCTTTATTGCTTTCATTCACTCTTAATCTCACTATCCGTCCTATGTGCTCTATTTAATATTAACAAGAACAATAACTTTAAAATAAGTAGCCAAAATCTGTGTATCACAGTGAACAACGATTAAACATTGACGTTCACAACGTGCGTACCACTAAATTCTCGCAGTCGCACTGTCCATTTATACACTGGACAAAGATCAGTAGTCCTAATGGTTGTTGGTGTTTCTAATGCAGCGTTCTGCAATGTGTTGCACAACTCAATGAACATCAAATTATTTTCGGCGTTACCAGTTGTTCGTAAAAATTTCTTTTCTTTTCCGTTATGCATTTTTGAATCATTTCAATGAATTAAGTGTTCAGTTTGTAATGAATACAATATAATTAAATACACAATTTTAATACATATTATTGTACAATATAATATTTATTAATTATCATTAATATTATATAATTGTTTTTTATTTATTAGAAGATGTTATTCAAATCCTTGTATTAGACATATTATGTTGGTTATTTTAGAAAACTAAAGTGTAAAATATTTTTTATATTACGTGGGTGTCTTTTGTCGTGAGAAGTAATATTTACTGAACCTTATAAATTAAGTGATCCTGATAATTTTAATCCAGAAAATCCATGTATAATAGTTTTAATAAAATTATTTGGCAAGGTTTAATATTTTATTTATTTATTCATTTATTTTTGTTAGATTTAACAGATTAAACATCGTATTACTCTTTCACATGGTTGGAGTGTCAGTATAGACTCAAAGTAAAAATTTAGAGATTTATAACTTATAAATGTTAGGAAGAATGAGACAATACTTCATTTAAGTATTCAAAAAGCATCGGTGTATTGTTTGCCTGTGAGAAGGTGATGCAACCTGATGGTTTAAAAAAATGGAAGCGTTGCTATGGAAGTGGGAGAAAGTATTAAACACAAGAATACGTAAATAATGATTGTTTCTAACAAAATTTAATTTTATATTACGCAATAAAATATTTTTAAATAATACAGGCTACTGTAGGCCTATTATTATTAAAATTATTAAAAATAATTTTAATAATAATAATTGCTTTAGATTTTAATAGCAATTATAATAATATAAATAATATTATGTATATACATATATAATTCAAATACAATGATTTAAGTAATAAAATTAAAGGTTGTACAATCTAAACAGGAAACCAACCTATTAGAGACAGATATTTATTCGAAAGTATAATAAATACTTATAAAATGAATAACACAAAAAAGGGGAAGATACCAACACGAATAACAAGAGCAGCGGCAGAACGATTCAAAGTTTAAGAAGGCGTATCAGAAAGAAGGCGATCGGAAGTAACATGAAAAATAGGTAGACAAAGATAAAGAAAAAATAATTAAGAGAAAGAAAGGAAAAGAAAAATATGTGTGTTTGAAACGCCATAGCGGATGTTTATTTAAGCCGTTGAGATCATAATTTTTAGTGATAGGCATTTTTAATAGCAGCTTCCTAGTTTGGTTTTGCTTACCTTACCCTTTCAGCTCTGTTTATATCTTTCCTCACTTAATAGTTAAAAAACGTGTATTTTATAGTTACATTGTTCAGCAATTTTATGGAGTAATAAAAGATGAATAAAAACGTTACGTTACCTTTAAGTTACGATGTAACTGTTCCACCTTTTGCAGTTTGGCATATAAATGGTCCAGCCCCGTGACAAACTTCCTAAAGTTAATTTACTTGTCTCGTGTTTGTTTTGCATGCCTTTCTCAGTTACAGTGGTATGTTGGCATAGAATTTTATGTTTGTGTTCTTCCAATTAGGTACATAATATCACAGGATTCCATTGATAATCACATCACGTTTACTGTAACATGTTGCCGATACGTGGCGTCTTCTCGTTAAATCATTTGTTACTGGTGTGAAATACTGACAGCAGAGTGCGTGCTTACCGTCTAAAACAGCTGTTCCCTGAAACTCGGACGAATATCCAGGCGTTAAAGTACACATAAAAATCTATATTAAAAAGTTTTTCGTTGGATCTTGAAATACTGAGGCAACTCTTTTCTGTCAAATAAGATTTCTATTATTAAACAAGCTAAAAACTAATTGTTTTTTATAAGACCGGTTATCTTCATTTAACCGTTTGTTGTGACGTTTGTAAGTACAGTACCTTATGTTTTATCTTATATTATTATTATATATAATAAATATGTATTTACATTATCTTCAGAAATTTAGCAATATGAATGATAAACAAAACAGCTATTTCAGCAACTACTAGCAAGTCGAACTTCATTCAATTACAATGTTATATCTCTTTCATAAAGACTTACGGGTTTACATTTAATGTTAGTCTATACCCGTAAAATGGTATTATGTAATTATAATAAACCCGTAAAATGCTATTTGAAATAATAATCAATATTTTTGCTACGAAATTATTACCATTGAAATTGCTGTTACGTAAATCAGAATTACTTACTATTTCATGAAATTTGTAACTAGATCAAATATACATAGGGTCTATAACAGAGAATTGAATCGTCATGTTCTTTTTGAAGGTACATAGTGATTTGCAACACGTTTTATGAGAGGTTCTATGATGTAAAACAAACACACACAGACAAAAACGCACAGACGCGGACACACACACACACACACACACACACACACACACACACACACACAATTCAAATATTTCAACCAGAAAACTAAAGTTTTAAGTGTGAAAATTACTATACGTAAATCATTAGCATACCTTATAACCACACATCTGACAATGATTTATATCTTTCCAATACCGAACTTGGGTTCAATTTCGTACCACATAAAAGACAGCTGTTGCATACGGACGGATGCAAAGTATTCCAGTCAGTCGCCGCTAAGGATCTAATATCGGCGAAACAGGAGTACAACCGCATCGTAAGTGGAATATCTTTATGGCTGTGGTGTCTGTCCCTTTGCCAACTTGCTGTTCTAGCAAACTGACTTTCCTGTAAATATTTATCTCCAACACTATACTGTTGGTGGTATTTAGTAAAGTAAGTTCACCAACTTTTCAAATTCACGCCAAAATCATCACATCTGTCCACCTCTTACTGTTATGAACATCAACATTTCACCCAGTGTGTGATGTAGCATCTCAAATTTATCACTGAGGAATCTTTGCACCGAGGATGCCACATAACAGAATGGGCGAAACGTATGGTGTTCATAAAGGTAGCAATAAAACGTGGTTGTCAACCGAAAAAGCGTTATTATTAAAATTCCGCCCACGAACGTCTATAAGTAAATAGAGCTCATATAGTGTTTCGTATATGAAATAAATGTAAAAATGTACTAAATTTATATGTACTTATTTGTGCTTAATTTTAATATAAATTTAATGACTTACGATCGCTTTTAAATAACGCGAAGAGCGATCAGAAAGCAAAAGAAGGGATCAGAAATAGAAAAAAGTAAGATCTGCAATTGTTTAGGTCATCTTTTTGGTTCCCTGTAAAACACGACCCGTCAACTGTTATAAAAAACAAAATAATCAATTCATACTACGAATACCAAGTAACGCGTGTCTACAGTTAACCTAGGGATGGACAATTATAGCCAAAGTCACTGACCGTAGATTTCTGTGGAACAAGGAAACTTCTCCAGTTTCTGCAGCTGGGCCTATATACGTCTCAAGAAATTGTACCATGCAGGCGCTGTGTCGTGGTGATTATATACGTATAGGATAGAGGGCTAGGAGTAGAGGACACTTCATTACGTGTGGAATTAAGTGCGGGATTCAGAACAAAGGTGTTAAATACACATTATGGCTATACCTAATGCCTCTAGTTTGGTTTCGAGTTTTGATCTAAAGAACGTCTATTGTTTCATCCGCGATCACTCATGTAATAATATGATAACGTTAAAACTCATCAAAATGGAACATGTAAGAGATCCAACGAATTACTGAAGTTTTAGTGATAAAGAACACGATGGAATTGGGGAATCGCGGTGCTCGCGTCACGTCGGGACATCGTGCTGCTGGTACGTGCCGGCGCGGCGTCTGCTCGCTAAGCCATTTGTTATTGGTGCACAAGAGATTAACGCAGAAAGCGTGCGAGTTCTGAAACAGCTGTTACTAAAATATGGACAGACACGCGGGCGTCGAGAAAAATGGAAAATTCTTCAATATGATGTAGGCCTAATCGTTTCTTCTAGTAGTTAACAGATAGAAAGAATTTATTTTTCTAACTTTGTGCGTCGTATCAGTTTTATTACTAAGGAAAAAGAAATATGATTCTGGTTATAGTGAAAAATTAAAGAACGTAAACTCGTGAAATTGAGACACTAATTTCAAGAACTAGCACAAACGTGATCCTGCTCATAAAACACAAAGGCTTACAATTTAAGAAAATTAATTCAACAAAAGCGTATAATTTTATTTTTGTCATAAGCTCACATGGTCGGTGTCAACACTACCAAAATGATTACAAAGCAAGATGTTAGGCCGTGGTCGATTGCTGTTAGGCCGTGGTGGGGTCGATTGCTTTTAGGCCGTGGTCGATTGCTGTTAGGCCGTGGTCGATTGCTGTTAGGCCGTGGTCGATTGCTACTTAACAGCAATAAGGTTAAACAGCAACCGACCATGGCCTATGGCCTAACATCCCGTTTATAGCTAGGCGTATAGCAACATCATGCAATCTATGGTGGCGGCATAGAGTAATGAATATTCGCGTCACGTGTTATTGATTCGAAAAGATTCTATAAAAACGAAGTAGTGACTAAAATTTGTTTAAATGTTGAAGTACTTAAGTTCAGTGTGTTCTTTTACACATGACAAAGTAGGGTTGCTGTAGGCCGTGTGTTACAGAGTGGATAGAATTCGGAGAAATGTCACGAAATATATGCTCTACCTGAGGTGCATTTTAACCTATGTCACCTGACTGCCGAGTTAACCGGATTTAAAATGTTGAAGTAAAGTTAAAAAAATTTGCCACATAATCAACATCTGAATACTATGTATGTTAAACATTGGATATGTGTATTAGGCATAAACTTTAAAGTCGATCAATGAATCAAGGACTGGATATATGTATTCGAATGCTCCAGAAGCATGTGGGGTAGTCAAAAAATGTAACAGTCTGTAATAGTCTAAAAATGTAACAGTCTAGCGGTAACAGTATGGACAAAGAAGAGTTTATGTTTAACAAAATGTTATATAAAGAAAGAATTTATCGTTTATTGTTTAATGCGTATAATCTAATATTTCAATTTGATTTTAAACTCATTACAAAATAAATAATGACTTTCTGTGTAACAGATAAGTAAATAGGTAACACGAACATTATCATGTCAAGGAGAGTGCGTCAGATTTGGTAAACTATAATAAACTGTGTACAGCAAAACATTAAAAGGAACGTCAGTGAAATTATGTAAATTTAAGTGAGAAGATAAAAATCAATTCCAAAATGTTACTCTACAAGCTTCCGGGTACGATACGCAAGTTGCAAGTTGGATTACTCCAATGTACTACAGGTGAGACAACCTCTCGGAACCGTGGCAACTCTATTGTAATTGGGGTTGGAACACTTGCTCGGAATGACATTTGCTCGTAGTGACACTTGCTCGAAATATACGTATCAACGTGATGATAAAACACGCACGCACAAACACACACACACACACACACAATAAAAAATGTATTCCAAATAAACAAGTACTTTGTCTACTTTATCCTTTTAGTCCTATTTAATTAACATATAGACAAAGTACATATCTTACTGGCCGAACAGAGCGGATTCTGATTTTTCCAGAGATGTGTGTACAATGCTAACTTCTATTCTATTTATAGGTGTGCGTGCTTCTTTATATGCGATATTCTACTATGAAGGCCTGTATTATCACTTTAAATTATAATAGTTTAAATTTTATTAACGCAAAGCCTGTGAGAATAAATAGTGGAGAAAGATGTGTGCTAGTTAATTTTAATTATTTCTATCTCATTCTAATTTTTAAGGAGATATTTATCTACAGTGTGCCGTTCCCAGAGAACCCCATGGAAAAGTAGTCTTTTATAATTCCTGGAAACCTTTTTTGCGTAAAATTTTTTTTTTGTACTTTTGTTTTAATAACTTGATAATATATACAATGCCAGGAGTCGTATATACAATAATTACATTTCGTTTTCTTTACAATATTTACAATTTATATGAATTTTTCAGAAATGGTTTTTTACTGAAATTTGTGAAAGAAAGCTAAATTAGGAAGTTTCCAAATCCTTCAAATATTTTAAAAATATAAGAAATTAGTTGATTGTTTTCACAACAAAGGTTCTTCTCATCCAAGGATTGAGGGATATTCTGTAAAATGTGTGACAGTAGTACTCACCGTTTTTTCGGAGGGCGTTGATCACCTAGTAAAGTGCAAGAAAATTAGTGAAAACTAATGAAAGCTACATCAATAAGCAACAATTTTACGATATAACAACATAGAAAGAATATTATTTTGTAAATTAAATGGTGTGACGACCTATTAATATAGGTTAATATTAATATATTAATTAATACATTAACCAGGCTAGAAATTAATATGTTGGTTAACTTCAAGCTTCCAATATTGGTTAATATTCTTCAGGTTTCCGTTTTCAAATCGATTGGTAACACTTTGTAGTAATGCTTCTGAAAAGAAGCCAATTCTAAACAACTCCGTTACACCTGACGTGCTACACGTGTGCCAGCCTCTCAAAGCATCGCGACTCTTTTGTATAAACGTGTAACGAGTAAAGAACGCATGATTTTAACTAGAAATGTGCTCTTAAATGACTTTTCCTCTTAAAAATGAAACGTCCTGCGTTTTTACTTCATGTTATTAAAACGTCATCTATCAGTTTGAAATTAGTAAGTTTATTTCAAGTCCATGTTGAGACGTTTGTATCAGGTCATGCTGCATTTATTGGTTTGAAACGCCAGTCGACAATAAACGGTAAACAGCATTATTTATGAGAAACACACTTGCTGAAACAACTTTCCATCTTTGTAAGAATGTAAATCGAGAATTTATCTGGAATAATTTGATGGAGAAACCGGAGGTTAACTTTTGACTGACACAACATCAGTCGTTGTTTTTATATTATGGGTTCGGCTCAACGTTAGGTCGGTCAATAGTAATATATTGGTCAACCTTAGTAATATTAGTTTATTATGAGTAATTTCCTTGAGTCGTATGTTTGTGAACTGTGTTAATGTGATTACTGTAATACTGAATAATACTTGGTAAATAAATGTGTAAGTTTAGAGTAAATCATAATCTAAGTCATGTTTTAACTGCCTCTGGTTTTGTTTGAGTTGTTACCAGTTAGTTAAACGACGTTTTTAAACACCTTTTTTAAACAAATATAAATGTGTTAAGGTGACAAACGTAAACCCGTACTTACGTACAAAGTAAATACCATATATCTACATTACTTTGACCGCGATATACAAAGTAGGACGGTCTGGCAATATGTTCATTACGACTGTTGCATCGTCTGACACTCGTGAAACCCGTCTTGACCCATATTATTGAACCCGTTACAAACAGGGGTGGAAACAAGCGAGCTCAACGCTCCCCGTTAAACTTAGACATATATTTACTTACTTTTGTTACTTCTAACTTGGTTATTTAAATTGAGCTTAACTATTGAGGGTGAACAAATACAATAAGCAGCTCTGTTTACGTGCTAATATCATATCTGATTTTAAGAAAATTAGGTCCGGCGAAGAAATCTACTTTTAGTAAGCCAAAAATAAGTACGCTCTTGCTACTTGTGAGAAAGAAGTCTCAGAAGTTGGAAGATTATTAGAAAATTTTATAAGAAAAAAAAAGTTAACCTGGTGGGGAAACTGTAAAACACTGTCGTGTGGAAATAGTATGTGCGTTTTAATCATCAGTTCAGGAAAAAAAATGGCTTTATCACTGTAGTAGAAAAATTAACGGTTCCAATATTAATCTGAAATGTTACTTTCATTTTTACTTTTGCCTTCTTTATCTACTTGCCTTTTACATTTATCTGTTGTTTATACAACGCTGTCATTAGGAGAATTGAATCGAAACAAATAAAAAACTATTCTAAGCTAAATATTCACCATCGTCCTCAGAGTCAATTCGAGCTGTGAGATTACGTATAGTTTTATGTATCGTTTTGATGACACCTTATTACCAACCTGGACAATCAAGAAAAAGACAAAGCATTGTTTGTACAGAGATAGATGTGTTAGCTTTATTTGAACCCAGAGTATAACCACAGTTTATCAAACAACTTTACGTTCGTTCTCAAAGCTTAGTTCCTTCTACCAATCCCTAAATCATTAGTAGCCTCTTTGAGGGAAGTACTTATGAATTCTATAAGAATTTGTGATAACATATAATTGCACAATCCTTGGTTAAACTGAAGATTCTTTTATGCTTTTCAATTCTTTTTAGGTTAAAGAAATTGTTGCACTCAACATGCAACAATAGTTTTCAGAGAAGTAAGTGAAAAGGATTTATCTTCTTCACTACCGGTAATTCTTATCATCCTTTGTTACACAATAATCTAATTTTTTGCCATAACAAGGAATTGCTCCTCCTTCGGTAGTGAGAGCAAATATTATCGTTATACCACGTTTAGGAGTACGGACATTACAACTACTCTGGCCACTTTGAATGTTGGGATGCGTTGACATTCGCCTACACTCCGGTGCACGAACGAAGGTGAAGAGTATCGACTGGGCCCCAGCAACACGGTATCACGAGATTGCGTGAGCCAATAGGCGTCTTTCATTCTTTTCTGCTGTGTGAGTGCACTTCTTGTCGCGTTATTTGTTGACGATTTTTTCCTAGTGTTTTTGCTTTAGTGTTTTAACGCTGTTTAGAGTTTGATTAGTTACTTTATTGTTAGATATGGCTGACAAAGAGAAAACACGCCGAGTGTTGCACAGACAAGCTTGGGAAATTGTATTTCGTGTTATCAGTTCTTCAAGCGAAGGGCGGAGTCAGAAACCGGAGTTTGTTCCAGCGTTTCCAAATGCCAGGCGAGAACAGCTGAAGCGTGTGGCGTAGGGGTAAGAACGGTACAGCGGATTTCAAGTGAAGCGAATGCCTCTGTTAAAGCCTACGGATCCGTTATTGTCAAGTCACCGGGGAAGTAACGCAACCGCAAGAAAGAAGTAGGCCTACGTGGGTAAAGGCAATCGACTTATTGTCCTTTATGCTGGTTCAGCAGATACCGGTTTCATTCCTCAAATTAAATTGGTTTTAAGGGGGTCGAAGACTAAGGGTTCGGCTGATTACCATTTAGAAATGACGTACAGCATTTTCAAACAGAGATTCGTAGAACAACTATTACCATACCTCCCTCCATGCTCGATCATTGGTATGGAGAATGTCAGCATACGCTCTGTACAACTTAACAAAGCTCCGTGCAAAAATACCAGAAATACCGATATTATTGCCTGGTTATCTTCTAACGGAATTCGCCACAATTCATCACAAACGAGAGCGGAATTGCTGGTTCTTGTTAATGCCAACAAGCCCACGTACCGTACTTATATATAAAATAGATACAATAGCAATGCAGCATGGGCACCGTGTAGTTAGACTGCTTCCGTACTACAATCCAATTGAACTCGTGTGGGCCCAAGTGAAATCGTATATTGGGGAAAGGAACGGGACGTTTAGAATTACTGGTGTCGAGAGACTCACTCGCGAGGCAATCGACAACTTCACAACTTCCGCATGGACAGGTTGCGTAAGACGCGAAAAAAGATTGCAACAGGAGGATTTTGATAGAGAAATCTACAGGATTCTGTTATGGACAATCTCATTATCAATCTTCGTGAATCGGTTTCACCTGAATCAGACAGCGAAAGTGATGGCGTGGATTCCTTGGAGTAAACTGTGTAAGTACCAGTTATTACTGTTGTTGTACGTATTACTAATTTTATTACTGTCTACGCTTTACATTTGCCTAAGAGATTTGTGTGTGGTCCTATTTTTTATCGTACTCGAAATAGCGTTTAACGTGTATCTTATGGTGTCGCTATGTCGTAGCCACTTGCGAGCAGGTTTGGGAAGTTACGCGTAAAAATACGTAATGTATGGCATAAATAAAGAACGTAATAAACTCATACGTTGCTTTAAGTTCAATAAAATATTAAAATAAGCGAAATATTATCCGAGCATTCTACTGGGATCAGCGACAATTAACACGTACTTGTTTCTTGTTTCCCATAGTACGAATAGATTTCCTGACGTAGTCGACACGGACTCCTACCTCCATGCATAATTGCATAGATGACATAGCTAACGTAATGAGTAATCAGCGACTGCCGACAATTTTCTGTTTCCGAGAATCCTCTCCTCTCCTCTCCTTTCCTTTTATAACACCGGTAAAATTAAAAGAACACAACATTAATATTTAAGCAGACTTATTTATCCAACAAGAGTTCTCAAAGTTATGATAGTTTTTTTAGCTTGAAGTTAATTTAAATAAAGTTGGCGCCTACTTTACTTTTTTACCTCTCGAACTGCCGGTACTGATACTATATACCTACGTTGTTTTTTATATTTAACCACTCGAATTATTGTAGCCTAATTACTGAATTTTAAAGACTTATGTAAACACTTACTTCTAATTACATTATTATGGTTATTATTTATTAAGTTAGTTTCATGAAAATAATTTATTACGCTATGTAAAAAATGTGCAAATTAGTTTTCTACAAATTGTAATTGCATATAGATTACGCGAAGCGCTTAGCGGTAGAAGAAAGTGACAGTTGGCAAAAACAGTCTGGGAACAGCAGTGAATCGCTGTCTCTCTCTGCGCAGTAAGACAGATATCTGTCTGTCGCCTTCAGTCATGCACCGGAGTCTGGTATGCTACGACTATGGATAACAACACCGTTTTTTCGGTTTGAGTCAAGTCGTTTTATTTCTATTAAAACCAAACGCTTCGCCCATAATGCTAGGAGACGTCCTCAGTGACTCCACTGAGACAGAGTACGAAGTCTTGATCCACCTCTATTTATACAGTAAGCCCCATCCATAGCCTAATGTTACAAACAAGCCCATAATTTATAACAAAGTCTTCCCTGCATTATTTTAATTTTTTAGCGTGGTTATTGGATGGAGAGGTCTGGGATATATTTGCTGTAAATTATGAGCTTGATTGTAACATTGTGGTGGGGATTACGTATAAATAGTGGGTGGATCAAGACTTTGTGCTCTGTCTCAATCAGGCCACTGAGGATGCCTCATCGAAGTGTGAGTGAAATGTTTGGTTTAAGAGAAATAAAACGCTCTGTGTTAAGGCGGAAAACAATCGTGTCATTAACAAGACTGACTACCTGAGCGTTATAAGCCCCGTTGTCCCAAGAAGACTGTCTTGCCTTAAACGTTTCGAGCTGGAGAAACCCTCCTTAATCCTAGCGACTTATTGTTCTTCTTTACTGCTCCCAGTTACCAGTTTGTTCCTGACTTGTTCCCGACTTGGAATCACACTCGGATAGAATCTAGTTTCTCAGGATAACAGTCTCACCACATAAACACTGAGTTAGAAATGGAGACCCGAAATGTACACGTATAAATATCTCATATATATATATATATATATACACACATATATATATATTGCTTTTGTTTCTTAAGTATTCTCCAAAGTAAAATGCTACATGGCCATTAAACGCGAGAAATTAATTAAACTCAACACAACTTAGAACATACCAGAATAGTTATGTGGACATACATAATAGGAAATAGTATCCCATTGTTTTTATGTATCATGTAATAAATTCTGGGAATTAGAGGAGTAGAAGGACGAAATTACAGTCCTCCAGAGAAATGGTAAACCATAGTATATTGTCTTGACGTATACTTTAATGGAAATATACCTAAACATTTTAACTTTCAAAAGAGTTAGTGAAAAAGGAAATATCGAGCGAGACGAGGAAAAGAGAAATACAAAGAGAAAGGCAAAAAACCGAGTGACAGACAAAGACAGAGAGATAAACAATATAAATAATACACAGAATAAAATAAGATCAAACGGCCTTTTGGGTGGAAATGAATGAGTGAGGGGTATAAAAGTCGGGTGAAAAATGCGCGTCTTCAAGTCTAAGTGCAGAATAAGAAACGGTGCTGTGACTTGGAAATTACTACATTATTCAGTAATGTACGTACTGAAAACGTGCCAATCTCTCGGAATGTGGCAGTTGTTTGTATGCATAAAGTAAAGCTTGGTGTGTGTGGTTGTGCACGCGCGGGCATGAACTCAGAGATATAGACCACCTAGAAGATGAGAAAAAGCAAAATAATCAGCAGTAAGGGGTGAAAGTAAAACAAAATTCAGGTACTCATTAAACAAATTTTTCATTTATGAAAAATTTTTTATTTTAAACTTAGCATCCTTACCCTGACCAGTATTCAAGAATACACATTAAACTATAATTCTTTTTGGGACGGTACACAAGGACGTTGGCAACATGTGATTTGTGGAAGCCGAGACTACAAATAGTTTGGTCAGAGTGCGATCAACACTAGGCCATCTCTACTCCATGTAACTTACTTATAATTATTAATGTGTCTAACTGTGTTTATCTTCTCACGTCTAAACGCCCGCTAGACTTATAACAAAAGTATTAATATTAATAGTAAAAGTTTACTGTCAAAAATGTAAATGGAATATGTACAGTAACTATCAACATAATAATCATGCACAGCTGAAGTATTTAATACAAATAAAAAGAACACATGGTAATGTTTCAACAATCGTTATGTATATTTTTATTATTTGTTATAAGATTAAGGGAGGCCTTCTTTGAGAATTTAACGCGTAAGTACTTTGCGGCCCAGTTTACGAGTGTTACTGCATCCACAATTTATCTCTAAAGTAGAAACCTTAACATAAGTACTTATAACTTTCACTGCTTTTCAAAACTCCCAAACACCTGATGACAGATTCTGAGATCAACCACCAGGCATCTGTATGTTTGATATTTGTGTTTTCGTTAAGAATTTTAACGTTTTGAAGGGAATCTTCGAATTAATAATTTTGGCCCCAATAAAAAAGTATAGTTTTGGTAGAACGTGTATGTAATTTTCGTTTTCCTTATATGAATCAAAGTTATATTTCTGTAACATAATACGATTAGTTATTTTTCACTTCTAAAATACATTTCAAAGCTGGAGACGGCCAACATTTTGCTATGCGACGCAGTTAGCTGTTTGGATGTTACAAGTCTGCAGAAGTGACGCACGTTTGTAGTGAAGAGAAGAGATAGAAATTGAAATATGTTTCGACTACTTTACCAACGATTTCGAAATGATATCTAACATCTCGGTGAATATCGTGTTCGATGAATATGACCAATAACCAACTAAAACTGTTTTCAACTAAAAGTCGTTTTCCAAATTGTCGTATTTCCAAACAGAAATATGTAGACCCTGTTACTGAAAAAGATAAATTACAAGTTTTTTCGGGTTCGATACTAAGTTCTAATTTCTTAACTTTATAATAATGTTAAAAATAATATGTAATGTAACAAGAAAAAATTAGAGTAAGAAAAGAGAAAAGAATGATTCGAAGAAAAGGATGCTAAACTAAAATAGGATGAAGAAGACGGTGCTCTCCCAGTTACGAACGGTGGCACTAGCAACTATGTTCACTTGGTAACACTTGAATAAACAAGTCATTTATTGTTAACGTGAGACGGTATATCCCACTTGCTAACAAACAGGTGAAACAGATTATCTTTTTGTACCTGATGTACCGAAGTTATGCTTGTTTAACTAAAACTGAGTAAAAATAGTAAAGTTTACATTTTTCACTGCAAAAGAACTAAACCAAATTTGAAAACCGATATCGCTTATACTGACATCTAAAGTGGAATAGCTGCAGTGCCGTGCCATTAGGCAATATTTTTCTTTATATACTTTTAAATTTTGTTTACTCAATTTTCTACTATCACATTTGATATACTTCATTTCTAACATTTTAAAACGAGATTTCTAAATGCATTTAAGGAATCAAATTTTGTACCACACACACGCAAGATATGTGTGTTTTACATTTAATTCACTAATTTTGTGTGCCATATTACAAAATACATTGACTAAGTTACATTTATTATTTTGTGCCTGTATGTGTGTAAACCTTACTTTTTTGAGCGCGCACAAATGAGTAGCAGAAGTCGTTTCTCTCTCTCTCTCTCTCTCTCTCTCTCTCTCTCTCTCTCTCTCTGCCTCTGTCTCTGTCTCTTGAACCTCCTTGACTCCTAGAAACTTTCTATGAGATTATCCGTTGTTTGAAACACAATGTGACGGACTGATTTTATGGTGTTCGTAAGTGGTACTGGTTGCAAGGGGAAGTCCCCTAGAAGACACAGGAGAAAATGAAGGAAAAAGTAAGAAAAACAGAAATAGTAAAAAGGAAGAATAAAATGAAAATTTGAAAGGAATTAAAAGGAGAGGACAAAGGGGAAAGAGAAAAAAGAAGTTGACATAGGTACAGTACAACAATAAGTAGAAATGAGAAAGGAGGAAAAAAGAAGAAATGTGAGAAGAAGAAAGAAAGGAATAGAAATAAATAGTAACAACAACAATAAAAATAAGAAAAATAATATAAATTTTAGTCACTAAATTTTGCATTATTTACTAAGAAATGTACCAGTCCAGTGTGCTACAAAGTAGGCCTACGTGACAATTTGAAGTAACACGGACAGCCTGCAGACACCTACTATTCCAATTCACTCCAATTCTCTAACCCCGCTGTGATACACTGTCAGAGAAGATAAATATTATTGATTTGTGTATGTGGATGGATGTGTTTGAGAATTCAAGCGCTTGTTTAGGAATACGTGTCTTCCATGCGTTCCACATGAGGCTTCCAATTCTGCCTGTATTCCTTTATTCTCTCCAGAATCGACTGTAACTTCAAGTATTTTCTTATGTCGTCGTTTCGTAAACGATCTGTCAAATTACATCCCTTTACTGCTCTTAAAAATTTCATTTCCGAGGCCTGTATTTTTTAAGTATATTTTTGTAGGAGAGTCCATGTTTCACGTCCATACATAAAGTCGTCACAGCCACGGACCTTATAGAACTTTATCTGTGTCTCCCTCTATGTTTTATTCTTCAATAGTCGTCTTATTGTTCTACGGGTATAACTAAATTTATTTAACTTCCTCTCGTTATCGTTATCCTTCCTATATGAGATATCAAATAATTAAATATCGGTATGGAGAACCATACATGACTTCCATGTTCTAAGATTTATATTTAAAATCATTTTCGAAATGAAATATTTCCATAGAAACTACTTTTTTCTACTTATTGCTTCAGCCTTAACCACAGTACCGTGGTCACTAACGTATACCACCTCACGTTATCGCACACGATTTTCACTGATGATGGCAGTCGATGGTACTGCCGAAACGTCTGGTTTTGCAGAAAACATTGGACTACGGCCAAACAGCCCGGGAAGGAATTTTAACAACAAACTACTTCTTTGTTGCCGGTAACGTAGTACACATATAAAAAATTATCCCCTCCCGCTTCAACTATAATTTTAAATTATAGAAAATTACCCCTACCCCGTTCAACTAGCCTCTTCATTTATAGATAATTCATCTACGTTTCTACAGTGGATTATTATGATCTTCTTATCAGGATACTTTATTTATCGAAATTAAGTACTTTACTCTTGTTAAAACATAAAATGTTGCAGGTAAACTACCCCTTTTCCCTTAGCCTATCTTCACCAAAATCAATAGACCTTGAGTTCTCTACACTTCAGGGATGTGTGCAACAAATTATTTGATTCTGTTTCAATGTACGGCAGTTATCGTTCCTCATAGAAAAAATTACCCTTGTTAAAACATAAAACGTTCCAGGTAAACTACCCCTTTCTCTTAACCGAACTTTACCAAAATCAACAGGCCTTGAGTCCTCTACAACTCAGGGACGTATGCAAAACATTATTTGATTCAATCAAATATATTGCAACTTACCGTCTGCGGCTTTTTGAAACAACGTCTTCACTATAAAGTTAACATGTTTGTTGCGCGGTCAGTCACCGTACGATGTAAGTACATCGTTTAACCGTCGCGCTCGTTTTAAACATTTAATATTGTGATTTTGTTTCATATTGGATTTTAATATTTTAATTATTTGACAACTGTATCAACGTTAAATGATACACGAACATTTTAAGTTCTGAGGATGGGACAAGTGTCCCGAAACATGTTAACTTTATAGTGAAGAAGTTGTTTCAAAAAGCCGCAGACGGTAAGTTGCAATATATTTGATTGAACAACACGTGGCTTGGTACTAAAATTTGGGATTTATTCCTTTTAAACATGATTATTTGATTCAGTTTGAACGTGCGGCATTTATCGTTCGTCATAGAAAAAATTACCCTTGTTAAAACATAAAACGTTGCAGGTAAACTACCCTTTTCCCTTAACCGATCTTCACCAAAACAATAGGCCTTGTGTCCTCTGCACTTGAGGGATGTATGTAAACAATTATTTGATTCTGTTTGAATTTGCGGCAGTTATCGTTCGTTATAGACAAAATTAACCTTGTTAAAACATGTTTCCTCATCTTTTGAGGGTAGTACAATCGGAATCAGCCGTTATCTCCAACACGATTTTTTTCGCCATGACCATTCTTCCATTTCCTTCTGGAACATGGAAGTAAAATGTGATACCTGCTCCAAAACACTATTATCAATTACAATTTGTGTTCTTACAGGGCTCTTCCTTAGAAAGGCCATCACTTTTGTCTTAGTGTTTGAGATCTTAAAGTTGTATTTCTGTGAGACTGTATCTCCTGGCAGACTGCAAGGTATAAATACACCTTTGTAACTCATTTTCATTCTTACCTATAATTATTTGGTCATCTGTGTATAGTAATGTGATAAGTGATCCCTTATCCGGGATTCGTATACCTGCAGACAGACGTTCATTCATTCTCGCAAAATTTCGTCAATATATATATATATATATATATATTGTAACGTCACAGAACGTTCCATAAAAAGAAATCATTTATATAGTAAGTTAGCATAAGAGGAAAGTGAAGTGAACAGTATCGAACCCAAGTAGTCCCAAAAAATTGTGTAATTTTGTATAATAATTATTTCTATCAACTTGAAAAAACGACCAAACTATGACTAAGACAAAACCCCATATATATTATTAAAGTGAATAAGAGTGAAAAAACTATAAGACACTATAAGAGAGAGAAATAATGTCAGAATCCACCGAAATAAAGTCAATAATTATTAAGTTTTATAACTATGAATATAGTATTAAAAACTATTTTTTGTGAATAAATGGACAAGATCCATCATTATATTATGTGATGTAAATAAAATAGATGTATTAAATGACTTAAATACATTATTAGAAAGAGTTTAAGTTAAAATAAAAATTGTATATTTGTTATGACAAAAAAAATATTAATGTGTTGGATTTGAGACCATACACCAAGATTTCATGAAAAAATTAATTATTATCAGATTTAAATAAAAACTATATGTAATTGTCAAGCAGACAATAGTGAACAATTTATCTTAAATAAAGGAAGCTGTCAAATGAATAAAAAGCAGCCAAAATAGCCAAAAACAGTGTTAACTAAAAACATGTAACAGGCATCTAATATTGTATAATTTATGAATTTAATGTTGCCAAAATGCAACCGAACTGTATTAGAAAGCTGTAATATGATATAAAGCAACTATACTAATATACCTGACCAACTTTAACATTGTAATAGTCAAGTCAGCAAAATATTTACTTATACCATGTATGGCTGAAGCCAATTATCCAGTACAAAAATAATCATATCTGGCTAAATACTTACATAATACTAACAAAAATAAGATAGAAAGGTACAGTACATCAGAATACCTTAATAAGAAACAAACTCAGTTGAAAGTAAAGTCAATTTTAAAAGAATTTAACTAATTAGAGTGAGATTTGTCACACCATAAAAAATGACATCTCAAGATCAATCAATGATGCTATGTCACCTTGTGATAAATATAATATATGTACAAAGTAACCAGGTATCACAAAAGATAGACAAAATAATAAACTCTGTGTGTATAGTGGTGAAATAATACATATATTAAGGAAAAAGACTAATCATTGTATTAGAAAACTGACAAGAACCTAGGCCATGAGCAGAGGCCATATAAAATTGTATTTATTTGTGTTTTGTTGATGTTAAAATTTGTTTATTTTGTTGTAGGAGAGTAGTAGTAGTAGATGTCCAGCTTGTGAAGGGAACTTTATAACTCCACAACAATTTTTGTTATAAATATTGAGTTTTTAATGACTACAACTCAAGGTGAGGGTTGTAAATTGTAATGTTTATTAGACTTAAGTTAATTAGATACCAATCATATTTAGTATCAGTATTTATATATAGTATTTAGATTCAGTAAAAAACAAGGAATCTAAATACATTAATGGCATACAAATTGTAAGTACTAATGTGAAACTGTTTGATAAATACCAGTGTAAATTTTGAAATATCCTTTGTATGAAGAATAAGAAATTCGTTCTAAAAGCTTCTACGGAAGTGAAAATTGTTCTATGACATTCCATTTCGTTTATTCTCGAACAATCTAGAAAGAATTTTTACACAAATATACCGGAAGTCGACGAAAACAGTCATCCCGATTTAGTATAAAAGCGAGACCAAATTCGACCCAGAAAACACTTGAAGATTGAACTCCAGAACTGATGCATCTCACACAACACTGATCAACGCAGCTAAGGCGAAACCGAGAGGCGAGAAATCGACAAGACGGCAGGAAGGCTTTTTCCCGTACATAGACATACCCGACTGACTTAACCTCAACGAGAGTCGCCAAAAAGTATCGCTGAAATAGAGCAGCGATACGGCAAATTTTAATAGAAATTACGCAGCCAGAACGTCGACGGCCCAGGAGGGTCCCAACATTTAAATAGAGAACGAATTCTGCTGTGTTCGCATTGACTGACTAACGTGACAAATAATTCCCCCGAACGAAACAAACAATACACTAGCCTTCCTCAAAACTGCATGGGAATCAGCGCTGCGGTGGCAGATTTCGGAATCAACGCTAAACAGATGATTCGTAGTGGCGGCGTTTGAACGAGATTTTACTGCCAAACGTTTTGACAAAAAGTGCGGAAAAAGTAATGTTCGCAAAATTTGACTTTAAATAGATTCAGTGTACACCCGAAGAGGCGAGATCGAGAAACTACCCGAAGGAAGTGTCCAGTGAGAGAATAAACGACCATTGGAACGTGAGTTACCAAAATTAAAGTCATTTGTTACCTGGTTACATTTATCACACAGTTGTACTTTACACGCCACACATACACCTTCAAATCACTTAGTTTTTTTTCTTGTAAGGCATCTAATTGATATGTCTTGGTAGTTCAAAGGAGTCACGTCCTGAGAGTAAAGATTTTTCACATATTAAACTCATGCTTGTCAACTGAGTCAGAATCTGAAATACTAGCCGGTACTTGATTGGATATATAAAAAAATTGTCAATAATAATAACTTGTAAAATTTTTTCTCTGCAATTTTTATAATTTTTATGAATGATAGTCCTTCAGACGATTTGTTTGTTGTTTTTAAAGAACCATTAAACTTAACTGATTTTTCAAAGCTAAACTGACTTGTTTAAATTTTTTCGTAGATTTAAAAATTTTATCAATCACATTTAATTTTTTTTCTTGGAACAAACGTTTCCAAGTGGCGCCCACAAAAAGCATAGTTTTAAGTTGTGTTACAGGACTACATCACTGCAGAGGATCCAGTCAACAGAGTAAGTAACAAAAGTGCGCGGAGGTAACGCCCGACATATTACAACACACAAACGTTTACACACATCTAATTCGTTATAATATATATATATATATATATATATATATATTAATAAACTTGGATAGAGGCGCTACAGCCTTGTCAATATTTTTATTGCCCATATTTGTCATCAATATTTTTATCTTTTTTAAAAGTAGCTATCTTCCATCTCTCCAACAAGCGGATTTTTCAAAGTACTAAATAATGGCGGGAATAGGCCTATATATTTGAGCCTCTGTAAACATGAGTATCCTCTACTAATGCGGCCAGTTTCGCATTTCCTATTATATAATCAATAATAGATTTAGAACCTCTAGCACTTCATGTATATTTATTGTTGCCCCTCTTTCTGAAAAACCTTTAAGTCATTTTTCTGACCCTCTTTAGTTACTTTTAATTTATTCAAATTGACAGAAGTTCTCAAAGTGTTGCCATTTTTCATTTATAGTATTTTCACCTGTGAGCCTATTACACTCGGAATAGGTGCATTGTCAACTCTTGCATTCAAATCACCAGCTATGATTAAATGATATGTTTTAACAGATTTATCGACTTCCTTCTACATGTTATAAAATTTTTCTGTTTCCTCTTTTCTTCCATCTTCCGGTGCATATACTCCAATCACGGTGATGTAACCTCTCTTAATTTTAATCCTCACTGATACTATTCGGTCCCTTACTCAAGTATAACTCTGTAACCTTTGTGAGAACCGTGTATCCAACATTATTGTCATTCCACTGCTAGCTCTCCTATTCACATCAACACCTGCAAATATCATTGTAAAATTGTCTATTGTCAGTGTTCCTCTCAATTTCTTTTTTGTCTCCGACAATACGCAGATATTAACATACCTCTCCTCCAGTTCTTTCACCAATTCAGTCTCCTTTCTAGCAAGGCCTCTAACATTCCAGGTACCTACTATTACTCTTTCCGAAATTCCAAATGCTTTAGCCTTAGGGTTGCCAAGTCGTTTTCCTGTATATCCAGCCGGTTTTTTCATTCTCTGTTGAAGTACTCAAGTAAACTAAATAAATTTTACATAGAAGAGTTACCAGCCCCCCGCACAACCCCCAACCTGGAGGACCAGGTTAGTCCTCCCAACCTGGAGGACCAGTTTCGGGGTACACAACCCCTAATCCAGCCGCCTTCTCTACGGCTGATGAGCCCGGTCTGCCCATTCTAAATTAAGAAATTAGAATGAAAAAAGAAAGAAACCCTAACCTTCGAGTACTCTCATAGCGTCGGGGTCAGAAAGAACAAGAGTCAGTCAAGAGAGCCTATAGACTTTATAGACAGAAAAGATTTGAGGAAAGGAGCTCACCCAAGACAAGTTGAAGCAAAATGAGAATCCAGTTAGAACACGTCGGGATTGCCAAACCCGTATATACAAGATGTGGACCCCTGATTATATAATACTTTTCAATTTATAAATTACATAGTGTTACACGGGCGTAAGCAAATTTCATTTCCAGAGGTTCAACAAAAATTGAAGGTGATAAATACTCGTATAATGGTCATCTATCTCCAGACTTTCTCCTGCTGATATGCTAAGTAATCGAATAGCTGCTCCAAATTATGATACACGAAGTGAAATGTGGGTTCTCAAAAAAATATCAAGAAACACAAATTCAAGAACGAAATGAAATTTTTAACGAGTAACTTAGTAATGAATTACTCGGGTAACGAGTAACAAGTAACTTAGGTTCCTGAACTTCTGGGACCAGTTTCTAGATGAGACTCATGTGTTTAGCTATCTTACTAAAAACATGTTCGTAGATATCTCTCAAATAATAGAAATAAAAAAAAACTATAGGCCTATGTGTATATCAAGATTAAGTTCAACAGCTTTACTAAGGAATTTTCAGTTTCCTTAGAGTGTCACTGTATCAGTTACGAGATAGTGATGTTTCATTAAATACAACGTGAATTTTTGTCTTCCAACCTCAATAAATTTATACATAGTTTCGTCCTTCCAGAGGATAGAGTATCCTGTATCTTAGGGAGCAGATAATAACCGTGCCTCTGAAAGGCGTTTTGGAATATTGTAGCACAATGAAGTTTTTACCTTGTTCTACAAAATAAGATAATATATGAAAGGAAGGGAAGAAGTCATCTAGAAGGAATAATATCAACTTAAATAAAAATCAACAGAAAAGTATTTACAATTATAAATAAAAGAACTTAACAGAACTAGAAAAGTCGATTCAAACGAATTATATGTAGTCAAATCATAGCCATAAAGTGTTGAAAAATAAATAATAAGAGTATCATATCAGTATAATAATTAGTAGACCCAGTGAGATATGGAGTAGTGAAGAGTAACAGCCCAGGACAAATAAATTAACATGACAATTTTTAAGATATGGAGTAGTGAAGAGTAACAGCCCAGGACAAATAAATTAACATGAAAATTTTTAAGATATGGAGTAGTGAAGATTAACAGCCCAGGAATAATAAATGAACATGACAATTAGCAAGATATGTAATAATAATGAATAATAGTTTGGAACAAATAAAATAGAAATGACAATTTTTAAAATAGGGAACAGTAAGGAGTAATAGCCCAGGATTAATGAATTAAAGGGAAATAATAATCCAGATACCCAAAGATCTATTATAAAGACAAAAACTTCTAGAGCAGCAAATAAATAATTTAAAAGAAATAAAATTATATCAACTATACCAATTTATGAATTTATAAAATGAAATGACTAGCCCAAATAAGAGAATCCAATACAATTAATGGAATTTAATGTAAACAATTAATTATAATTAAAGTAGATGTGATTAAGGGGCACACCCCAAACCATTTTTCAAAAAGGACAACAAAAAGAAGACTATCATTAATATAAAGTTTTAATGTATTTATTTATATAATTATTTGCCATTTTATGTTATTATTGTTTGTGAATACCATACAAAATATGTTGATACTAGTAAATGCTAGATGTTAGAATGTAAGAATTTATTGTATTTTAATCATGTAAAATAAGAAAACTACACTACTACTACTACTACTTTACTTTTATATTTTGTAAAGTAAGAAAAGGCAAATTAATAGTTCAAACAAACCAGAAATAGTGGATCAAAAAATATGAAACTAATAAGATGAATTAATAATAACTTTGCTAGGAAAATTGGAAATTGATGACCAAGACAAATTCAAATTTGACCATATAAATCTAATCAAAGAATACAAGTTAATAGAACCTAGACTAATTTGATGTAAATTACCCTATTCAATATACAAATACATTATCATAATAATAACCACGACCTATAATAGTAATGAGAGGAATCAACATGTAAAATTGACTTAAATTAGGTGTTTGTACCAGGTAAGGCTATAATCAGTAAAGTGTACTAGTAAAATGCAAATGATTTGTTAAATGTTTAAAATAATAGCCAGATGTAAGTTAGGTAAATTACAGATATTTAATTAGGAATCGAGTGAAAAATAAATTGTAACATGAAACATATTTTAAAACATGTTATAGGTAATTCTGTAAGTCAAGATAAGGCCTACAGATAAATTTCAAAGAATGTAATTAAGAAGCACAATTCAAACCAAAATAGGGAAAATTTAGTATTAAATTGTATAAAATAAAATCAAGAATATTGTTATATAATTAAAATTACATAAAGGTACTAAACAAATAATTTATAGCCATTTAAACATAAAAATGTCAATATTTTTTATATATAAGATTGAATTCAAAGACAACAGCTGATGGCTGAACAATGAGAAATGATACCGAAATATTATAAATCTTATATATGAAGGAACAAAAATCAGTTAGTTGATTGTTAAAAGCCAAACGAGATAGACGTGTCGAAAGACTTCTCAGAGAATTATTAACGAAAATTTTAACTAACACTAACCGAGATATATGACGAAGGTATATAAAGATAAATAGAAGACAAATTAAAGTGAAAAATACAATAACATCAGTCACTGAAACCTTAAATAATACTAGATTAAACCGTCACTACATATAGACACGACAGAAGAACCAAATTGAACTCAGATAAACGTACACCTAGTGAAGGGAACCTTTTGGGACATAACATTACTATTACCGAACCAAAATCCAGTGGGTAAACAACACTACACTCTACAACTCGTGGATCGTCCAAGAACAACATCACTCGAGAGTAAATAACCAACGGAGACATTTATTTGAAGAAAGAACTCGTAGCTGAAATTACATCGCAGATCAACTCATTAAGGCAGCCATTTTGATTCCAGTCGAAGAGGATGCTGGTAACGTGACGAGTGACGTCAGAAAAGTCAACAGTATAGTAATATCAACTTTTTATATACATTACAATTTATTATTTTGTCTGTTTCATGAATATGTTTCTTAATACCTTGTAAGTATTAAATTCTCTTGCCTTTCCTGACTATTTCTACAGTTAAAAGAACCTTTATAATATAATAATTCCATTGAATATTTTGAATATATAAAATAATCGAACTGTAAATTTATATCGAATCAGATTCAAGCCGTTGCGGCAAATTCAAATAATTGTTTGACAAATAAACTCATTTATTGTTTTAATACTGTTTTATTGATCAGCTAAGCCTTAAATTAAATTACATTAATTATTTAAGAGAAAAAGTGAACTTCTTAAGTAGACGAGCTAGAAGAAGAAGAAGAACAGATTTTAAATTGACTGCTACATGCAATCGATACGGCTTAGATAATCTATTTGAAGTGAAGAAATAAATAATTTTACATCAGAACACACACAGTCATTAAACAGTATATTTTTTATTAATTGAATCTAAACAATTAAAAAACAACTACACCAATTAAAATTAATTAAATCAATAAAAAAAATATATATACAAAATAAATTTTTTTATTAACCAATTATATATTATTTGTAATTACCACGCATCGTGGGTTTTATTACAAATTGGCGTTTCCAACGTGGAGCTTATTAAAACATTCATCAATAACAAACGTTTTATTACAATTGGACGCAACCAACGTATGGGACTTTTCACCAATGGACAAAACACTACATTTGTAAAACCAAATTTTTAAATTTGTTTTATTACAATATTGGCATTATAAATAAAAAAATTAGGTTTTCGTTTTTCTTTACAAAGAATGCAGATCCACCAACGTTCAAAATGAGGAAGCCGATTAAGAGAGTTCATCATAATTTTTCGCCTTACAGATTCTCTCCTCGATCGGTTATTTTACAAATAAAAGGACGGTCTATATTGATCTTAAAGGATTTTCACGAAAACAATGTTATATATTATTGCGTGTTACAACAAACATATTACTATGTTTCGACTTCTTATTATCACCCTTCGGTATCAGTACAGCTTTTTTAACGTTAACTCTCAATATTCCTTAAATATTAAGATTGCAACATTGATCGTTAGTTTCCGCTTATATAAATATAATGGTAGTCTATATTTGAGATCTCCTGAAGTCTCTGCGAAGCAGATGTTCCTTCTGTTTTTAAAAGATCGGCCAGCCGTTCCATTGTCTCTTGTCTTTAGAGTTTCTAAAAGTCATTAGTCTAAAAATCTTTGGATTTTATGATGTGCATCAAACTGTTTCTTTTACAAACTTCGTAACTGATGGGTAACTCTCTTCAAGCAATTTTTTCTGAATTTCCCCAATGGTATTACAATCATCAGTTCATATAGTATTGACCATAGTCATATTACTGTGGGTGTATAGATTTTTTTAAGTTTTAATATCTGACACTAGCAGCAGTTGCTTGTGGTTGAATTGAAAATATTATAAATAATGAGATCAACGAAGTCCGCAACGAATTGTCTGAAATTCGTTTCTGTTTCATTTTTATTTCATGTTTATATGTAACCTTCCACTTATACGTGAAAATGCATTTTTTAAATGTTCTCAGGTTTTGTTTGTTCAGAGTAACTTACGTTTTCCAAATTCTATTTACTGTCACAATAATAAGTCAGTTCTCTTACAACTTCTTTTTATGCTACATAGAAATGGTTTATACAGACACAACTTATTTTACACTTTTATGAGCTGTCCAATGTTTGAATTCTCAGAGTAGTCACGTTTCTTCATCCTCTCTGACATTATCGTCTACTTCTTCAAAAATTGTCGGATTTTACCAAATTCCCTATATTAAAATCTCATTATGACCACACTTTGTGTAACGCAAAATAGAAATCAGAGTGATTATGAAGCTTAGAAGTCATATACGCTGCAGATGCTTACATAATTATGTGGTGAAGAAAGTTAAAATATCTCGTTATTACCAACACCTCTGCAAAAACATGTCCCTCATAGACTAAGGCAGAGTCTCGTAATTCTTCGCCAATACATGGACACCCTGGGTACATTGCAAAATTGCTCGGAGAATATAAGGTGTGCTTCTGACCTCGTAAAACTAGACCTCGTTGGCTAAGGGAGACACCTCTAAAAGCGGCAATTTCATTATCAGTAGACACTCCGCTACAAGGTTAGTAATCTGCATAACTGATCTATTACTTACTGTAAGATCCCATACAAGTCTCAGAAATAGGACATAAACTTAGTTAGGCCGAACAACGAATGGAAAGAATAACAACCAAGATCTATAAAATTAAAACAAAGAAGAAAAGTAGATGTAAAATTAAAACTTTTGTTTATTTATTTTAAATTGTATTGGAAACTATACAACAAGAATAAGCACTAATGAGTGATTGAAAAGTGGCATGCACGATATGCTTCCAATCAAGCACCTCCATTACAAACAAGTGTAACAGTAAATATACTTTATAAATAAATTACCTATTGTTTTAAAATAGTCACCACAACCTAAGAAAATCCTCCACTAAGTCACTAGGTTTCGGTCTACGCACTTCACCATTGCTAGGCCAAAGCAAAATAAACTAATAGCTAAAACGTTTTCATAATTAAATTTAACTGCAATTCACCCACACATTTACGAGATATTATTTCATATTAATGCACATAATCCAGCGCGCGGATGAATATTTCGTTTGGCTGATGAATTGTGTGTGTGTGTGTGTGTGTGTGTGTGTGTGTGTGTGTGTGTGTGTGTGTGTGTGTGTGTGTGTGTGTGTGTGTGTGTGTGTGTGTGTGTGTGTGTGTGTGTGTGTGTGTGTGTGTGTGTGTGTGTGTGTGTGTGTCGCTGCTCTTCTGTCTCTGTCGTGAGACTTTGGACTGAGTTTTAGTTTTCTAAGTCTCTTTTTGACATTTACATATTTTTTTATGAGACAGGACGTGCCTCGTAAATCGTTACGGTGCGAACGAACCACGCACCATACTTTATTCTTGTGTTACAAATTAATTTCTCAAATCCAATATAAAATATTAATTTTTGAATCATCGTTTCTTCCATACATCAAGAGAATGCGTGTGAATGAATAAAGTGAAAGAGAGAAGAATAGAGTGAGTGGGGAGTTTTGAGAATGAGTAGGTAGACAAACAAAGTGGCAGGTAATAGTGAGAATCGTAATTAGTATTTCACAGAGATCTTTGTGGTCTGTGCAGCGATGTTTAACTGTAGTTGATGTAGTCATTTTCAATGCATAACGTTTTTTAAATTAAATAAAAAATAACTTAGTAATAGGCTCCTCTACTTTTACCTCGGAGTTAATTTAATTCTGCTTTAGCTCAAAATTTACACACGCGGGCGCCCTCATACACAGTCGCACATGTGTTAACATAAAAAGCCAGCTTGATTGTTTACGTTGTTTCAAAGTCAGTAACCTTACCCACTCACTGTTAGTTTCGTTCTCTACACACTACATACTGTTTAGTATGCTACTCCACTCAGATACTATTTCCATGTGTACGTAAAAGCCCTGTGGCTGACTTTTGATGTATGAAAGGGTACAAAAATACCGGTTTGTAAAGTTGGTTCAAAACAAAAGGAAATGATGCCTGGTCTTACTTTCCTTACTAATAATTGTACCTTCGGTTGCCGCATTATTGTGCTCAGAAGTCGATAAGAGGATTATAGAATTCGGACAAGAAGATAATATGACGACTGGAAGCCCTATCACTATTATTATTAGTATTATTATTATAAATGTTTACTTTTGTACCCACAAAGTACTACATGAGACTTAACTATGTGTTCTTTGACCGGTCATCATGAAAAATATCCGAAATGGAGGGGATAAAATGTGAGTGAGTGTGTTTGTGTTAGTAGCGTCAGTTTGTCAAGGCCAATGATTCATGATAACTCCCACGCCCTGTTCACAGTCACACTGACATCCTGGTATTCACCGTTGCGGATGATAACAAAATTTGTCGCTAAATTGGTTCTGTGTTTACAACTTAGTACTTTTCAAGTAGTCGTGTTATAGTAACGTTAACAATACGAATTTGTGAACTGTTGTTTAGGATTAAAGTACTTTTAGTTACTTTAAGTTAGTGACTGAATTACCCTGTTATCTGTTTATTGTAGCTGTCTATTCACAACGTCTCTTCAAGGCTCATTCAAAGAAAGAAAATGAAGTTTCGTTTTTCACAGCAAAGGAAATGGAGTCCAGAAGGAAAACTCTTTCCGAAAATCTCTTTAGGGAAAAACGTAAAACATGTGAGAAATGGAAACTTTTTCTTGATGATTCTGATAATAGTAAGAAATAAGAAGTAAGAAATATTTTTCAGGATTTTATAAAAATCAAAATGTTGTGCTCACTGTTAAAAAACGGATATACGAAGAGTGCGGACAACAGAAATGATGCGAAGAGAGCGGACAGTGGTACAGCTGATACTTGAGGAGGGTAGCCTGAGATTTCACAAACATTTAACATACGAAGAGTGCGGACAACACCTCAGACTTGGCGGGGGGGTAGAGTAGAGACACTGAGTACTTTTCGTTCAGACAATATCAATACATTGTATTGAACTACCTTTACGTTTTTGCAAAATGATTCCCAGCACACTATTCCAGCCTTTCGACTTGCAAAATGACAGTAAGACACAATCATTTTGGTGTGTTTAAAATCAGCTTTGAGGGTCTTCCTTTTTTGTTACATTTTTGTATTTATAGTTTGTTTAATACCTTTAATCTTTATGTTTTTATCTGTTACATTTTTAACGATATACATATAGGCCTACACACATACATATAAGTTCAACATCGACCTCCTCCATTTTTTTAATGAATGAAATAGCTTTTATGATTTGATATCGCCCCTTGCTTCACACCTTTGAACAGTTTTTTCTATGAAAAATAGGGAATTTCTTCATTCCCTAGCCACTGATCAACATAATAATGGAAAAGAATGAATCTCGACAAATCCATCTTCACATGTTCTGGCTGAAGAAAGGCGAGTGCTGCACACACCCTTATGTGTTTTTCTCCACACCTTTATTTCTTGGTTTTCTCGTTTCTCGTTAGTCGCTGGTAAGACTAAGTTCTTGTACTTTCCTCCACAAACACTTCTTCATGTGGAAAAAGCAACAATTTACCTCTGTCAAAGGGAAATCTATGCAAAGCGCCGATATTGCCACTGATTGAAAGTGGTTTTCTTGAGGTTTCCATTCGGGAATAGATGCGAGGATAAGTCGAGACATACGGACCTAAGTTTTCTCTTTTCTTGGTCGTCAGAAGAGCAAATGCCACAGGAAAAACGTTTGTTTCCTCATTTATACTTTCAAAGTCTCCGTGAGTGATATAAATTTGTCCAAACTGCTTACTGCAGCTCACGTTCCATCCATGAAAAATATCTTGACGTCCTTCAGGCTTTCTCCGTCTTTCTTGCCACTGAACAGTACGAGACTTTCTACTGAAGAGTCCTCGCCCACAAGAAAACTGCTTCCGTCATCTACTCGTTGGCAAGAACAATTTCATTGCGTGTTTTCGGCTTTTTTTGTTTCCTTGAGCGACACTTCTGTGCTTGCGTTGTTCTCTTCAAAGTGCTAGATGACGGAGTTTCTGATATAAAATCATAACCTTAGATTTGCAGATCACCCATTTCTTGTTAAGCTATTTCAATGAGACGGTAAGAATAACTAGATACAGAGAATGTGTTAGAGCAGGAATTCTCATATAATTTAGTTGGTAGTAGTAAAGAAAACATTGCCTAATGGGTGGCAGAACTAAGCTAAATATTTGTAATTGCATAGTTAAATGGCTGGATTTAGTTGTCCATGACGTGGCTGTTGATTAACTAATTATAAATATATCACTACTGACTCGGATCATTAGTAATCCGAGTCAGTAGTAGTGATATATTTATAATTAGTAGTTAAGTGAATCGTATATTACTTTTATAGAGTTTTAGTCTAATTGTTGCATTAAGATTTCGTCTTCTGTTCTGGACGAATGCCTACTTCCGCGCTCTCCCTCACTCTCTCTCTCTCTCTCTCTCTCTCTCTCTCTCTCTCTCTCTCTCTCTCTCTCTCTCTCTCTCTCTCTCTCAAAAACATGCACGCACGCGCGCACACACACAATCATATCACATTCGAGCCTGTTACTGTTTTACTTATTCATCAAATTTAGATGAGAGCGTGTACTGATAACTGTCTGTTACTATGTTTTCCTGAACCGTAACGTATACACAAAGCAACGTTAGTTGATGTTTTGATTTGAGTTTATTAAGAACATTACGTATACAGGTCTCCAGTAGGTATCCTCAGGCTTAGACACACCGTTGCTAAGTTGCACTTTACAAAATAACAGCTGTACTAAACATTTTATTACTCGGTAAAATGTTCATATTGTTCCCTTCCTGTTGTGTCTAATGCTTATTTCGTCTTATAAAACTATGTGTACTGTATTTGGTCTTGTATATAACTACAGGTATTGTATAAAATTTTAGATTGTGTAGAGGTGGGTGAAACGTTTGACGTCTTATATATATTTTAAAATAAAAAAATTACCCACGATTAACTTGTTCTTACGTTACGCAATTAATGTTTTGGTGTTGTCCGCACTCATCGCATGTAAAATGTTTGTGAGTTCACGGTCCGCGCTCTTCAGGTATCAGACTGTACCGTTGTCCCCACTCTTCGTGCCACCTAAGAAAGTCTTACCTATCGTGAAAGAAAGAATGCATTTCCCATAGGGCGCTAAATCATTAACGTTAGTGTTTAAAAGTGTAGGATTCAAGTGGAAGAAATGAAGAAGTAAAAGAAAAGTGTTAATTAAAAAAAAAGACTTTGTAGTGATGCGTTATAAGTATCTTGTGCAAATTAAAAGTTCTCGGAAATCTGGGAGAAACATATTTTTTTAGATGACAGGGAAGTCAGCGTTGAGTGAGTTTTGATAATGTAATGTGAATCGGTATTTCTCAGTAGTTGGTTTGTTTACACCACTGAGCGGCCTACGCTTGCGCGTGTCTCTTTCTAAGTCACATACGTCTCAGAGACTTGGAGTTTAGTCTAAAGCAGTAATTTAATCGGTTCTACAACAGAGAAGACAGTGTGGGCACTTCAGCGGTGCCGTGGCCGAGGAGGACAGTTAAATTACATCTTTTTGTAATTAAATATAAACTGTGGCTGAGGCGAGTAATTCTTGGAAAAAGCAGATAAGGGCTGATTGGATAGGAAACAAAGATTAACACAAAATATAGTTGCTTTGTTACAAAGCAAGAAGAAAAAGAGGTTTTGAATAATGAAAAACCCCGTCTGTATGAAACCATTCTATTGGTTCCTGTCATACAACCGCTTCCTGTATACTCTGGTATTTAGGCCTATTCAAATTATGAAATAATATAATAAAACATATTATATAATTACGCGCGCGCGCGCGCGCGCGTGTGTGTGTGTGATACTTAGAGTAAGGTAACTTTCCACTCTAGTGATGTCACAGCAAAAATCTGTATGTGTCAAATCGTAAGTGTTACCGACCGAGTGTCATATGGATAAGAAATGTAACAACAGATCACAATTGATTCCAAACGTATGTAAAATCGAAGTTAAAAAAACGTTAACGAATTGTAAAACAAAGGCTAGGGAAGAAATTTCCGTGCCAGTGCATCCAATTTTTATGGGAAAATTTGGAAAATGTATTCAAAAGAGTACGACTTAGTTGCAGGAATGCCGAAATGTAACAATGTAAAAACAAGACTGTGTAGGGAAAGGCAAAACGTACTGACGCTCGTTTTCTCGGAAAAAAGTTTGCGCTTCGACAATAACACATTGATTATAGGCCTATGAATGAATTACACAAAGGCTTTTTGTACTCGTAAGAGTACATGCGAAAGAACTGCTGAACGACCCCCAACGCCAAATGTTTTCTTTTCGACGGCATGTTTAAAAGTTGTCCAAAACAGTTTGCACAGTCACACACTGTGAACATTGACCTCGGCAGCGCACCTCATGACACGAAAGTGTATGCAGTTCTGTTTACACTTTTACCGGATAAAATTGTATCTACATATTTGTGTTTATTTAGCAAATTATAGTCACCAAAATTAATAAAACTTTGTTTTTGAAGCTCGGCGAGGAAGATATTTCCGAATACTACAACAAGAGGCTGCAGTTGTCATATTAATCAATCCGTTTGGATAAATACAAAACATGGATTGACTGTGGAGTACAAGGGAAATGAGGATACAAGAATCAGTGTAGGATGTGTGCTGCTTTGGCATATTTGCCGATTTATCGAGTAGAAAATGGATGGATCTGATCATCTAAAATATTCCTGAAAATGATAAATTAGTTCTTATAATAAACTGCTTCGTTCAGCAATGGATGGAAAACAAAAAAGTTCCTATTGAGTTGTGAATTTTCATGGACAGCGACACACAATTAATAACGAGGTTGAGAATTGGAAATCAAAGTTGAACAGCATTATAGGAAGACATCACCTTCATTTTTCCTGCTGAAAGAAGAAGCCTAGAAAGTTTCTTTCCACTGATGGAAAAGGATCTTGGAGTGTCGGGTCAGAAGCGAAAGAAGATTTATGCTAGACAGGAAGAGAGTTAACAAATGATGAATACTTTTGGTGACAACAACCTGGAGAAGTGTCTGAATGTTCTCAGCTCTCAGTTATGTAAACAAGTTGGATTCATAAAAAAAAGTTGGTTAAAAAATGAGTAATGAAAAATATGGTTAAAATACAAAATATATGTAGGTCTAATACGTTATTTGTGTACTAAAAAATATACACAAATGAAATAAAAATACTAAAAAGCACAGATAAATATAAAAACAAAAACGTAAACATTGAAAATATACTAATAAAAAATATAACAACTTCTAAATCATAAATGTTTTTGATGTGCGAGTTTTAAGTTAAAAATCAAAATACATTGGTAGTCCCAATACTTTAAAAAGAGTAAGAGGAAGTTGTAACTGATTTGTAGCTTCTGAGTATCTTGTTTATTAAAGTCTCCGCCTCCACCACAGCACCTTGATTGTATCCGGATAATTGTCCGCCTCAGCCACGACACCAATTGAGCCACCCACTATTTCCATCTGGATGTCATCCCAGTTATTACTTCTACAGGTTGACCCAAACTGTGTTTCCAAAACACACCTTGATTTTATGACGCGTCGGGACCCGGTACAAGCGCCAATTGGCAGCTATTTACTTATAAATCAAATAGTTAATAAACTAGTCAATTTTCATCATCGGCTTACAGTAATTTGCAAGAAATGAAAACTTGAAAGATATCTGGCTGTAACCTATTGAGCTCTGAAAATATCAGTAAACGGAACAAGGTTATTTTGTGAGACATTCACGAGGTAACTTAATCGTCTTGTTGAACAGATGTTCGTAATTACTTCTCGGGTTCGTAATAACTTTAATATCTATAATAAAATTAATAATGTCAGCACCCTTTGAAATTCTGGACCTCCTTCAGAAAGTTTGTAATCTATGTTTGCAAGAAACCTTTACGTACTGTTATCAGTTATACATATTTGTGAATATTATTATGATAGAATTAAGATATCTACGGTAATATCAATAAACTTAAAAGATAGGACTAAATTATTTGTCATTTCGGCATTATGGTCAATGCTAAGAATACATACATACACACAACTCACATACATGCTTTGCTCACAACTTAGAAAAATTAAAATGTGATTTTATCTAATATTAAAAAATTAAATGTGTTATTAAAAATTAGATATCTGAGTTTATCTAATAAAAAATTAATTTTTTTCAAAAGAGACGCGAGTTGTGCAGCTCAGGGAGCTTACTAATACATAATATACAATGTATGCAAGCATATATGGCTATATATTGTTCGTCACTAATACGTATATACAATGTATGTATCTATATATTTTCCCTCTAATTCCGTGTTATCTGCTTTCCCTTACACACAAAATCTAATAATGTAGGCCTACATTCATTAGTACATTCATCCTAGACATAAAATGGATGAATGAATGTTATTCAACAGAACTTATCGCATGTTCAATAGAAGTTAGTCTCGTGTTTACGACCCACTGTAATGTAAACTCTTACTCCTATAAATCAGCTTTTACAAGAACTTTTGTGTATTTTAAAACCTTACATAGTATTGTGATATTAAAGTAAGGTATTAACATCAACTTTCCATTAATCAAACTATTGTCTGATAGCTAGGCTAACACTTATCAGTCGATGTAAGTTTATTTTGAATTTTCGGTGAACCCCGAGATTTTCAAGGCTTTGATGTCTGCTACGTACATTTACGTCCATTTTACAATGAAACACTAAACACTAACCGAATTTCCCTCAAACGACCGACTAATTGATACATCAGAAACATTTTTTTTCTCAATAAAATGTCACTCTGTTATGAAGCAAATGCCATAAAATGAAGTAAACTAAATCTGTGGGTTTACGGTGTTAAGAATGAGAAACTGCAATCAAATAATAAAATCCATGTGATTGATAGAAGATGTCAATGCTGTAATTTATTATTTAGATTAACACATTAAGTTCTACAATCTAATGTAAACCGCAATAAAAACCTAACTAACTTTACTTATATTTACAATAATATAAATTTATAAATGAACAGGCTATATTAAATTCATTATAGATGAATTCGTGATATCAGTGATTGTGTAGACCCAATAACAATGGATGAATTGTTAGCTGCTCTACACCGCTGTAAGAATAGAAAAGAACAGGGCACTGAAGGGCTGAACGTGGAGCTTATAAAGTGTGCACCACCGTTGCTGCATGATCGTTTACTGCAGTTCATTTGCTGGACCACTGGTCATGTTCCTGACGATTGGCGGGTTCCAAAGGTAATTCCCATATTCAAGAAAGGTGATCGTAATGACTGCAAGAACTACAGAGGAGTCAGCCTTTTTAATACTTTATATAAATTATATGTATCTATATTAAGAACACGGCTGAATGCAATAACAGAGACCATGCTTTCACAGGCCCAGAACGGTTTCAGGAAGGGCAGATCATGTTTGGATTGTATCTTTACAGTAGCCCAGCTCACTGAATAGCGTAGAGAGTATCAGCTGCCCACATATATAGCTTTCATCGAATTCGAGAAGGCCTTTGACAGAGTGAATCGGAGCAAAGTATGGGCAGTAATGGCAAGTGAAAAGGGATCCCACAACATCTAATCAGAGCAATACAGAGTCTTTATGTGGAGAATAAATCTTAATAGTAGCAGGGAAACTGAGTACAGCTCCCTGCCCTGATTAATTGTGGAGTACGACAATGATGTCTTTTATCACCTTCTCTTTTTAATTTATATATTGACGATGTCATACAAAATTGGCAGATGTGTCTTACAGAACATTTTATGATTTGTCACTCTATAATTGACACTTTGCTGTTTGCGGACAATCAGGCTATTCTGTCGGACTCTGAAAACAGATTGCAGATGGGAATACATTTGTTAAATCGAATCTGCAAAGACTCTGGATTGCAGATATCCACACGTAAAACCAAGGTGATGGCTTTTCGTGGAACTGATCTTGTACGGGCAAACATTGTTATACAAGATGGTACTGTCCTGGAACAAGTTAGCAATTTTGAATACCTGGGCTACAGTGTGTCCTATAATGCATGCAAAGACGTTGTGAATAAGTCGCACAAGTTCAGCCTTATGTGCGGGATCATTAGGCGAACCCTTAAGTCAGCAAGTAAAGGAACACGCCTAAAATTCTACAAGGTGATGGCTCTTCCCTTATGATGACACTTCTTTATGGGTCTGAGAATTGGACTTTAACGAAATGCCAGGCCAGTCTCATCCAAGCGGCTGAAATAAGATTTCTCAGGCACGTAGCAGGGTATACTCTCCATGATCATAGAAGAAACACACATATACGGCAGGAAGTGAATATTATGAGTATACTCAACAGGATTGCCCAGTATCGGCTGAATTGGTGGGAACATCTTTGCCGAGTGGATGACTGCCGCATCCCCAAACAATGGATGGCTCCCCAAACAACTCTGGAACTATAAGCCGAGGGAACGGAGAGGAAGCGCTGGAGTGGCCAGCTCTATCTTTGCCTATGTGAGACCGGAACAGACCATCCTTGATTTAATCAGTGAAGATGATGAATTCCTTATCTTCGGCAATTTGTTCATATTTTATTTTACTATGTATACACTATACACTGCTACAGTCGGTAGGTTATTATTTATTCTAAGCGACTTACCTCCAATACGCAGAACGTCTGTTGATCATACATATGATGCAATTAGTTCAACATTATCACCTACACTTTGACGTAATACAATTAAAACTCATTATTCAGTAACTACTGAGGCGGCCAATACGCATGAACATCTGTCCAAATTTGTTGCAATAAATCTGAACAGTAGCGCGGTAATTTTTGCATTCATAGGTTGGCTAATCTGCGCTTTTAATTTGCTCAATTCATGTCGGTACATCTGGACAGTGCGTTAAATACGTTCGCTAGCGGCGGTCGCCCTTGCGCTCGCTGCTATCCTGTCACATTCATTTCTTCTTTGTCGCGACAATTAATGTAGGCCTTAGGCCCAAGACTTTATATATGGCCTTTTCTAGGCTTTCTCACTTTGGTCGCTCCGGACCTGGATTCCCGGATACATCGATCACCTATTTATTATTTTTCTGCCCCAATTTCTGGCCATCACGGGCGACTCAGCATATCCGCTGATACGACCGTGGCGTGATTCAACCAGCATTTCGCTCGTCGCCTTTGAGCCTCCTGACGACATCATTGCAAGAGCTTACACCTGCTAGCTTCACTACGTCAGTCAAAGTAGTCATCTCTCCGAGCTGTGTGTTTGCCATCTTCTCCACGGCCTCGACGCTTCAGGACATCGCCCACAAGGTATCACCTCACTAACATCATTTCAAGGTGCGTACAATGGCTGAAGAAGGCCTCAAAGTGTTAGTCAGAAAGAGAGGCGGCTTAAAGTCCGCAATAGTGCGTATACAATCAGCTGTCAGTAACTTTGATAGAAACTCTAATACCAAACACTTTTTAACAGTCAGACTTGAAAGTGTGAAAAGCTTGGCAACGAAATACGATGAGGTACAGTCCGAAATCGAACTTATTTGCAAAGACATAAACGCTGCTCAAGAAGACCGAGTTGAGGTCGAAGAAATGTTATATTCCACAGAAGCTAATATTTTACAATTAATTGATACCTTTAATGTTCAGACTGTACCTCCCGTATTAACGGGCCATATGCAATTAAAACCGATAAGTTTGCTCTGCTTCACAGGCAATATCTTGGAATGGCAGCATTTTTATTCAATTTTTTTGGACTTGGTGCATGCAAGATCCGATCTAACGTCCGTACAGAAACTACATTATTTGCATTCTTCTCTAAAAAATGAGCCGTTAGACTTAATTAAATCACTACCTATTTGTAATGAAAACTACTCGATAGCGTTGAGTTTGCTGTCCGCAAGGTATGACAACAAGTTCATACTAGCAAAGTACTACATTCAAAATTTACTTGAAGTCAAGTCAACAATTAAAGACTCTGTCCAAAGTTAGGCAGAATTCATAAATACGATAACGTCTTCCGTTAACTCACTGGCGGCAATGCAACTGTCAGTGAATTAATTCGAGCTTATCACTATACAATTATTATCAACAAAACTTGACCACACTACGTTTAAATTATGGAAGGAGTCTATAGACCCGGATAACCTTCCCAACTTTCAAGATTTTACTCACTTTTTAGACGCACGTAGGCAGTTGTTAGAAAATACACTGCCTATCGATGCCGGACAGCAACTCAACAAAGGAAGCTTAAGATTCAAAAAATCTGACAAACATAATTCACGAAGCGCTGCTGGCAGCACTACATTTAAGATTTATCACTCAGCGTCAAGTAATTATTCATGTTTGTACTGTAAATCTAATCATCCAATTTACATGTGTGATAAATTTCGTGCACTAAGCACCGCTGAGCGAGGACAATTTATATCAAATCACAAATGTTGTACCAATTGTCTTAGATCAGATCATTTTGTATCTAATTGTAAGATTAAGCAGGCATGTAAAATCTGCTCGAAACGACACCATACATTGTTGCACATAAACAATGTGCCGAAGCCAGTCTCTGCCAGCAGCAGTAATTACTGTTCACTCAAATTACAATCCACAAATAATATTCTTTTATCAACAGCAATTGTGTTTGTCATTGAGCAACAGACAAACCGCAAGAGTTCTTTTGGATGCGGGTTCACAAATAAATTTTTGTACGGAATCATTTGCCAAGAAATTGCGGCTTAACTTGACTAAATCCAACATACCGATTACAGGTATAAATAATACCGCGTGTCATGCCACTAATCTCGCGTCTATACGCATTATTTCTCGTTATCAAAGACAAATTCGCTTCGAATTTGCTTCGAGGCAAATTGTGCGGTTTTATCTGCATTGACCCATAAACTGCCAGCACAATCTTTTGATATAAATCATTTCAACATTCCAGATAACGTGTTCTTAGCCGACCCACATTTTAACATTTCGGCTGACATCGACATACTTTTGGGAGCGCAATTCTACCTAGATTTAATTTTAGCCAACAAATACGTACGCGGTCCTCATTTTCCCATTATTCAGGAAACAAAGTTAGGCTACATTTTGGCAGGCAATTTGCCCAAACATTACCGTTATAAGGGTCCTGCTGTTTCGTTTCTAGCTAGGAACAACGACGGTCAAATTATGCAGTCTCTCGAAAAATTCTGGGAAGCAGAAACTATCCCTGATAATACACCTGATAACGAGTCAGCTTGTGAGGAGCATTTCGTGGGGTCTACTCATCGCAATCAAGAGGGTAGGTTCGTTGTATCACTACCATTTAAGTCCGACCATCTCCAGTTGGGGGAATCTTATACCAATGCTGAAGCAAGATTTTTGAATTTAGAACGCCGATTCAGGCGTGATTCTAAGCTTGCGCGCGATTACGCAAACTTTATTAATGAGTATAAGGATCTTGGCCACATGACGCTTATCGATAATTGCTCTATCAATTCTGGGGTGTCAAATACTTACTATCTGCCTCACCATGCCGTTTTTAAGCAGTCTAGCTCGACCACAAAACTGCGCGTCGTTTTTGATGGTTCGTCCAAAACTACCAATGGCCTTTCTCTCAATGACATATTGTTGGTAGGCCCGAATGTTCAACAAGACCTTTTTTCTATTCTTTTACGTTACCGTATGCATAACTATGTTCTCATCGCCGACATCGAGAAGATGTATCGACAAATTCTGGTATCTGAAAAGGATTGTCACTATAAACGTATTCTGTGGCGTGACTCTCCCCTCGAACAATTTAAACACTTTGCATTGCGAACTGTAACCTACGGCACGGCTAGTGCTTCGTTTTTGGCCACTCGCTGTCTTATTCAAATTGGTAAGGACCATGAAGCTTCTTTTCCTGATGCGGCGTTAGCTATAACAAATGATTTCTATGTCGACGATTTGCTAACCGGTGCAGACACCATCTCTGATCTGACCAAGTTGAAATCTGACTTAGGTACGTTGTTGAGTCAATACGGTCTCACGCTGCATAAAAGGGCATCTAATGAACCCAGGGTGGTCTCAAGTCATGACAATTTATCACTCCCCTTAAACAAACAGGGCAATGTGCGTACCCTGGGCATTCTCTGGAATAACACTGCCGATTCATTCCTGTTTGACATTAAATCATTCCCCGTTGAATCAAGCATCTCCAAGAGGAGAATTCTATCGATTATCGCAGGCATATACGATCCACTTGGACTGATTGGTCCCATTGTTTTCTTGTACAAACAGTTTATGCAGCAACTCTGGCTTTGCAATCTTGGTTGGGATGAACCGATCTCCGGGCAATTACGTTTGGCTTGGCATTCATTGTGCGATAAATTGTGTCTGATTAGCAAAATTGTTGTCCCACGTTCTATTCGTTGCAAGTCTGAGGCAAGTATAGTTGAATTACATGGTTTTTCGGATGCTTCTGAAAAGGGGTTTGGGTGCTGTATTTATATTAGAGTCATTTATCAAGATTCATCGGCCTCTTGTCATCTCCTGTGTTCTAAATCTCGCGTGGCTCCCCTACGACAGGTGTCATTACCTCGCATCGAACTCTGTGCTTGCTTGTTGTTATCGCGACTCGTATCTAAGGTCGTTCCTGCGCTTTATTCGTTTATTAATAGTGTTCATTTATATTCTGACTCCATGGTGTCTCTTTACTGGATTCATGCCCAGTCCACGAGGTGGAAAACCTACGTCGCTAATCGTGTTGCCGAGATTCAGCGTCTTACGCAAGCCTATACATGGCATCACATCAGTTCTAGACACAATCCTGCTGATATTATCTCTAGGGGGTGTCACCCTGACGTTTTGCGCGATTGTTCGCTTTGGTGGCACGGTTCCGATGTTTGTCTCAATCTTCCGAGTCCAATCCTTTTCCACCCTTTGCACCTTCTAATCCGTCGTCTTCTGAAGTCACTGCGGAAGAGAAACAAACCCCCAACCTTTCTCTAATGTCTACCCTGGCTATTGACCTTTCTATGGACTTTTCTTCGTTGCACCGTCTGACACGCGTATACGCTTACTGTTTTCGGTTCATCAAAAATATTAGACTCTCCAGTGCTGACAAAATAACGGGCGCTCTTACCCGTCGAAAATTCATCATGCTCTTAATTTCTTCATAAAACAATCTCAGTCGATCCACTTTGCTGCCGAGATTAATTGTCTTCGTAATGGGTCTTCTGTCTCTATCAGGAGTAAGTTGTCTTCTCTCGACCCGTTTCTTGATGAATCTGGAGTAATACGCGTTGGCGGGCGATTACAGCAGTCGCAACTACCGTAATACACTAAGCATCCTATTGTCTTGCATCCATCGGCTCATATTACTCGCCTTATTATTGAATGCGAACACATTCGTCTACTTCACGCTGGTGCTCAACTCGTGCATCACTCACTTCGTCAACGTTGGTGGATTATTAATGCCAAGTTAGTCATTCGCTCCATCATTCGTAAATGTGTCAAGTGTCTCAGGTTTAGTGCCAAACAGCAGGTTCAGAGGCTTGGTATTTTACCATCTCCTAGAGTCACTCCATCGCGGCCGTTTCTATTCTGCGCGGTTGATTATGGTGGTCCCTTCATGATTCGTCATGGCGGGCAGAAATCCAGAACTCTCTCTAAGCCATACGTGTCTTTGTTCATTTGCTTAGCAACCAGGGCCATTCATTTGGAATTGGTTTCCGACCTTACAGCCAATGCGTTTATAGCTGCCTTACGTCGTTTTATGTCCCGCAGGGGCATACCCAGTCAGTTATATTCTGATAATGGCACAAACTTTAGGAAGGCCCGCAATGTTTTACATGACCTCTACAATCTTTGGCATAATAAGGATGCCACCTCATCAATCAAATCATTCACGGCCTCTCAGGGTATTTCATGGTCATTTATTCCGCCCTCGTCACCTCATTTTGGTGGTCTTTGGGAGAGCGGCATAAAGAGTTTAAAGTTTCATTTGCGCCGCGTGGTAGGCAAGTCTATACTCACCTTCGAGGAGTTTACGACAATTTTGTCTCAGATAGAGGCATGTCTAAACTCTCGCCCTTTATTTGCCATCTCATCGGATGTAAATGATCCGGTGCCACTTACACCGGGCCATTTTTTGATTTGCGCACCATTAACGGTGATACCGGACCCAGACTTATCTCATGTTCCTATCTCTCGTCTTGGACGTTGGCAACTTCTCCAGAAGTTTGTCCAAGTCATTTGGAAGGCTTGGTCTCGCGACTATTTACACCAATTACAACAACGTCACAAATGGAAATTCGCAAAGGATAATGTTTCCATTGGGGACCTAGTTTTACTTATTGAGGATAACCTACCTCCATTAGCCTGGAAATTTGGTGTAATTACCGCCACATTTCCCGGCCCAGACAACTTAATTAGAGTCGTAGACATTCGCACCCCTACTGGTGTTTTGCGGAGACCAGTACATAAGCTATGTCTGTTGCCAGCGCGGGACGAGACTTGACACAAGGTTATTATGATCATTTAGCACAATGCTATTTTACTCGGCCATTGGCTTTATTACTTTATTATATGACCATTTGGTCAACTTAATTGTGATATGTATCATCACAACATTTTCATGACAATTTACACCATTGCGTGTTTCTATACTAAATTTGCATGTGACTTGTAAGTTCACAACCATGCACTGTGCTATCATCTCTATACTCATCATAGTTTCATGGTGGTATATTTGATATTTTGTATTTATATGTTAATATTTTGTGTGGCATACTATGTCCTACACATTTGCATTTTGATTGGTATTGGGTATGTGTCATGTTATCGGTGGTATTGTTTTATAAAAATTTGTTACATAATATTCGCATGGTTTGCAGTTATACAACCATGTTTGCATTTCTTGCACAGTTGTTAATATGTGTGATTTATTGTTATATGAATGTATTTCTCAATTGTTCAACTCATGTATTACATTTGTAACCACAGTGTCGTATTTGTTACTTATGCTATTGCGCTTATTCATATTTGTAATTAACTAAATTGGTGTTTATTGTATTTATTATATAACTTGCATTTATGTAAAACATATTGTTTTTTGCGTCTACTGTCTGTAACCACGCCACGCCTAGATTTTATTTTTATATGGTATTTTGTATTTTGTGATTATGCATTGCACAATTATTATTCCTGTTTAATTATGACATACATGTCATTACATATGTGCTCGCAATAAGTCAGCTATCTATAGCTTGTTTTTACACAACATACACAACAATATATTGTAAATTCCTGAAACATCAGGTATAGCATGACTCGTTCAACTTTATGACGCAATGCTAGATTTACGTCTAAACATGTATAATTTGTGACAATTTATTTGTTCATTGTATGCAATACTCTGTACAGGTCTACTGGCCTCAACTATTTCACGTTAACCATCTATGACTTGCATAGGGTTACAATTTATCGGGCCATCTTGGGATGAGTTTCCGATCATTCATTATTAAACATTGTCAAATTATGTACTTTCATGTTTTATATCGTTCAATATTGTATATATACAATATATTTGGGCAATACATTGCCAGCGCTTACATTTTCAATCATGCATAAAATCACTTTGCACGCCAACCTTGGCCTACTAAACGCTTATCTTTATTCAAGCTTATCGCTAAACAATTAATGCACAACTGTTATCTAAGATTACAACTCAAGGTTCAATGCAGCCTATTGAGATTAACTTTAATTATTAAGAACTCTGTATTTTATATAATAAGTTACTAAAATGTATTAAAAAATCTATTGATTTTTTGCGGGCAGTTATGAACAGTAGCGCGGTAATTTTTGCATTCATAGGTTGGCTAATCTGCGCTTTTAATTTGCTCAATTCATGTCGGTACATCTGGACAGTGCGTTAAATACGTTCGCTAGCGGCGGTCGCCCTTGCGCTCGCTGCTATCCTGTCACATTCATTTCTTCTTTGTCGCGACAATTAATGTAGGCCTTAGGCCCAAGACTTTATATATGGCCTTCTAGGCTTTCTCACTAAATTAATTCTTCAATGTAACATTTTACGACTTGTATTTACGATGCGCTCATTAGCCAATCTTATATTCAAAATTGACACCTAACCATTTCAATGCTGTAATAATCTGAATAATTTTCAATAAATGTATTAACTACAGTCCACTCTCTCTTCATCATTTCTGCATCCTGGCGAATTAATTACAACAGTAAATCGACAATTCACGAACACTTCATACTTAACAAAATCATTGTTTTTGTGGCGATACTTCCACATGAATTCACAAAGATACAAATCTAGTTGATTCGGGCCAGTTCCGCAATCATCCTTGTTGCGACATTTAACGGCCACCCATAAAGACTCGATCGTCTGCGTGTGTGCTCCATTTACAGGATCCACAAAATTCTGGCTGTGATTTACCGTCAAATGAAGGAAATTCATTCCTGTTAAGTTTGGTAACCCATCGTACGCTCTCTAAAAATCTCCACAAAGGTTGTGCCAGGCCTTATACAGCCTCTAATTGTGTCAAACAGGGTTTCAGCTGTTCTGTATGGTACAGCATAAAGAAAACGTTCCTTATCTTCCCTGCAGATACCGCCAAACACTCACTGTTGTGGATATACACGGCCGACTTCGAATTTCCTGGGAGAGAAGCACGACTCATCTACTTCAAAAGTTTTCCCCGGCCCTCCTATTACTACGGGATTACGGGATTATGGAGCAGAGTGCTGGCGCAAACTTCACGCATGTAACTTTTCCAGTAGGTAACAGTAGCTCTTGATACATCGAACTCGTCAGCACAGAATTTGGATGTTGTATACTCCTTTGCTCAGACGTAGATAAAGAATATAACAATATCAAATGGTATTTCGATTTTTCTAACCAAGTGCCCCTGCGCAATAAAATTTCTGTGCGACAGTCTTTTTTAATATACCGCCGTCAGTCAGATTTTTGGGACAGACATAACGTAATTAGATGACCGCGCCACACTGCCTATCGCGGTGCAGAATGTGTTTATTCGCAAAAATTCAACAGCACTGGCTTTGTCAGGAATATCATGGTTAACAACGACATTGTAATAATTAAAAAAAAAACATGAAGCAGAACTGAGCTTAAGAATTTGCATGCTATATATATTATGTAAAATATCACTTACTCGTCTGTTATGATCAGGTTTTACTGAGAACTACTTAATGTGAGGTAGAATGATAATAACGCATCGAGTGTGCCAGTTGCTATATAGTCAGTTTAATCAAAGATGAACATTGATCAATAGTTTGTGGGGTTATATCGAAAAAGACACAAATTAGCTTCTACATAATACTGTATTATTTACAGTGGCAACTACAATATTATTGAAGAATTACAGAAGTGCGCAAGTATATTATATACGTTGTTTTCTTTTTAACCACTCCTTTTTCCTCGTCCCCTATCTTCCCTCCTTTTAGTTTAGCTTTCTTTCGCAGTTTTTGTTAATTTTCTTCCTATTCTTTATGATTTTGTAGTTCCCTAATAAATGAAAATTCCCTAATTTACTATCTCATTGTATGTAAACACATAATACATGAAGATTGTATTTCTTCTAGTTCTTCATTTACTTATTAAATGTCTTAGATTATTCTCTCCATATCCCATTTCTTCTTCCTTCCTACACTTCCTTCTTCACATCCTCAGCCTAGATAATCTCGTACTCCTCTTAATCTTCCTTGTTCTATTTCTTTCTCATTCCCTCAATCGATCTTATTTTTTACTTTTATTCTCCATCTACTTCTTCTTCTTCTTCTTCTTCTTCTTCTTCTTCTTCTTCTTCTTCTTCTTCTTCTTCTTCTTCTTCTTCTTCTTCTTCTTCTTCTTCTTCTTCTTCTTCTTCTTCTTCCTTTTCTGTGCCACTAAACACTTTATATTTTTCGATGATTTCATCCAATAACCAATATGTACAATTACTATACTTCTGTAATAAGAGAAACGAAACAGTAACACAACTAATTCACGATCACTAACAAGTAGTCACTAAATACAGAATTATTTATTTTCGTATTTTCTTCAGTTTCTTCTCTTTTCGTCTCCACTTAGTTATTCAAATTTATTTGGAATTATATATATCAAATTTGAACACACTCACGATGAGAACTCAGAAACTAAAGCTAAAGCACAATCGTAGTGCAGCAAAACCTTTAAGGTATGTTACAACTATTGTACTTACGTTATTGTCGCTAACAATAGGATTGGGTAACTTTGTACTGAATCTGGCAGTACCACAACTACCATTCACAGACCAATACCGCGCAGAACACCTCGTTTGATAGTCCAGATAACTTTACGTCTTCTCATCACTGGAGTGAGCAGTTGTACACACAGAGCACTCAAAGTAAAGACAAAGATTATCAGACAGGTACACAAAATTACGCACATAAATATTGTCAGTACGTTTTTAAGTCTGAATCTAGTGTAAATATTATTGAACGAATGTGTATAAAATGACGCAATTCGTTGCATTAAGATATTAGTAGGCCTACACAGAACTTCATGTCAATGTACAATATATGTGACTTAATTTAAAAATTGTAAATTTATATAAATATAAATACCTTATAGTCCGTCTTGCGGTCTTGTAGTTTTTCAATATGTATCACTACATGTTTCGAAAGTAAACTTTCATCATCAGGTATACTGTACTCCTATTTTCTAGGGCTCGTTAGTGAAAGTAAAAAACAATAATTAATTAAACAACATTACACAAATGCACTAGTCAATACGATTAACATCGACATAATATCTCGTAGCAGTGCGCACTGTACTATTGTCAACACACAACTGAGTGGGCTTCAAAGTTCATTATTGAAGAATAATAAAAATGTATTATTTATATTTATATAAATTTACAACTATTAATGCGGTCTGGAGACTATACATACATAATAATTTAAAAACTTCGCAACATTCACTAATTCATAAATTCTCACTTATTATGATGAACTTTATCGACCCTTAATCTTCTTCTTCTTCTCTTCCTCAATCTTCTTCTGTTCTACATTTTACTTTCTTCAAAAATGTATTCCCTTTTTCCTCTCCTTTTCTTTTTCTTCTTCTTCTTATTCTTCTTCTACTTGTTTTCTATTTCTTAGCTTCTTTTATGCCTACTTCTTCTCCTCTTCTCCCATCACGGTTTATTTCATTTCCTCAACTAGTTTACACGCTTCTTCTCATCACAGCCACGTCTCCTACTTTCATTTCGTTTAGTTTCTTCTCCTTCTCCTTTTTTCTTCATCTTACTAGACAACACACGTTCTCCATTTCGGCAGAAAAAAACTACTATGTTTCATTGTTGCCTTCACACTTTCCCACCATTACTCAGTTAGAGGTTACGGACAAATTCCATCTTTTATAATTTAATAATCACAACATTTTGACAACTACAAATTGTGTGAGTCAGCTACAAATTGTCATCTGTGTGAGTCAGATTAAATTGTATAGCACACTTGTTCTTGTTCAAGCCAGGTTTGTTTTATTATTTCATTTAGTATTTAGTTCTCCTGAAGACGGTCGTAGATTGTTAATAGAGAAACGTTACGGTTATTACATTAATTATGTTGGTGAGTATCCATAACATTATAGTTTATAATAATTTTATGGCATTCATGTTGTGGATTTAAAGATCGTCTTGACAATGCATTTCAATTTGTTGTAACTTGTCCACTTCTTTAATAGAGCTTGGTAGCCACTTCATTATAATCTATCCACGTTTACTAATAATTTTATAAACAGTTCTTAATTCTTCTGTTGTTCTGTGAGCATTATTTTCAAATGTTTCTGATCTTTCTTTCCCCGTTTATCTTTCTCGTCTACTCTTCCTTGTCTGACTTAACAAGTCGTTCCTAAGTAGGTGAACTACATTTTCTTGTCCACAATCATGAATCTTCAAGTTCTTCTATCTTTTACTTGGTTAGTCTTTCCTCCCACGATTTTTCTTAATATTCTTTTTTGAAGGCACATCTCATCACCATAAACGCACTCTATAAAAGCAATTATGCTCGACTGTGCATTGCTAACTCAAGTGTAAACAACGTATGCCGTATCTTCATACACAATAATCACATATTGTACACGACTGAATCTGTGCTGCTCTTGTGCGCGCGCATGGGAGCAAATGTAAAATAAGGTTTAATTACCAAGTCTTGCTAGTGACGAGACTATTCAACAATGTTAACCTACTTAAGTCCGCTGAGTTTACTGTTGCAGTAATATTACTGTTCCAAATACAGCTGTGCCAACAATGTAAACTTTGCTTGTATCTGTAGTATTACTTACCAACAGCTATCCTTTGCTTGAGTGAAACCCGAAGACATAATAATATCCAATACACTTCTCTGCCATGAGAATTTCTTTTATTAACAACGAGTACACCAGAGTTACTAAAAATAATAAACTTTCAAACACAACTCGATAACGTTTAAATAATTTTTCTCATTTAAGTATGTAATTTAAATAAATATACTATGTAAGAAAATGGAATTGCTTAAAATGCAGAGATTGTTAATCAAATTGTTTCACCCAATAAATTCTGGTTTAAAAAACGAACAGAAGCGTTTATATAAAACAACCATCCATAATCTTATTCTTAAACTTGGCTTAATTTAAATAAATATTTGCATTTTTTCAATGACAATCGAATTTTATCAGAAAACTCAAGGTTAAATGTCTCACATATTCCGTTATTTGGAATCCTCCGTGACTGAGACAGTCAAGAAGTACTGTCTATTGGTACACAAACGGCTGAGTCAAGTGGGCTTACTGTATGGAATATCACATCTACAACTAAGAAAAATCTGGCACTGTTTTTATTACATTGTGGTTGTTACCAAAAAAATAACCTTTCTTATTTAGATGTAAGTAAAAAGATTTCTTTAAGAGTATCTGAATCTGATAACAATCAGTCGTAACGAATTTCGCATATGTTTTAAACTACGAAGGCGATGGGTTAGTTAACTATCACACAAACAAGCATGAATAGCTACAAAGTAGGCGTCTAACTGTAACAAGAAAGCCAACAGTGTAGCAAAGAATATGGAAAGGTATGTATATCTACATGCATACAAACAGTTTTTTACAGCTGGGGAACAGTTTCAGTATTACGTATTAAATCTATATACTGAATACCTATCTGTAACTTAATCTGTAGACTTAATATCTGTTTATCGAAGACCTTAAATACCATGTATTTATAATGTCCGCCTGTCATTTAAATTAGGTAGGCTGTATCGAAAACTGTTGATTAATAACAACAGAAGGCGGGTTATATGTTGTTAACACGGGAAAAACATTATATGATTGCGGTAAGACAATTCCGGACACTTTATACAGATCAAACTCATCGATACAATACTCGTTGTGTGATTCCAAACCAGTTGGTGAAAACCGAACGACATTTGAATAATGACAATAAAAACAGTAATTCTACACTACCACCACAGCCTCAACGTGATAAAAATAAGTAGTATGGATAGATTATGCGAAACAAACTTGGTTGACCCCTCGGAATGATCATTGTCAGCATCAGTATACCAGTGAATTAGTCAGGCTAGTTAGCCTTACAGCCCGGCAAGTTCTAATAACATTGAAGCCGGCCGTGAAAGCCTCAGACAGAACCTGTATGACGTATTTGAAACATTCCCATCTACTGATACAAACACTGGCGAAGAAATTTACTAATTTCTTGCTACACAGCAACAACAAAATAATAGCTATGTGCAGCCAGTTACACCCTAGAGAAGTTCAACGTATTATCAAAACAGAGGACAGTCATAAAAAGGCGCCGGGTTACGACCTACTAACAGGTCAAATCATGAAAGAACTTCCTTGGAAAAGAATAGTCATGCTATACAATTCTTCAACGCTGTATTTCGACTGAAATACTTTCTTGCTTACCGGAAGGGGGCATACCCAAACCTGGGAAACCACCAAATGAGGTGACGTCGTATCGACATATAGGCGAAGTCTCTTATCAATAATGTCTATAATCATGACAAAAAATTATTGGCGAAGAGATTAACAAACACCATCATAGGCAAGTATCTTATATCTGATCATCAGTTTGGGTTTCGAAGACAGAACTCTACGATCGAACAAGTACATCGAATAGTAGACTCAATAATGAAAACATTTAAGGAAAAAAGCTATTGTTCATCGGTGTTCCTTGATGTCAGCCAAGCATTCGATAAAGTTTGGCATCAAGGAACTGAAAAAACTCAAAACTCAATAAACTCAAAAAAAGCTTGTCTGAACACATGTTCACCATATTAAAGTCATATTTAGAAGACAGATACCTTCGAGTACGCGACAAAAATGTAAATACTAGTTTGTTCCCAATAAGAGCATAAGTTCCCCAGGGAAGTGTTTGGGTCCCATTCTGTATCTAATTTATATGGCAGATCTGCCAACTAGCAGTGATGTGATTACTACTACGTACGCTGATGATACTGCAATCCTTGCTGTAAACAAAAGTCCGGTGGAAGCAACTATTTTACTACAGAATTCGCTACATGTGATTGAAAAATGGGCAACGAAGTGGAGAATACAATTAAATTAAACTAAATCAGCACAGATCACCTTCACAAAATGCCTCGGGACAACATCATTTGTGAAATTAAATAACAAGGCTATCCCGGTAGCCGACTCTGTAAAATGCTTGGACATCCACCTAGAGAAAAAACTGACTGGGGCATTTGGATGAAGAGAAAATAACTGGACACCAAGTTTCGCAACCATTATTGTCTCCTGGACAGAAAATCATTACTGTTAATTCAAAACAAGCTGTTGGTGTTCAATACTGTCTCCACGGTGTGGACATACGGCTTACAGCTTTGGGGGAACTGCATCTAAATCCAATATCGCCATAACAGAAAGGTTTCAGACCAAGGTGTTGCGTGCCATAACCAAGCACCGTGGTTCATTAGCAACCAAGACATCTATAGCGACTTGGACTTGCCCTCAGTCAGTGAAACCAATGTGATGTGATATGTGAAACGGCTTGAAGAGCACAAAAGTCCTTTAGCCATAAATCTACTAGACAACAGCCTGCAGACAAAACGTTTAAAGTTAACATTTCCACTGGACTTACTTAGACCTTAACACACTAAATATATTGTACATAATATGTTACTTTTAACCCGGTATAAGATGTCCCTTCTCATGCTCGTCATCAAGTAGAGTTTAGGGCATCCTGTCGCCCTTGGGGTAATAAATTGCCCCTAAAGGCGTAAGTCCCTGTGTGGATGAATGCGTAGGATGTGGAAAGGAAGTAGAAACCACCACTTAAAGATCGTTGTGGATATCTCAAGAGATACAGGGTCGTTTTAGTTCTGTTAGACAGCCAGTTTAGGGGATTTTATTAACGTGATCATTCGTCGAGTATTTACATCCAACAGAAGACTGATTATTTAGTAATAGAATATTTCTTTTCGTTTCAATCACTTGAGTCTGACTTTTATAAGAATTTTGATATTCAGTAACAACGATATTTGTCTCCGTAATGAGGTACAATTTGATATTTAGCCTGGTTTCAATAGATGAAAGTAGGTGTAAGTAATTTAATCCGATAATGGGATGTACAAAGCGCCAAACTCATTTACTTCTTCGTCTTGATCCATCTTCCTCTCGTTTGATTCATTTTTTCTCGTTATTTTTTCTTGTTCCTTTCTTTTTTCTCTTTTTGTTCTAAATCTTTTCTTATTTTTTTAAACCTCCTCTCCCTTTAGTCTTCACTGCTGTAGTTATTACTCCTACGCTTTTCGTTTTTCATATTGTACGTCTCCTTTCCCTTCCCCTTTTGCTTCTTCGATTCATTGACTCCTATATTTTTTGTCCAATTATATATAGGCCTATACTCTTCGGCAAACGTAATCCAGCCGTTTTTCTTTATCTTTCTCATTTGGATTACTTGTTTCTTTATTCCATCTCACTTCTCGCATTATTTGTTTAATATTCATTTCCTCCTTTTCTCTTTTTAACTACTTGTACCTACATTCATTTCCCTTCTTCTGCCTGCCTTCTTTTCTTTCTCTTTTTAATTGCGTTTTTCTTTTGCATACTCCACAAGTTTTTTCTTTTCCTTCTTTCTCAAACCATTCCTTTTACCTTAAAGTCAATGTTTACAAGAAGGGTAAACAAATATAATCGTATGATCAATTTTAGGATATCTTCATGACTTGGCAGTGAACTAAATTACTCTCTCTCTCTCTCTCTCTCTCTCTCTTTCTCTGTGATACAAACACTTTTATTAAACGCAAAGCAATTATACCAAATTTTTTCCTAAATTACAAATCGTTTCTTACAAATACGACAATCCAGTATAGCTGTACTATTTCACTATTCCGTTTCTGCTAACAATCATTAAATAGCATTACCTAACACATAATCAAACAATTGCTAAGCATACCGTCTTCAGTTCACCACCTGTCACTGCAAGCTGAACTCAATTACGACCAACGTTATTCTGCTCACCTTCTCTCTCTCATTCTCTCTCTCTCTCTCTCTCTCTCTCTCTCTCTCTCTCTCTCTCTCTGTCTCTCTCTCTGTCTCTCTGTCTCTCTCTGTCTCTCTCTCTCTCTCGAACACAATCTAGAACCTTGACGTAACTGGAGTACTTCTCCGTTCGTATCGACATCCTATATTGTTTTTCTCTCTACCCGATGTTCTGCAAAAGCGTATCCTGCTCTTTCGGACTCGTGGAATATTTGGACGCTGTTATATACATGAACATATTAAACGCAAAAAAACAATTTTATTACTTCTGTTTACCAAAATCTTTAGCTACCAATTTGCCAGTGCAACTAAAACTAAAGACTCAACTTTTATGGCGACTCACATGGACCCAATTTACAGCTGAGTCTAACTTCTAATGGTAGTTAATCTTTTCCGTCATTAGCTAAAGTAGTGCAACGTACTATGGTGTTTTTGTCGTCTGCTTTTATCTAATGTCACATTTCTCATTGTACATCATCGTAATAAAATTAACAGCCTGAAGAACAAGCAGTCTTAAGGCGGAATGTGATAACGGTTTATAAACAGAAGCGGCTTATAATGAGTGAGGTTTTCCGTTAAAAGAATACAGTCCAGGACAGAGGCAATTTGAGGAAACTGTTTGTGGAGACCACAGTTCTTTCGAATGCGAGGGGTGAGAGAGGGAGAGAGAGAGAGAGAGAGAGAGAGAGAGAGAGAGAGAGAGAGAGAGAGAGAGAGAGAGAGAGAGAGAGAGAGAGAGACTCTTCCACACATGTTGATACGACGCACACAGACGTCCACCACAGATAGTTGTATGACTAAACGAAAATAGTTCTTCTTCTTTCTATGGCACTACAGCCCTTGTTGGGCCCTGGCCTCCTTCAATTTTTCCCCCCATTCTCCTCTGTCAGCAGCCATCCTCCTCCAGGAACGCACTTTTAATATCTCTCTTGCATCCTCATCCACCGCATCCTCCCATCTTCTCCTTGGTCTTCCCACTGGTCTTTTTCCATGGATTCTGGTATACAATAGTTTTTGTGGTATCCTTTCTTCTCCCATCCTGGCTACATGACCAGCCCACCTTAGACGCTGTAGTTTTATGTACCGTGTTAACGAGAAATGGCATACTAATGCTGAGAGTGAATCTAACAATGTGTTGCTAGAAACGAAATAATGTAGTTCAGCTTAAAACAGCATAATCCGGTGTTTTACTGCATTCAGGGGTCCTGAACTAAGTTTAAATAGAAGGTCAAAGCACCTCAGATTTTTTTCTTTAGTTTGATTTCGGGATGTATTTATTGTAACTTAAGACTATTTTTTAAAAAATCCCCCCAGCCGTTTTTTCAAAACATTAATTTTAACAGTTAAAAATCAGTTGTTCACGTATTTTTGAAAAAATTGATATATTTGTATAATATTACTCGCAATAGGCACTAAAATTCTTGAAACTAGTTTCACTCACTATCAGAAGTTATTGTGTGTAATGTTCAATAACAAAAAAATATGTACATATGACAAATTTTATTTTTTGGACTGTATAAGTTTCATTATTTTACTTGATTGAAATAAATAATAATATTTCCAGAACAAAGTATATACAATTAATTATTAGGCATGTAAATTTACATTACAAGTTCAGTGGAACTAAAGTTTTTAGCTATAATAAATTAAATTATACAAATATTAATGTGTAGAAAACATTAAATATGACAAATATTGTACTCGCGCACGGCTTTCAGCAATTTAACCATATTCTCTGGGTTGATGCTTCTAACTTTGTATTTAGCCCATGTTTTCTAAAAATCAGAATGCACAGATTCCATGGCCTGTTCACTAAAGACACCAAGTCCTTTGTGCATTTTTGAACAGAAATAGGCGACATGAAAAACTGCATGAACTTTCAGAGTAATATTAATTTTCAAATCAACGTAAATCTTACGGAATTGAATTATGTAATCTTCAAACTTTGGATGACAAAACACGAATTGACAACATCTTGAAAATCCTTTAAACACTTGACATATTTCAAACAACCAATATTGCAGTTTGCACGTAGCACGTCCACTTTATCCAAGAGGATTTTGTAAGAATTGCCTGAAAAATCAGGAGTTCCGTGACTTATCTCTTGTGCAATACAGCATGACTTGGCTCAAGTCAAACCATCTTCCTCGAATTCGATTAACATGTGTTTAGATATAATATTAACTACACCAATCGTTAAGTGTAGTTCCGGTGGTGGTATTATATCAATTATTTCAGTGTTTTCATTACCTGACATAATCGGAGGATATATGCAGTTCTTATATTTTTTAGCGTTTCCTTTATTACTTCCTGCTTTTTCCCAGGCATCATAATTTTCTAAACCATCCTCAATTGTCCTACATGCACCACATATATTTAATTTGTCTTTTAATGCAGCACACCATGTGCAAGGGAAACTGCTTGCTGGTGACATAATACCTGTTAGCATATTTGCAAGTTTCAATTCTGTGGCAACAGTTCCACAGACTTTTATAAATTTGTTGATACTTAAAAGTGACCATACCATTAAAATATTATCATAATTTTCTTGCATACATGGCGCCAACCCCAGTAAAAATAACTTTTTGACTCCAGTATCCTTAAACTTTTTAGCTGCAACACCTTGGTTATAAGACTGGCAAAGGGGGATGTCACTTTCACAATTCGATTTGTCAACTGACTGAACCGAAAGACACACTTTCAAGAAACCTCCACCACCATCTATCCCAAACTTCAAATGAACTTTCTCAAGTTGCCTATTTCCTTTTACATATTCAATTAATCCCTTTAAATTATTACAGAACACTACAGTTTCTATAACATTATTTTTTAATGCCTGTTGCGAGAAATAATATACAAATATATCAATTTTTTCAAAAATACATGAAAAACTTATTTTTAACTGTTAAAATTAACGTTTTGAAAAAACAGTTTGGGGATTTTTTTTAAAATAGTCTTAAGTTACAATAAATACATCCAGAAATCAAACAAAAGAAAAAAATCCGAGGTGCTTTGATCTCCGATTTAAACTTGGTTCAGGACCCCTGTGTGCAACATCTCTGTGAGCATGTGTTGTGAACATGCTGTGTGAGTGGTCTGAATTAAAACAAAATTAAATTATTCAAGTTGACACTAAGTGTGACCAACGCAAAACTTAATTTTAAATCATTATAACGTGAAAATATTTGCAGCGCCTTGATTAAACATTTGTTGGAAAAATCAATGAAAATATCAAAGAAATAGGTACTAAATGCAATTATTCATAATATGCGAGCATCTATCCCGTAACCACATGACCATTATTCCATCAGTACTCGTTAGACTTAGCCTCTTCACGCTTTTTTATTATTCAAGTAGTTTCAAATGAAAATCACCCTTTTCATACTGCAGAGAATAATCAGCTTGCGCCCGCTTAACGTTGGTGCTAGATCAGCTTCAAGGGCAGGACTTACTGGGAGTTTACGAACAGCAATGTTGGAAACAGTATCAACTCGAATATTAACGTAGCAGATATACATTCTTGTTTTTTATGGATATTGATGGAACTTTTTCTATAGCAAATTCGTATGTCGAAATGGTAAACTAATAATTGTCTTTCTACTTCATTTAAATTCTGTGGGTCGCTTGCATTTAATAACATGAAGTTATTTTCCCTGTAATTGAAAACTTTAAATTTAAGTGCGTATCGAACACATATCAGCTAGCGAAAGGCGTGTGACGTGAGTTATTATATAGGCCTGTCACACTGAAAGTCGATTGCAAACAGAAATAGCGATAGGAGACGACTACCGTAAATAAAAAGCGCCAGTGCTCTGTGTACAATATTAGTGAAGTATTTTACATAGAGCAGTTTATAGTAGCTACACTAAAGAAGTTACACGCTGATAGTGCTGTTTGCCAGTCAAATCACGTCTACGTAACGTATTGCAGCCTACATTACTGGTGTTCCGCCTGCTAAACTAGTTTTTCTTCAGTTTGAGGCTCGTCCGAATAAGAGTCTCGGGCTATTTTAGTGACTAGATTCTTTCAGCCCGTGCTAAATAATGTTTAGGAGAAAAACGTACGCCAGCTGCGCGCCGGACATTGAAAAAGCGGAGGCACCCGGAAGAGGGGAACAGCGTGTGAGCGTGTGAGTGTGTGTGTGTGTGTGTGTGTGCGTGCGTGCGTGCGTGCGTGCGTGCGTGCGTGCGTGCGTGCGTGCGAAAGAGTGTGTAATCACAGTGCCTATGTGGTAAGGGAGTAGTTTTGGATAGTGTGTGCCAAACGATAGTGTTTTAGCCATGGGATGGAGCAGCTTGGATCGCTTAAGGTGTAAGAAGTGTATAAGGTGGGGTCAAGGGTAGGTTAACGACTAGTTACCGTGGGCAATCAGATCGGGAGATTGAAAAGGGGTAACCATAAAGTTTATGATAAGCACTGTTAAATCGTTGTGTTGGCTACCTGTTGGGTCCGAGATGTGTGTTTACGAGTGCCAAAGGAAAGTCTGTTTATGGATTCTGCTACCGTCTGGCGTGGGGAACAGAGACTAGCGTTTCGGCCGTACAGGCGGTTTAGTTTTGGGAGTAACGAGCGAGTTCGGAAACAGTTTATTTAGGGAATAAAGAACTCCGTTACTAGTTCCGTTTGGGGAGGATGGAGGTAAATCAGACGAAGAGCTCGCCGTTCTGCAATTCTGTAGAGTTCCATATAGCGGGGGCGGTAGGCAGGAGGATCGGGTGTCCGTAAGTCATAATAGGGAGTAGGAACGCCGTGTAGACCCTACTGAGAGTCAGGCTGGAGAAGTAGTCACAGTCTGCCGAGGACCTGGAGAGTTCAGAGTCCAAATACTAAACTAAAACAAAACTGAAATACAAGCTCGTACAAATGAACAGATTTTGTTCACTGATTTGCGGAGGAGACCGTAAAATGAACAAATTATGATGCGTCTCTAATCTGCATTCTTACTGTGAACACAAAAATTGTTAAAATTCAAAGCGATAACTTCACTTTAATTTGTAACGATCGTTGAAGTATCTTTGAGACACGTCTAACACTGAGGGCATATCTCACTGCGAGAAGGGACGAAACTATTATAAAGTTTATTATGATGCAAGAAGCAAGACAGAAAAAGCGCGCACGCGCGTGTGTTCTCGTTGTACATAATGAAACGTTGCATGTCTTCTAACTGACACAGTGACACGCTGAGGAAATTGGAAATTCCTTACTTAAGCGGTTGCACAACCTTGATAAATGGGAATTCCTTTTTTTTAATTTTGTGTTGCCAGAGAGATAATTACGATTATCACTTTGGTAGAACGATAAAGTAAACTCTGGTTTTTTTAGCAAATACTTTCTCGTTTTTCAGTTTACTAAGATTTTTAAAACCAAATATTATATGACAGGGTTTTTTTTCACAGGCTGCTGTAAGCCAATTAATATTTTCTAGTCCACTGACTATTCAAATTATATGGTTAATTAGCGCTTCCGGATGTCATCCCATATTCTACAATTTACTCGATTTATGAGCAATATCTGATATGACAACAGAAGCCACTCATCAAAATTAACGATGCACATAGCAGTAAGTAAAAATTAATTTGTAAGTAAAATAATTGGAGATACCGTTACTTTTGTTTTTGTGCAAAACCCCTTATTGGCAGCTGTACTTCCGTGCTTGTGTGTGTTTGGGTGTGTGTGTGTGGCATGAGTGCGCGCGCGCGTATGTTTGTACTATCCTTCATGGAGTTTTACGAACCAAATAAAAATAATTAGTTAGTTGAGTGGAATAGCATACTAAATGCAGAGAGCGAAACTTAAAGTGAGTTAGTAGAAAGTAAGGTAACTCAATTTTAAACGATGTAAACAAACAAGCTGCCTTTAATGTTAACCTAAGTGTGTAGATGTGTGCATGTATATATATACATATTAGAGTACGCGCGGGCGCGCGCGTCTGTATGCGTTCTAAAGAAAATTAAATTATTTGAGTTAAATAACTCAGCTACTAAATTATGTACTGAAAAGTAAAAGTAGACTTTTTATTCTAGAAACGTTATGCCCTGAAAATGTTATCTATCTGGATATCTAGTTAGATATACCCAGTTGGTAAACCCTAGTTGGACGTTGTAGACAAAGATCTCAGAGAAACACTAATTTAACGCTGTTGACGTTATGAATTTGACAATCACTTTTCAATTGCATGTTTCTCCTACAATTGCATTCACTGCTTAATGTAGCACTATACCTACAAAATGTATTAATCTTCAAACCTAACAATCATATTTTAAATGAAAAAATAATAATATAATATTAACATTTATTATTATTTTTAACATATTAAAAAAAAAATAGCATGATATCACTGTTAAACCTAAACCTAATATTTTATTATAACAAAGTATAGCAAAACGAAAAGAGATAGTAAACGTCAATTATAATTAATTAAGAATAGCATAAAACTGAAAAACACTTCTAAACTTACCATATGTTGAGATTAATTGAATTGTGTATAACTTACAGTAACAATCAAATTTTTACCATAGATTGAAATTCAAACACGGCAGTGTACAAAATATTCACTACAACAATAATAAATGTATATGAAAACTTGATGTAATAAACGTAAACCAGTGTATGTTGTTTGTGACCAGTTAAACGCGACAAATTTTTTTTTCGCACTCTTCGTTAAAGACAAAAGAAAAACCAATCCAAACAATTATGTTACAATGGTAACACCCATGGGAAGAATTGATCAGTTTATTCCTATAGCTTACTGAGAAAGTAACAGTACTGTCCCAATAACCGTACCTGTACTCATTTTTGATATTTCGATTACGCGATTATTGGATCGATATGTATAGGATTCGCATATAATTTTAATTATATAATAGAAATCGTAAAAATGTATTTGCCTATGTTATAAAATAGTGTTTATGTGCAATCGTGTTTTATTGTCATATTTTTTACGAAAAATGTTTCTACCAATAATGTAACTCCGAAGTATGCCTGTGACGTCAAAAGTTGCCCTTGTTAGGTTAATCTGGTCTAAGCCTTTAAAATAATATCCCTTTATATGAAATCCACGTAAAAAAACAACTCGAAGTACATGTCTCCTTTTTTTTGCGACACACCTCGTTTTCCAGAAGTACTCGTTTTTTCAATAATAACTTACTCGTTTTTTGTGAATATCACAGAAAAAGCAACCAACTCGAAGGAAGGCGGGATACTACAGGCCTACGAGTCCCCAATTGCTTGTGTTTTGCACAAAATTTGTTTCCAGTGAATATCGAGATTTTGCTAAATAACGAAAACTAATATTGACCACCTAACGATTAACAAACCTTGCTTTCATTTTATATTACGTTATTTTTTGTTTTAATCTTACTATTCAGAAATAGTTGTATTTTTCACTTTACATATTCTGTTGTTTTTTTTTAAATACGGTACGTTCTTGGGTTCTTTATGCACGGTGTATAGACAAACCATTAATTCTGACAGAATAGAGAGACCAATCTTGATAGTCGAGGGAAATTCTAAGGTGTGTAAATTACGATGCACTCTTAACCTGTTTTCTGATATAGAATCCAAAGCGGATCTGCATTCTTTGGAGAGTAAAGCGGAAACTTGTCTTTTAATTTATAGCGCTGATATATCAAAACTCTCTTTAGAGGCATGGATATTGTCTGCGCTCTAATATATAGGATATTACCTATTCCCTGTGAAGACAAAAATATGTGGAAAGTTTATTGAAAGTTGGCGAGTTAAAACAGAAGTGGGATTATGAGCATTTTTGTTGAATTCAATGAAAATATAGTTATCTTGTGAATGATATAGTGACACACTAAGGAAATGCAAATTCCATACTTAAAGTGCGTCTCTTAATTTTAAGAAAAAGAGTATTTTTATTTTAGTTACTGTTTTGTTTGTTTTTTCTATTACGATTATGTTCTCAGCAAAACGATTAATTTAATTTCATAGGTGTCTTACAGAATGAACTCAACAGTTCAAATACCTAAATTTCTTGTTCCATAAATTTTAACAACCGAAGTCGGTTGATTAAAACTTTTCGCCACTGAAATGTGATTCAAAATTGTATGTCCCAGAGATTTGTACATAGTTACAGTACTCATTTTCAATGACGCAACAATCCTTCTTTTCTTCTTGATTTAGAAATAAACCCCTGCTCCAACCTTCGTAACACTACATCATCCCATCGCTTCATAGGTCATCGTAAAATTAGTCACCATGGTGATACATAAAAGAGAATCTATTTTGTTACAGATATCATAATCTTCTATTCTTCTGACATCTAGAGTTTACCTTTGTGTATAAATTTATGTAGTTATTTTCTATTATATTATTTCTTTGTTAATATCTTAATCCCACTCATTTTACATAATTCAAGCTGTCTCTTGGTGTCTGGCACCATGAATCCTAAAAAAATTAAAATCTTAACAATTAATTATCGACACATCAGACGTGTTAGTATATCCGTTTAAACCTAGATATTTAAAAGCATTAAGTTAAATAAAAATTTCTAAATATAATAGATGTGTAAATTGATTTCATTGCCTGGCGTGTTACCAAGGAGGTATAGTCATGGTAACCACAAGTCTGTTACATATTATCTTGAAGCCTACACTATTTTTGTATCTAAACTAAACGGATACGTACATGAGTGAAAGATTAAATTGTTGCTGATTTTTTTAGAATTTTTAATATCACTTTATTCACAATTGATTGATTGCAACAAACGTTCTCTGGCCTTAATATAGCTATTTTTATAAGAATACCAATGAACGGAAATAAAACGCTCCTGCATAAAATGACGCGTAATGACAGGAAACCTATAAATCACAGATAATAAGAAACCGATAAAAATTTAATGATAACTGACTCTTGTTACAACGAAATATTATCCGTTTTTTGTGAAAGACGGACCCAAAAAGGTAACAAACTACTGTCTCTTCCTGTCTGTTCGTAGCAAATGAAGGATATACGAAGAGTGCGGACAACAGAAATTGTGCGAAGAGCGTGGACAGTGGTACACTGTGATACTTCAGGAGGGTATTAGACATTCCCATGTCAATTTCACAACCATTTGACATGCGAAGTGTGCGGACACCGCCGCTTCTGTTTTCAAACACCGTATGATATCTTTCACCTTGGGCTTGGGATTCAGAGAAATGCTGTTGATTTTATGATGATTTTGGTTGTCCTGTGTCGTTAGCTGTTCTGTGCCGTATTTGACATCACGTAGAGCGATAAAGGGATTTCTTCATTTTCTAACCACTGATTTCCAAAATAATCAAGACAAATCTAACTGGATATTCTGGCTTATGAAAGGCGAGGACTGCGCACACCCTTATGTGTAGTCTTAGGGTAGTCGCTGGTAAGACCAAGTTTCTGTACTCTCCCCCACAAAAATTTCTTCATGTGAAAAAACAACCATTTACCTCTGCCAAAGGAAAACTTTGCAAAGCGCCGATATTGCCGCTGATTTGAAGTGGATTTTGTGGTTTCCATTCGGGAATAGCTTCGAGGATACGTCGAAATATACGAAAGTAGGTTTATTTTTTCTTGTTCGGGAGAAGAGCAAATGCCACAGGAAAAACGTTTGTTTCACATTTCTCCATTCCAAGTCCACATGAATGGTATACATTTGTGCAAACTGTTTACTGCAATATCAAACGATCCATCCACGAAAATATCTTGAAGTGCATCAGGCTTTCTCTGCCTTTTCGCCACGCCTCAAGGCAACAGTACGAGCCTTTCTTTTGAGGAGTCGTCACTTAAAAGAAAGCTGCTGCCGTCATTCATTTTCAGACACTAGTCGTTACGTTTTCGGAAAGAAAATACTCCTTCAACACCATTTATCACTTTTTTAACAGACATTTGAACTTTCTTTGATTAAATGAACACCTCAAATTGAAGAACAATCTCAATCTAACATTGATTCCTTAAGTGAGTATATTTTAAAAATTTACTAAACTCAGATAACCTCCAAACGCTAAATCCAGTAGCTATAGTTTACCACTGTAATTATAAGTGTATAACAATTTATATGTTATTTGTATGGTATTTGTAAAATTTTGTACTTTTATTAGTCCATTTGACAACATTTTCTGTAGTCCCAAGAACTTCGACCTGAGATATAAATAAAACGAAATATCAACACCAATCCACGAGTTTGTTAAGCAACGGCTGGTCAGAATAGCCAACCGCTAATAATTAAACATGCCGGCGAAAAATTAAAATATATGATTTGGAAGAATTTGTAGTAAAATAAACCAATTAATAACTGTTAATAAAACATAATAGAAGCATTGAACTGTATGTTTGATTGTATTTAATTTTTCTTTAAAAATTGAGTATCCTCTTATCATTAAATAAACCTTGCATTTTTGGTTTACCAAGAAGAGTTGGCAAACCCTAGTTTGAGGCAGAAAATACGAATTCGAACATCCGAACTGGTGAGTAGACAATCTCCAGTTGTAAGTATTATAACGAGAAGGTCTCGTGTAGTTATAACCTACAGTGAGTTTATTTTTGTTGATGTAGTATTTATAATCAACTTTATTATACATAATAAACGCTATTTTTAGTTTTCCATTTGACAAAATAACCACTAACATAATACAGAATAATGTATTTATAAAGTAAGAAATAACGATGTTTAAGAAAATTTGAGTTAAGAGACTCACTAAGAGTTTCTATTACCACTTTCTTAATTATATTCAAGAGAATATGACTAAAAGACGACGCACATTTGTAGAACATATCGCCATACTGGCTGAATTGTTTTAGTCTGGCAAACCTTTGAGGAAATGTACCATAGTGAAATACTTAGTTCATAGAGTAGATTGTAGATAACGTGGAAAATGAAATAAGGAAATGGAGTAAAATGGAAATGGAGTGTCCGATGACAAATGACAAAGATAGGATTAGTCAATAAAATTTACATATGAATGTTTGGTGTAAAAATAATACCAAACAATAATTATACAAATGTGAATTAGCAATAAATTACTGGTCAACTAAAGGGTTGAGGCCCTTGGCCAAGTATCTTCTTCTCTCACGTCCACTCACATTAACTTGTCCGCACTATGTTTGTATCAGTTTAGTTAGTTGTGTGAAACCTGAATTATAGTAGAATAGGTCAGTAGCAGCGTCGTTATTATTTAAAACGATATAAGAACAGAAGTCGTTAAGACGTTATTATAGTATTGTAATAAAGCACCGACAATATGTGAAGTCATATCGACCGTCAATACATACATTGTCCAAACAACTATGATCACAGATTTTGTTTATTTTTCTTACTAAGGCCATATCGGAACGAGTTGCGTACTTTGTTTTATTTTCTTTTACCAGAACGATTTAATTCTTTTACTTTTGTTATTTCTCTCTTCTTCTGAAATTTTACCTCGCCTCCCTTGTCTGCTGATCTTTTCTTTCAGCTTGAATTTCTACATTATTTTTCTGTATTTATTCTTGTCCTAAATTGTTTCTTTGTCTATATTTGGGATCTGTTCTAAACTTTTCTGTACTTCTTTGTACCATACAAATTGTGTTTGTATGTTCTTATATATCAAGTATCTGTTTTGTCAATCTTCAGTTTTCGATTCTTAATAAACAAAAGAGAAAATTTTAGTTCTCTTCTTCTGCATTTCTATGGAACGTTTTGAGACATTTTTGTCAATTTCTTCACTTGGTCTTAATCTAAATTGAATTCTTTCATCTGTTCTGAACCATTATTTTTTTCTAAATATTCTTCTTTCTGTTTTTAACATTTTTTTCTGCAAAAACGGCTCTCAAGCATTCACATACATGCATATGAGGCTTCAGGACATTGTAATTTGATTGTAATCACAATTTTATTTCATGGATTGTAAAAATACTGTTTGCTTACTGCACTCAGAAGGGCAAACATGGAGTAAAGATTGGATAGAATAAAGGTTTTCTATAAAAATTAAAATAAAATTAAGAAACATTGAGCAAACAACTAAATAGTTGTGAAATTTCAGTTCACAAAAAATATTATGTAACTGATAAACACTTTATGCATTATGTAGCCGAAAAAATGTTTTCAAAATTAATGAGGAAGGAAATTATTTTCTGAATAGGTAAATAAATGAAAGTATAAACATTTTAAATATTGTAGGAAATGCTGTAGATATTATTGTAGATAATAATAATAATATATTATTAGATGTCGAAACTAAGATTTCTTAAAGTCAGTAACTCAGCAGAAGCTTTAAACCCGTACATTCAGGAAGGAATCGTTAGTGCATAGCGAGCAGGTCCTAACAGAGGTGACGGAACGAATCTTCAGCTACAATGTGCTCTGTTTTCTTACTCTCTGTAGTGAATATATTATACATAGAGCTCGACAGACATGTTGGCCTCAGACATATTCTCAGACGTATTGTAGGCATATCATGTGTAGACGTTAAATTAAAGAAGACTTAAACAGACTCCCAACAAACGTCACGGAAGCACACAGAAGAATCTATCTACGTTTGTCCCAGTGCGATCATTAATTTTCTATCAACGTTTAATTTTCTCCAATGACGTTCGCTAAACGTTGTCAAAGTGGAGCATAAGTTTAGCTCAAATGACACCATACACAGATAGCTTCTCCTTTGGTACTACGGTACTTACATGGTAATATCGTCTGAGAGTAGTAGTTGGATTTAGATTAGTTAACCTAATTATCTGTCTGTCTGTCTGTCGCTCATATTGCTGAGTAAACTAATCGTGAGTAAAGTGCTGAACAGATTACAAGTACCGTTGACGGTTATTACTGATAAACATTAAATATGGATTTTAATCGCTTCACAAAGACATAAAACCACTATCAACTTATATTTTCTTTGGTAAGAAATAAAGTATGTTGGAATAATAGTAGTCCATGTGAATATGCAATCCCGAAGAAGCTATTCATCTGATAACATATAGGCACATTGACGATTCTCCGAGTTCGAAGATCTTTTTTTGTTGGAATGAATGAGAGTAAAAACAGTGGCAATCTTTATTTACTATTTACCCGCTTAATCTAACAATCCTTAATAAATAAATACATAATCCTTACAAATTACAATGTTTCTGCATTAATAAATAATCACTTATATCACATTTTTATAAAATTATTCAACTTTATTACAGAAGCCAGAAAAACATGTACGGACATTTTTTGCCAGAAAAGGTATTTTATACATTTCTTCTGTCTTCATATGTTTTTATATTTGGCCGCAGGAATGTGTTTACAAAGTTATTAATAACTGGTTCTACATCGCTCACAAATAATAATAATACTGTTCAGAACCTTAGTCTGCTGTTAGCCTGTGTTTTCAATATACAAATAAATTTATATATTAATTATTCAGTATTTTCGTACTTAAACAGTAATTACGTGACGGAACGTATTTTACAAGCATAAGAGATCAAAAAGTTATTGTAAAAATTAAAATATAAATTTTATTTATTTATTTATTTTGTATCGGCCATCTAAGGACCACATGCCAATTTCAATTCTTTATTCTTTATTCTTTCCTTTTTCTACAACATTCTTTCATCTTTTCACTGTGTCACTTCTTCCTGTCTTCAGTCCACTTTGAACCTGCGTTTTTCTCTCTCCTTCCCTGGACTCTTTCCATTTTTAACACTTTTGCCTGAAAACTTCTCTTTCAATTGCTTCTTCTGCGTTTATATTATTTTTTCGAAATCCTTTTGGACTTCTTTAATCCAACTTGATGTTGACTTCTTCTCCCACAGGTACTATATTATGTTATTTTTTATTATATTATATTATATATAATATTTTATATATTATGTTATATTATATGTAATATATTATATTTTTATTTATTTTATTTATTTTAATATTATAATTTAAATTACGAAAACCCTTTTTCAAGTTTTTCTTTTCAGATTCACATTTAAACTTTAATTTAAAACAAACGTTTCGTCCACTCAGAATAAGTAAAATACTTCACTTCAGGTTTACACACCAAACATAAAATATATGCTATAAATATTTTTAATCGAACAACAAAAAACAACTTGTAAAAAATCGATCTAGTTACGTCTTAATAAAAATTAAAATAGAATGGAATGAGAATTACTCAATTTATCAATATATTAATAAATATTAGTAAAGCGTCTGCTGTGAGAGCTCCCACACTGATGATCCACGTCGTTCCTGAGTGGTCGAACTGTTGTGTTATAAATTAAAGTTTACAATGGTAAAAGTTCAGGAAGTAACTCGTCACCTAATGTAAGGTTCAAAAGTCATTTGCGTCTTTGGTAATCTGTTTTGATCACTATTTGGTCATTTTATCTAGTTACAACCTGAACATACAATATAACTACATGCACCTAACCTGACGTAAGATAGTTGCATTCCAAGATAGGCAATGATAACATACTGAGTTTTATTATTATTTTATTTATAATTTCAACATTTATATTTTATTTATTTTGCTACAGAGTAGGAATCTAACCTTTGAAGCTGCCGTAACTGGTGAAACAATTTTCAGGAAAATAAAAAGTGTTTGTAGTACAATACCAAGTGTTTGTAGTACAATACCAAGTGTTCGTAGTACAATACCAAGTTTTTGTAGTACAATACCAAGTGTTTGCAGTACAATACCAAGTGTTTATTTATTACAATCAAATATTTGAATAATATACGCCTAATGAAAACACAATTATCGAAGAACGAAGAAGTAGGCCAGAAGAATATTCCACTGTTGAGTATGAGCATGTCTTGGTAACAGTGAACATTTGAGAAGAAAAACTCATGAAAGGGAGAAACGTATGAAACTACTGAATTGTCAATAAAAGAAGCAGGAGACATATTGCTCTTTACAGATAACATAAAGCCACTATTGATTTGACATAATCATTGTAAGAATAGTATTAAAAATGTGGCTGTGGAACACACAAATCACGGATGTAACAACATGAGAATAAATGTTTTATATTGTTAGTATTATTACTGACTTTTTGTGACATTGATACGGTTCATTTTATTTGGTGACCACACTGTAAGCGTTCTTGAATTGTAATCAACCAAATGCCAATAATCCAATTTACAAATGGATCAGCTATTATGAATTTTACTTTGTAAATGTCAAAGTAAAACAAATGTGTATGACAAGTAGAATAATAACCCAAAGCTTTCTAAATTTCTATTAACGCGCATATTTTGATAACTTTTTACATTGTTTGAGGACACAAGAATGTTTATTTAACATTTCATTGCCTGAAAATTCAGAACTATTTATCTTTTCAGAGTAAAATTGAATCGTTGCTGACAGTATGGAATATACTGTTTCATAAACTTCTTTGCATTGTTTACCCACACTTTCACATTGTCTCTTCCATGCCACCAACCACAGAATGTTGCTAACCCAAGAGTAACTGTTGAAACGTATCTTACGACATGTGAAGTTTATTGGCACATAATACAGGTGTAAAAGAATGAAGAAGCAAAGGAAGCACTTATAGAGGACAGAGATAGTAGAGACATATTAAACATTAATTTTCAATTCAGAAGTATGAACTGAAAAGTGGAAAATTTCAAACTCAATTCCATAATACGGAGTAGGCCTATGGCCAAACAACTGCTACTGTTCATTTTTCTTATCCAGAGTTATGTGTAATTGATATCTGGCAAAATTAAATGAGAAAACATTTTCTTATTCTCATTATATCCCCTTTATTAAATTGTAAATATTTTATAAGGCTTAGATTTGTAATTAGTTTCTACATTATATTACTATTACAGGATTCTTAAACTCCATTGTAGTCTACTGCGACGTTCAAACGTCCTCCAAAGATCCAAACACATTTATAAGACATCAATACTTCAATAAATACTGCTCATCTGTTCTCTTCAAAAATACTTGCAACACAAAATGTTTTCAAATATAGTATGTTTTAACAATTTTCTTAGTTTTTTCAAGACAGAATTTATACTTAATTTATAGAAATTACCCAAGTTTTATTCATATTAGCACACAACATTTATGGGTATGAATAAATAGAATTTAATAATTCCGAGTTAGTAGGAGTCGCATTTCTATATACATTTTTATTAATTCAAGGTAAACCTTCTGTACCTCCACATCAATTAGACACACACACACATATGCGCGCGAGCGTTAATGCATTTTTGTGAGAAAATATGGGTGAAGGTTTATAAATGTTGTCTTGTAAACGTACGTATAAAAAGAAACGTATAAAAGTAATAATAAATGGTGAGCAAAGAGTGACACTGCCAAGGTGTGAGGTTCCAGTCAGACACTATGCGTGAGTGAGAAGCGACATGACTAGTTAGCCGATTATTATTCTTCTGGAATAATTCCAAGTACACGGCCAATCTTCATGTCTTCTGTCACCCGTGACTGATGGCTTGTTTCCAACCGACGACACGATTCAGTCTCTTCTTCTTATTCTCCCCTCAGCAGACACTCTTTCAATTAATCACTATCTATAATTTTACTTTCTATATTGTCAGCGATGCGTGGCCGACTGGACATTATGTGCACATTTCACGTGTTATGTACGTCATCAGTGAAATATAAATCAACATTACGCAAGCATTTCCAATAGCAGCTATTCCGTGTGTGCACCTACCACAACTAGGATGACAGCTTGTTTCTCTTTCTGGGTTTGCCTCTAAGTCCCGATCGATGCCTGTTTATGAAAGAAAAAACAAGTTGAGGGTAATCAATATTATTATCTTTAAAGTATCTGAAAAACACGTGATAACATCCTGAATCAGCCCCATTAAAGTAAACAGTAATAACACAATAAAAACACGCGTTATTGAAACACTTAAAATGTACTTATTGCTTGAATTGATTTTCCTATATTTCATATTTCACATCTATACCCTAATAATGTGTAATAAACCTGTTTGTACATTTTAAAAAAAGTTGTTATTATATTAGCGTACGCAACTTAAAAAAAAACCTAAAAATAAAGGGATTAACACATTTCGTCAAATGTTTTGACACTCTCGGGGTCCGGTCCCGTTCTCCCCCCCCCCGTAAATACACCCCTGTTTATGAAACTATATGCCCCTTGCCCTGCTTAGGGAATTCATTTTAGTTGAGCCTTAAAACTACTCTAGTAGAAATCGGACAGAATAAATTGCATCGTAAAGTTCATTAATCATAAATTTTCCTGTTCACAAAAATTAAGACCTAATCACTCATAAAATTCAGTGACTTGGAAATGGAATTTTTAGCGAGACATTGTAACGGGTTATACATGAGGTTTCTAAAAAGTTAAATTTTAACGTATTTCATTCAAGACATAAACTGCGTAAGAATACTAAATGTAGCCTATATAATACAGAAGAGTTCTGAAGTGCCAAACCGGTTGGACTCTCAACTGGTGGCCTACGTTATCCAAACAAAGGCAATCTGGGAAACAGTACTACGCGTAAATTAACTGCCCTGCTGTTCTAAACTACCATACGTTAGACAGCTTATTTAATATTAGGATCTAATTTTCTCTTCAAAGGAAACTATAAATGTTTCCTTGGCTACTCTCATTACCGCAGATGTTCTTTTCTTTGTCTTGAGGAGCTACACACACGGAGATTACTACATGACCTTTCCAACATAATTTTTGAAGCTATTTACATAAAATAAATAAATATCGATATGGAGAACCATAAATGACTTCCATGTTCTAAGATTTATATTTAAAATCATTTACTTGAATTCGGTTCGATAATTATTTTAAAAAAAACCACCCTCAAACTGTTTTCACTATTTATAGATAATTTGTTATTATGGGGTAGTCGTTTAATATAATGTTATCTTCGAGTCTATTTGGTTCTTTAACATGGTCACACGAAAAGAATGACACAGGAAACATTACCAAGGAGAGTTATGGAATAGACCCCACCAGGAAGAAGGAAAAGAGGAAGACCACCTATATCCTGAATTCCTGAATAGAAGAATTTCAGACCATACTGAGGGAACTAGAAATTGAAGAAGATCTTTGGATGGACAAGCAATAGTAGAAGATAAGAATTCAATCACTTCTGTAATCTTTGGTTCCGGAAAGTGTGTAAACATGGTACAGCTGTAATAATATATATATATACATTTTTTTCGAGTTACTTTATCTATAAAAAGTAGGTACTTTGTTCTATAAAGAAACTGAATTACGCAGATAATCATCCCTTCTCCTCAACCGACCTCCACCATTAATGATATTTTATTTACACTTTCATAGAGTAATAGTTTTATTATATGTAATTGCTAAGTTATCTTATCCTTCAAAATTAAATACTTGTATTTTACTTGATATCAGCAAAGTAATTTTCAAAAAATCACCCCTCCACTTTTAACTACCCTCTCCGTTTACCATTTTATTGTGGATTAATATGAATTTATTTTCGGGGCACTTACTTATGAAATTAAGTACATTACTCTTGTTAAAACACAAACAATGCAGGTAAACTACCCATCCCCCTTAACCGAGCAATCCCATTTTTGATATTTACACTTTTGTTGAGTAATAGTTTCATTATATGTAATTAGTAAGGTATCTTATCTTTCTAAATGAAGTAGTATATTCGACATCAGAAAGGTAATTATCCAAAAATTAACCCCTCCCCTTCAACTACCCTTTTTATTTATAGATATTTCATCTACCTTTCTACAGTGAATTATTATGATCTTCTTTTCAGGATATATTTATCAAAATTAAGTACTTTACTTTTGTTAAAACGTAAAACGTTGAGGGTAAACTAACCTCCCCCTTAACCAATCTTCACCAAAATCAATAAGCTCTATAACTATAACACCAAAGTCCTCTATAACTCGGGCACATATCCAAAGAATTATTTGATTCTGTTTGAATTTGCGGCAGTTATCGTTCGCCATAGAAAAATTTCTACACACACACTTTTCGAAAAATGACTTTCCTTCATCTTTTGAGGATACTACAATCAGAATAAGCCCATATCTAGAACATGATTTTTTCGCGATCACCATACTTCCATTTCCCTACGAAACATGGACGTAAAATTACCATATGTGTTAATTACAGTCTAAATATGTGTACGTAACTTATGTATTATATAA